>CAKNYM010050945.1:100931-111905 GCA_932195095.1 Andricus curvator
AAAACTACCCCTAAGTCATACATACCCACCCCTCGTGACCAAAAATGATCTGAAAGTGTAAAAACAACCTTGAGCAACGTAAAGATGATTCAGAACTCTAAATTATTTATTATTCAAAACTTTTAAATTCACCCCTTCCATAATTACACCTAAAAACTACCCCTCTACGTAAATTTATGTAGCGCAACTCACATATACTTATAAAACGCATCAAAAACAATGATATTCATAAAACAAAGTTGGCGGGAATTTTTTGCTCTTTTTTGGCTCTCCGATTACATATAATACGTGTCCCAAAAAACTACCCCTAAGTCATACATACCCACCCCTCGTGATCAAAAATGATATGAAAGTGTAAAAACAACCTTGAACAACGTAAAGATGATTCAGAACTCTGAATGAATTATTTAGGACTTAAAAATTTACCCCTTTTATAATTTCCAACCAAAAACTACCCTTCCACGTGAATTTATGTAGCGGAACTCACATATACTTATAAAACGCATCAAAAAGAATAATTTTCATGAAACACAGTTGGCTGGAATATTTTGCTCCTTTTTTGCGCTCTTAAGACATATAATACGTGTTTTTAAAAAACTACTCCTAAGTTATACATATCTGCCCCTCGTGATCAACAATGTTCTAAAAGTGTCAAAACAACGTTAAGCAACGTAAAGATGATCTAGAGCCCTTCCATAATTTCCCCCGAAAGCTACCCTTCCACGTGAATTTATCTAGGGGAACTTACATATACTTATATGAAACGCATCAAAAACGATAATATTCGAAAAAAACTGTTATTTTCGAATAGCAAAAAAATGGAATCTATTATTCGTGTAGCCGAATAATTTTTGAACTTTGAATTCGAAGAGGAAAAAAATCTAGTACTTCAATTTCAAGGACCAAAAAATTGGGAATCTATTAATCGCGTAGAAAAATGATCTGTAACTTGAAATTTGACTAGCAACAAAATCCGATACTTTAGAAGGAATCGATCGATCATGTGTAGATATCATTCACTTACTGTGAAAATGGAAATGAGCCATATCGATCGAAGGTAACTCCTTAAATAAGAGAAATTCTTAACGTCTTTTCAGACTATATATGGAGTTCCGATTGCAGCTCGGGTGCTTTAACCACTAAGCTACTAGTCAGATCGAAGGCAGATACTTTCTTCAGATACACGCTTTTCATTTTTTCGATGATAATACAGATTCCGTCTAATTTAAATTGTATTCAAAACATAACTACTTGCTATGAAAAGCGTATATATAAAAAAAGTATCTGCCTTCGATGTCTCTAGTAGCCTAGTACTTAAAGCACCCGACCGGCAATCACAAGACGTGAGGTTCGATACCCACCGGAGCAAAGGGAAAATATCTTTTCAGAAATTAAAAACTTTTAATTTATAAATTCCGACACTTTAATTTCGTGGAGAAAAATATCGGGAATCTATTATTCAAGTACTTCAATAATCTAAAACTCTCGAAGTTTGAATTCTGCTTCAACTTCAATATAATAATTAACGATAGTTTCAACATTTGAATAAATATTTGCAGCTAAATATAGTATATAAAAAATTCTTACCTGTAATGATGTACACACTGGTGTAGAAAAGTATTGTCTAGGGCACTGAAACTTCAGTAGATTGTACAGTTTTTTTTTAACTTAATTAAATTCAACGCAAACGTTAATTAATACTTACGGGGTAGGTTACAGAACTCATGAATTTCCAACAAGAAATTAGTCAACTCAAAGGTCTGAACCATCTTTATATTGTTTGAACATATTTTCATATTTTCAGGAAATTTTCAGTTACGAGATGTTGATACGTTTCACTCAGGGGTAGTTTTTTTTATGACATTTTATAGTGCCCATCGCAGAGCAAAAAAAAAAATAAGTCTCCCCTAACAGGGTTTTATGAAAATTATTCTTTTTGATGCGTTTTCTAAGTATATGTGAGTTCCGCTACATAAATTTACGTGGAAGGGTAGTTTTTGGTTGGAAATTATAAAAGGGGTAAATTTTTTAGTCTTAAATAATTCATTCAGAGTTCTGAATCATCTTTACGTTGTTCAAGGTTATCTTTACACTTTCAGAACATTTTTGGTCACGAGGGTGGGTATGTATGACTTAGGGGTAGTTTTTTGGGACACGTATTATATGTCATCGGAGAACCAAAAAAGAGCAAAAAATTCCCGCCAACTGTGTTTTATGAATATTATTGTTTTTGATGCGTTTTATAAGTATATGTGAGTTGCGCTACATAAATTTACGTAGAGGGGTAGTTTTTAGGTGAAATTATGAAAGGGGTGAATTTTAAAGTTTTGAATAATAAATAATTTAGAGTTCTGAATAATCTTTACGTTGTTCAAGGTTGTCTTTACACTTTCAGAACATTTTTGGTCACGAGGGTGGGTATGTATGACTTAGGGGTAGTTTTTTAAAAACACGTATTATATGTCTTAAGAGCGCAAAAAAGGAGCAAAAAATTCCACTCAACTGTGTTTTATGAAAATTATTCTTTTTGATGCGTTTTATAAGTATATGTGAGTTCCGCTACATAAATTTACGTGGAAGGGTAGTTTTTGGTTGGAAATTATAAAAGGGGTAAATTTTTAAGTCTTAAATAATTCATTCAGAGTTCTGAATCATCTTTACGTTGTTCAAGGTTGTTTTTACACTTTCATATCATTTTTGGTCACGAGGGGTGGGTATGTATGACTTAGGGGTAGTTTTTTGGAACACGTATTATATGTTTTCTTAGAGCAAAAAAAAGCAAAAAATCTACCCTAATTGTTTATTTCATTATAATAATTTTTAGTCAGTTTTCATAGGTGGCGGCGCTGAGGGGATGTCGTGCTAGCGCCGCCACCCTTATTTCGGAAGTTTAAAGAGCAAAAAGTTTTTTTTTGAGCATAAAATTTGCAAAAAAAAGCAAAAAAATATGGCGTATTCCATTTTTCATTTCTCCTTGGTGGCGGCGCTGAGTGGACGGACCTGCTTTTTATGAAAATCAAAATATCTGAAGATGGGAAAACATGATGTTTCGCGTCTGTGGTATTTTATGTATTGGAAAAATTACCTTTAAGCATATTCAGCAAAAAGAATAAGTTATTTTTGATAAAAATAGTGATAGCTGTGATATAACCTCTTATTCGTTGACTTTCTGCGAGAGACGGACTACGCGCAAAGGTTTCTACCGTACCAATACAAAACACCCGCTCTACCTACCGGATTGAAAATAATAATATATAATAGTTTCTTGCATGTAGCCCAGAAGATAAGTGGCTGTTCTACATTACCGATGACTTATCGACAAAACTTATGATACGTTTATAACCTAATCACGTGTAAAATATTATTTTCGTCGGGCTTGCCCCACTGGTGAGGCCTCAATTATTTACGATAATAAATATACTTTGGACTTGAATTACGTTCAATTATTGTAATAGCGTAATGTGATATTGTTTTATCTGTCAGAATATCAAATTTTCCTACTGTAGGTATTGCCATTAATGTTGAAAACTTTACATTTCTGCCAGCGAATCTTCCATTCTTTCGTTGTCAAAACTGTTTTCTGCATAATTTTTCTTTTACAACGTCAATTTTCAAGATTTCAGTAAGTAACGCTATGTCTATAATAAAATAGATTTATTTAATGCAAAGTAGAATTAAAATTGTTAAATAAAGCGATGATATAAACAAAGTTGCCTTTGTGCCACCGGTCGGCGCTGCCCCTCCTTACCCCACCCTAAATTATCTTAGTTTCTAGATTTGCACTTAAAATATCAAAATATTAAAATATGTTTTTATATTAATTCATAAAATGTCATATTTCCTCATATTGAATAATTGAATTGAATGGTTTAAATGGTTTAGTTTTAAATACCTTAATTTAAAATTGTTTAATATTGAAAATCCCTCAATTTGAAATTGTCCAATTTGAAATTGTTAAATTTCATGTTTTCAAATTTTCAATCTTTTAATTTAAATTTATTGAATTTTGAATCTTATAGGTTCAATATTTTCCTTTCATTTTTACTTAATGTGCACTTTCACTGATTTGCGACCACTTGTAAAGTATATTTTGTTAAAATCAATTATTTCTGCCTACGAAAAATTGGTAAAAATTTAGATTAAACCAGAAATTGATCGGTAGTTTTTTGCGAGTTTCGTTACATTTGATTTTTTTTGTAATTATTGAGTGAAATAAGAATAAGTGAGAAAGGAAACAACTGTAGATCAGACTCACCCTGGAAATTTCCCCCAAGCTGGAGCTATGTGTCGCAAAAATATCGTTTCAGCTTAAAAGTACACTTTTATTTTTTGATAAATTGCTCCCGTTAATCGGCTCTGACCACGGTTGCCTGGAGCCCGAGGCTAAAACCACCACACTGTCCGCATACTTTTACCCCTTCAGTATCCGAATCTAAATTTCCATCAGTTCACTTTTTTCAAATAAAAATCCAAGCTTAAACGCCAGACTTTAAAATCCATGTGCAGATTGGGTTTTAAGGTCGATCGTTTTGCCTATATCTTCCAATCCAATAATTTTGCTCATTCTTCGCAAACTTTAGAAAATCAATTGGTAAATCGTGCTGCTGGAATAATAAATTTGGTATATGAACAGTACACTGAAAAAAATTTATTATACCTTTTATGATGTTAGATTTTAAAATTCGGAACAGTACAGTCTGGATGTTAATTTTTAAAATCCTGTATTATAAAACCTAATATCTAGATTTTTGGCCTAATATCTATAGAACACTATCCCAAATTTGGAAATCCAAGTTCATAAACGGTATAATCAAGTTTTTGCATGAGCGCATATACATTCTATGAAGCTCAGGAATTATTTTTCACGATCAGTCGGATTGGATGATTCAATGCCAGTTAAAATCTATTGTGTGTATCGTTAAAATTTTTCCCTTTGCCATTTATTTCGTGTATTCCGTTCGAAGATTAATTTTTGCGTAACATTCGTGAATGTGAATACAATTCTGCGTAAACATGTATGATATGTTTATGGACGTTATTATTATTCGCGTTCGAAAGTCATTATAGTATCGATTTATTTCTCTTTTATTTCTGTTTTAATTTTATGCAAAAAGTTAATTTTTCAGTTCTTTGTTGTCCATTAGCCGTAAACCTTTCAAGGAAATTTCAGCGTTGCGAGAACACAGATTTCTTTGTAATATAGGATGCATTTAAATGTAAAAAAGATTGTATAACGTGCTCTGTGTAAACTATTCGCTTCTGAATATCTGTAAATGAATTTCGAAAATCTGCAATTTTTTTCTATAAAAACATGTGAAACGTGGATTATTTTCCAATCGGGGGTCAAGCATTTATGAGACGTTTTTAAGGAGCTGCAGTCACATTGGCCACTCGAAAGATATGTGACGAACGATGGGACATTCTCGTTATGTTCCATTCCCAATGTAAGTGTTGCACTCAGCGCGCGCTTGCTTCTAGAAATCGAGGATAGACGACCCTTCGTCCGAACTTCGAGCCCACTCCAAAGTTTGGCCACAAATTGGACTCGCCTTGGTTAAAATATAATTGGCATTCGTTTCCGGTAACGAACCAGTCCTCCCAGTTTTCTCCATACCACTTTCTGTATCCTACCAGTTACAAGACCTTGTCTCTCGATTCAAGTTCCCTTCTTATTACAATATTCATAGGAGGAAATGTAGTTTTAAGATTCACTGATCTTCGAAATCTCTGAATGTTCACATATACCTATATTGTATACACAGAAAAAACATAAGATAAAGTTTACATCGATTTCAGTTGAAAAATTCGCTGCAACATAAATTAACCTTGTTGAATAAACTTTAAACGAAACTAAGATAATTACGTGTTTTTAAACTATCTCGGAATAATTTTTGAGTGAAAAAGCATCGACGTATTTCAAGCTTCAAAACGTAAAGAGTTTGAAATCGTACCTGATCCTTTTCCTGAGATTTCCTGAATTTAAATTTTCATGATCCATTGAAGTAGACGTGGTGATACGATGCTCCCATTTTTTTAAGTTTTGCATATATTTTATATATTTATATTTTTTACTTCAAATAAATACGTAGCAAATTCTCTTCGCCTTCTCAACTTAAATATGCCGTGAGGAGAACTCAACAACTGCCTTCTTCATCCTTGTTGAATACATGGGGTCTTCAATCAAGATTGATTTTGTATCGTTCACAGAAATTAAAAAATTCTCTGTGGATTGATTCCCTAGCTTGCGCTGAACATGAGCCCAAGCCTTTATTCCCTAAAATGTACAGACAATGCTTTATACTTTGCAAAGCTACGTGTATCTTTAGAGTTTCGGAAACTTCAATACCTCTGAAAGCTATTTATGCAATTCCTCAAAAAGTTGGTCTAAATCAGGACCAACGTCCCTCATAGAAAAACAGCAGTTTACAAGTTTATCCATCATGGCCTCAAAGGTAGAAATAAGAGGCAAGTGTCTCGAACGTCCCACTTTCTCATAGATTTCGGAATAAAAGAATTTTTCTCATTCTTTTAAGTGTTTTCCAAAGGCGTTGCCCTCAAAATTTTGTACTTGGTAATTTTTTGGGATGACTAAATTTTTTCGACCAGATTAGTGCTTTCTCTTGAGCAACAAGAGATATTAATTCATCCCAAAACAGATAATTGACATATCCTTTTGAGGTGTATTTGAAGAAGGGGTGGGTTTTGAGGGTTTCCCCGAACGGTCTCATTCAGCCTATTCGGAAGATAAAAAAAATTTGGAGTCTTCAGTTTTAAATATCGAAAATCAAACCCATAATTTTTATCATTTTAGGTGTGCATATATTAAGGGTGACGTTTAGGGCTTTCCAGACCGCTCTATCCCAGCCTATAAATTCGGGACATAAAAAAGAAGACTTTTTATGCAATTTAATTGATAATTTTCGAAAATTAAACCTGTTTTTTCCATGTTTGGACAATAGGTGATGTGCAATGGTAGCAAACGCCTTAACAAATTTAATTCGCTGTAAATTATATTGGTCCCCCTTTCTCATAAAAAAATACATACATATTAGGGCCCTTAATTTGTTATATTTTTTTAACCATGAAGTAATCCTTCAACCTTATCGCAAAAAAAAATGGTTACAAAATTACAATAATTTTTGTTAGCTGCTTCTCGTAGAAAGAATTAATCATCAATTTTTTGTAGTTGCCTCAATACCCTATACAACATATCTATATTTGACCTATTTAAATCGGTTTAGCCAATTTTTGAAATTTTTATTTTTTTTTTATTTTGCTTCCTCATAGAGAAAGCTTTATAATGGTAACATTTTCCAAAAATTTTAAATTCATTGAATTCAACCTTCCCCACTTTGAAAATGTCTAATACAATGTTCTAAGCAATTTTCCGGATGTGTGTGTGTGTGTGTGTGTGTGTGTGGATGTGTGGATTAGTGTGTGTGGATGTGTGGATGTCACGCTTTTTTGTGAACACGATAACTTGAAAACGGTCGCAGATAAATTGATGAAATTTGGAGGGCTTATTTTCCTGACTAATATCTTGAAACTGACCGAAGGATTTCTAAAAATATTTGTTGCATTTTTTCTGAGCACTTAATAATATTTGGAAAATCGGTTTTTTATAGTAAAACTTTTTTCATTGACATAATTCAAAGATGATGCAAAAACATAAAAGATTCCTTGGTTCGAGACGAATCGATTGACCCATACTATTAATATATTTTATTGAAGCGTAGGGAAGTTATGGTAATTTATATATTTCTAAAATCGGGTTTTTATAGTAAAACTTTTTTCATTGACATAATTCAAAGTTGATTCAAGAATATAAAAGATTTCTTGGATCGAGACGAAGCGAATGACCTATAATATAAATACATTTTATTGAAGATTAAGGAAGCTATGTTAATGCATAATATTTGAAAATACGGTTTTTTATAGTGAAACTTTTTTGTTCAATATAATTGAAGGTTGATGCAAGAACATAAAAGATTTCTTGCTTGGAGACGAATCGATTGACCTATAATATTAATATATTTTATTAAAGAGTGAGGAAGCTATGGTAATGCATAATATTTGAAAATACGGTTTTTCATAGTAAAACTTTTTTCTTCAATATAATTCAAAGTTGATGCAAGGGTATAAAAGATTCCTTGGTTCGAGACGAATCGATTGACCTACAATATTAATACATTTTATTACAGAGTAGGGAAGTTATGGTAATTTATATATTTTAAAAATCGATTTCTATACTAAAAATGTTCTAATTCTCATAATTTAAAGTTGATGCGAGAATAGAAAAGTTGTGTTGATTCAAGACGAATCGATTGATCTATAGCATTGATACATTTTATTGAAGAGTAAGGAAGCTATGGTTATGCATAATATTTGAAAACAAATTTTCGAATAGAATAATTCTGACAATTTTTTTTTTAAATCATAAAGCTGGCAAAGGGATAGGGTGCGACGGAATTTTTCCTTTCCTTTTTCCAGCTCGAAAAATTATCATTTCAAATTAAAAATTTGATTTGTCTGATTTGTCTTTGTATTTCAAAAATCATTAGTATTATTTTGTAATTTTGTATTTTTTGTAAACTTCTATTTTTAAATTGATCAAAATGAAGACTTTAGTTTGTCTATGATTGAAAAAAAATGCTTCCTCTATGAGGAAGCAAATACATTTGCTAACGGGAAGCAAAGTGTTCGTGAAATGAGCACCATATAATTATAAATACAAACAAAGTGGAAACACTCGAGATCGAATTCACAGCTAGTTTCTAAATTTGCTTCTAACTTTTGTACATTTTTCTTAATTTGTTACTTGGTGTAAATTAGTCCTATAATAGTAGGAACTTACCCCTAAAATATGAACCAAAAACAAGCCCGGGCAGCCTACCCATGCTTACCCCTTTAAAAGTTTTAAAAATTTCAGAAATATTAGGAAATTGAAAGTTTCTAAAAATTTCAAAAATGTTTGGTAGTTTATGGTAAATTACGGTAATTTATCGTTAATGTATGGTAACTTATCGCTTCGAGTTGGTCCACTCTGTCAATGCGATCAACTGATCGCTTGTCGACTACTTTTTATGAGCATAAAATGTGAGCTCACTTTTTGTATAAGTTTTATTATTCACCCCTGAGGCCTCACTTTTGCTCCCTAGGGAGCAAAAGTACACTTTTACTCCCTCTGATATCAATACGCTTGAAAAGCACTACTTTATACTTACAGGCACCGAAAAGGGTTGAAATTATGCATGTGTTATACAAATATATTTTCAGTGATATATTCAAATTTGAAATTGTTCCTTGACTGACTCTGGCATCGTTGCTATAGATCAAAAAACGGGGATATTCGAAAAACGAAACGAAAATTAATTACTTTCTCAAAACTTTAAAAGTTTCTATGATTTAACTTTGTTGGAATCGTAAGGATTTGGATGAGGAGTTACGTTTGCAGTCTGATACACACACGCGTTTTGAAAAGTTTCAAAGGAGGAATTCGAACGTAGTTGGGGGCTGTCAGGAGCCATCTCGATGGGGATCGGCCCTGCATTGGACTGTTTCATATTTAAAACATATTTTCGTCGATGGCGAAGGTATTGGCATTTTGTGTAAATCTCTGTTCAAGGTATGTTAGTCAATAATTTTCCGACCTTCCGAAGGAGGCATCATTTCCGGTGGCTTCTTCGATGAAGAAACCTGCCAGTCACAACCAGCAAGGTTTGCTCGGCTCAAGGCTTATACTTTCCTTCCCATACTTCTATAATATTTCTTCATTGCAAGAGCCAAAACGCAAAACTATGTTCACCTTGTAGGTGCTACTTTTGATCTTTTTCACGTAATGCTTTCTTTCCGATAACGCATTTCTTCCAAATTCTCTAAATTTTATTTTTATTTTATTCTAGCTTTCTCTCGAAAGGAATCTTAAAAATTATTCAAGTGCTACAAAATGGAATGATAGTCATTTGTAGTACAAAGTTACACAGCCTTCAAGTTTAAACAAAATTTTTGTTCGTATATGTAGAAGCTTGTTTTATGAGAAAAGTTTTGACAAGAGTCAGTTTTAATTCCTGCTCCTTTACCACACAAATAATGTCTGAGGACAAAGTTGTCCCTTTTGCACTTAAATATCGATAAAGTGCGTTAATTTTTTTTCAGGTCTATCAAGCTAGCACCTCCACAATCGAAATTCCCAAATTTTTTTGTATCAGAATTTTGGGCTTTTTTTGGGCTGTATTGCCGATTTTTGGGCTCCACTACTTTTTTTGAAAATTCAAATTTGGTGTGGAGGTGCTGGCTTGAGTCAAGCCAGCACCGCCACTACATAAAAATTTAAAAAAATTAAAAATTGAAGACGACAGAATTTTGGGCTTTTTTTGGGCTCTTGAACGCGCCAACAACCAATTTCCAAAAACTACCCCTGCGGGAAATAAAACTACCCCCTATATAAAAACTCAAACTAGGAAGAAAAAAAGTACACCACAATTTTTGGCTTATTTTGGGCTCTCAAATGCACGAAAAAAATTCGAAAATCCACCCTCTATGTGCAAAAAAACCACCCTCTTGTCGAAAATAAAATCTGAAAAAAATAAAGTGCATCATAATGTTTGGCTCATATTGGGCTCTCGAAAGCACCAAACAAAATTGTGCAAAACCACCCTATGTACAAAAAACAACCCCTAAGTAAAAACTCAAACATGGAAAAAACAAAATAGAAAGTAGTGTTGGGCTTTTCTTTGGCTCACGAATGCTTTATTTTTTGTTTGAAAAAAACACCCCTACGTCTAAAAAATCAAACGCCTATCTATGAATTCGAATTTCAACTTTTAAGGAGCCCAAAAATCAAAGACTCTATTCACCCTATAAAATTCTGAGTCTGAAACATTTACAAAGTAAATTTATAAAAAAGGTAATTGTTTGACGGTGTTGTTATTTTTGAGGAGCCCAAAAATTAGCGACTCTTCACAGTAATATTCT
>CAKNYM010050945.1:112305-136198 GCA_932195095.1 Andricus curvator
AGAATATTACTGTGAAGAGTCGCTAATTTTTGGGCTCCTCAAAAATACCAATACCGTCAAAGAATTACCTTTTTTAGAAATTTACTTTGTAAATGTTTCAGACTCAGAATTTTATAGGGTGAATAGAGTCTTTGATTTTTGGGCTCCTTGAAAGTTGAAATTCGAATTCATAGATAGGCGTTTGATTTCTTAGACGTAGGGGTGTTTTTTTCAAACAAAAAATCAAGTATTCGTGAGCCAAAGAAAAGCCCAACACTACTTTCTATTTTGTTTTGTCCATGTTTGAGTTTTTACTTAGGGGTTGTTTTTTTGTACATAGGGTGGTTTTGCACAATTTTGTTTGGTGCATTCGAGAGCCCAATATGAGCCAAACATTATGATGCACTTTATTTTTTTCAGATTTTATTTTCGACAAGAGGGAGGTTTTTTGCACATAGGGGGTGGTTTTTAGATTTTTTTCCGTGCATTTTAGAGCCCAAAATAAGCCCAAAATTGTGGTGTACTTTTTTTCTTCCTAGTTTGAGTTTTTATATAGGGGGTAGTTTTATTTCCGGCAGGGGTAGTTTTTGGAAATTGGTTGTTGGCGCGTACAAGAGCCCAAAAAAAGCCCAAAATTCTGTCGTCTTTCATTTTTAATTTTTTTTAATTTTTATGTAGTGGAGGTGTTGGCTTGACTCAAACCAGCACCTCCACACCAAATTTGAATTTTCAAAAAAAAGTAGTGGAGCCCAAAAATCGGCAATACAGCCCAAAAAAAGCCCAAAATTCTGATACAAAAAAATTTGGGAATTTCGATTGTGGAGGTGCTAGCTTGATGGACCTATAAATCTCTTCGAATGTAGGATTTCACAAAATTTGAAACTGTTTCGTTGGTTTTTAAATAAAATCCATCTGAAATACCCCTTAACGAAAGTCGAATAAAAAATTCGACTCAGCCGTAGAGTTGAATCATTTGTACAGCGCTATTATGAACTAGAAGATATAAATTAGGCAAAGTATAAAGGTTTTTAAAGTATTTATTTTGCAAAGGATTAACATAGTGTCTGACGTTGAAATAGCTATTCTACGGTTGATTTAAAGGTCAATAGTGTTTGACTACAACTATGACTTGCGCCACAGAAATTAAAAATAAGCAAGTTATGGAGAAAAATAAATAAAGAAAAATTTGCTGGCTTTAAAACATAAATCCATTTTGTTTGTTACTTTATTCAATATCTTGAATCATTCATAAAAAAAGAGACTGTTTTATTTAAAAGAAATGTAAAAACTATTTCGCCACAGAAAAGATCGACAATATGATCCAGATTATTAAATTTCTAAACAAATCTAATAATTTGAACATTTATATTTGAAATTAAATAAGGAACTTTTGTGAGATTCTGGTTGAAAAATGTTTTAAAGTTCAGCCCTGAAAATGTAAAATTTTTTTGAGCGCTCCTAATTAAGAACAGGTTTTCAACACTTCAATTTAAAAATTTTTAAAGTTGAGAATAACAAATAATCTGATATTAACAGCTTTAAATCTTAAGTTTTGCTTCCAAATTACATCAATTTGAAGGAATTATAAATATTTATTCACCCAATGTTTTCAAATTATAATTGTGAAAATTAAATTAAATCATTAAAAAATGTGCATTTTATTGACTTTCAAGATTTTATTTTTACATTAATTGAATTTGAAATTGTTATTTTAAAGCATAATTCCAATATTAATTTTTATAAACTAATTTTGAAAATGTTTAAAATATGAAATTTGTTGATCTTTATGAAGTTTGTGGAGATTTATTAAATTTATTAAATTTGTAGAAGTTTATGAAATTTGTGGAAATTCATGATAATTTTAGGAAAATTATGACGTTATCAAAAATATGCTGGAAGGGAAAATTAAAATCCGGCAAAATCTGCTGGAAGAGAAAATTAAGATCCGGCAAGGAATACAGATATATACAGATGACACATAGCCTCCACCTGTCGTCAAGATCTCCCTTTAATTTTCTATTGTCCGACATATTTTTGCAAAAATAAGTTCTTCAACTCGTTGCAATTAATATAGAATTGTTTGGAATTAATAATAAATCGTTTGGAATTCATAACAAATTCTTTGGAATTCAAATTAGTATACGATAAAATATGGCGAAAGAGAAAATTAAAATCCGGCATATTTTGCCGGAACAGAATACTGACCCAAATTTAAATTGTTCTACTATTTGTATTTATTTTTAATTTAGTTATATTTCGTATTGCCTAAGTTTAAACGCTTCATTGTCAAATGATTATATTCGAAAGTGTAATATTCGACTAATATAAACAAGAGAATGTAATTGACAATCGATTCAGGGGTTTCAGATTTAAAATTTTCAATTTTGAATATTTAAAATAAATAACTTTGTTGTTCTAGAGGCGTATTTAAGGTCGTAGGGGAACATGGGGCAAAATGATGACAGGGGTAAAGCAGGACAATGATTAGATCTCCTCTGTGGTGTGACGTCATTTACTGGAAGTTGTAGGAACATCGTTTTGATTCGTTCCCAAAATTTCCCATGTCAATTTGTTTTCATTCTGTTGTTATTTTCCATGTAATGAGAGGCATGGATCGTTTTCGTACCCAGTTATAATTTTGACTGATGTTCAACTACGCGCACTGAAAAAATAGTTGGTTGGGACAACTAATAAAGTAGTAGGGCCAACTATTTTAGTTTGTAATATATGCCGCTGCTATTTATCTGGTTGGGGCTACTACATTTATTCGCAAGATTGGTAGTAGTTGTCCTCACTACTTTACTTTTTGTCGCGACAACTTTCGATGGTACATACTACGGTACGCACTACTTGAAGTAGTAATCCTCACTATTAAAATTAGTATGTTTTACTATCTAAAATAGTAGTCCTTACTATTAAAATTAGTAAGTTTCACTATTTAAATTAGTAGTCATTACTATATTAAAACTAGAAAGTGTTACTATTAAAATTACTGGTTCGTAGACTACTGCGCACACAGGAGGTCCTGATAAGACTTCATGTCAAAATAGACCCACATGCCCATTGGGATGTTAGTGAAAAACTACTATAATTTTAATATTTAAAAGTACAGACTTGCAGGAGTAAGAAACAGTAATTTTGAGAACACTTTCACTCACAAACTAAAAATCTTAAAAATGGAATAACTAAAATTGTAACGATCAAATTTTCAACAATCCATTTTTGTCTATTAAAAAATTTACATTGACACAATAGTTTTCATGGTCTTCACTACTGCTCAGCCCTATCCGACTAAAAAAAAATGGCGGTTCCTTAGTGATTATAGTTTGTATGTGCGAGATTTCATCACCAGAGCCGCGCTGCACGCGGCACGCTTTGAAAATGCATTATACTAATAGACAAATATTTAAAAACTTAAAATAATTAAATTTTTGAACAATATGAGGCAAAACAAATTTTCTAAAATGACTCTAGAACAAAAAATACACCTTTTCCATTAATCAATTAATATAAAATAGAAAAAGAACACATGAAATTACGTAAAATGTATACAGTGGATATGCAGTAAGAATTTCTTGATACACTGGACAAAATATTTTTTATGTTATCCCCATAAAACTAAACATATCTAAAAAAGGAAAAAAAGCTTAAGCTTCTAAACAGAAATATTTTCCATTTCATTTTTTCTAGCTGTTCACGAATTAAATAAACAAAAATTGTTAAGCCTTGTGTTCGCCATAAAAACGCATATAAAGAGAGATTTATATATACTTTATTAGAAATTTGAAAATTTAACAAAACATATTCATTATTAAATTAACATCTGTTAATTTGAATTCTAGTTCGATGTATTAATTTGAAGTCTAGTTAAGTGTCGCAAAGCTTGGCTGCTTTTTTCTTCAAGACGCTAATTTTTGTAATTTCAGCCATTTCCTGTCTTATCAATTGTCTCCTCCTTATTTGTGAATAAAATTGAAGTATATATGCTAATACCTTCACTGCTTCATTTGCGTGTTCTTTGCATTGAAAATTAAATTTTGTTTTGGATGAAATTAAATCGTTTAGAATTAGGTCAAAAGAATGGCTTGATCGGCAATAGACATTGTAATCAGTTATATTCTATCATATAATTTAAATATTTTTATTAAATATGAATGTTAAAAACCACATCAAAATTAACAACCATTTCACAACCTTTACAACTACTTAGAATACCTTCTTGGGAAAGACATGCCGCTGGGGAGACTTGCCGCAGTTTTGCCATGTTCACAGCTACTGAGAACATTTTCTTGGGCGATTGATGGCGCTGGGAAGACTTGCTGCAGTTTCGTCATCTTTAAAACTACTTAGAAAATTTTCTTGGGCGATAGATGCCGCTGGGGAGAGTTGCTGCAGATTTGCCATCTTTAGAACTACTTAGGAAATTTTCTTGGGCGAGAGATGCCGCTGGGGAGACTTGCCGGTGGTGAGATATGCCGCAGATGTGACTATTCATCCTGGGAGACTTGTCGCAGATGTGACAATCAGTCCCGTAAGACTTGCCGCAGTTTTTCTACTTTGATGTGGATTGGAAAATTTCCCCGGATGAGAGATGCCGCTGGAAAGACTTGCGGCGGGTGAGAGATGCCGCATATGTGACAATTAGTCCTGGGAGACTTGCCGCAGTTTTGCCACTTCCATTTGGACTTAAAAAATTTTTTGGATGTGAGAGATGCCACTAGCCGCTAGGTAGAGATGTCGCAGTTGTGACATGCCGCAGATGAGACATGCCGCAGAGAGACTTGCCGCATATGAGATGATATGTACCCGAAAAGAAAAAAGGAAGAAACGAGATTATGTGGGGTCGCCTTCTTGTAGGTTCCTTTTTCTTTGTTTTTATGTTTTTGGTTTTTAATGCAGTTATATCCATTTTTCGAAATTTGGTTTTGATTTATTTGAGTTAAGAATATTTAAAAATTTTGAGAATCGTTCAGGTTGCCACTTTGTAAGTCAAAAGTTGAATTTAGATATCAATTCGATTCAAATATCATCTATGGTTTAATTTAGCTTTCTATTTTTTTCCTAACTAGTAGGGTGGAATACCCCGTGAAACACCGGAAATTTGAAATCCTCTTCGTAATTGACACCTTGACAATCCTCATATATATAAAACCAGTTCGTGAAACGGGCGGCAAGCACTCTCACTCAAGAGTTTCGTAGGAACCGGTACTAACATTATTAGTAGGTACGTAATTATTTGCCTCATTAATTTGCTATTTACTTGTTTTCGAAATAATTTTCCAAATTTTGAGCCCAGGGGCCAAACAACATGAATTTTTATGTTTTTCCATAGCAACGTTACGGTTTGCATTATTTTTCCTCGCATTAGATATACGTGAAACACATCTTCGTGCGGAAAATGAATTAGGTTGACCTAATATTTTTGGAATTTGGCGTAATAAGAGGGCAATTTTAATTCGAAAGTCATATTATTATGCATTTCCATAGAAGCAATTCGATGAGAATTTTCACCAGGGTCTGCATTATTTTTCTCGCATTAGACACGTGAAACACATTTACATGCAAAAGATGCAGTGAGTAGATCTAATATTATTTGGTCTGGCACGTAATGGTCGGACATCCATTTTAATGACTGTATAATAGCGTGGTCCAAAATTTTATTTCGAATTTTCATGCATATCGCACAGAAATTTGTTTGAATCCACAAAGAAAGTAATCCATTTTTTGAAAACAAAATGATATTTAGAGGTGTCTCAAGCTCCCATAAGAAACGAGGACGTTTTTGTGAATTTTATTCAGAACCGTTAATATTAGGTGCATCGAGTTGAAACTCAACATTTCTTTTCACAATTAGTTATAGAATACGAATTAAATATTACTTCTTGAATATCACCTCCATAAGTCTGTTTTGTAGGGTCCCAAAACAACCCCATAAGTGAAAAAATTGGTTTTGCGAATTTTTGGCGGTAATTATATGATTTTTTGCTGTTTTTAAAAAATGGAAATTGTTTCTAATACACAAAATACTACTTTATTCTGATAATTAGATGTTTATATAAATTGTTTAAGCAATCATTATTGTTTTTAGCAATTTTCTCTTAGAATAGAGTTAGACAGTCGCAGTTTCTCCAATAATTTTCTAGTGTTTGTCCAATTTTCAATTAGAGTAAGATAATAATTAAATTATGGTAACAAAAAGAATTGTTTAAACAATTTATTTTCATTGTTGATAATATTCTCTTTTAATAATGCTAGAAAATTGCAGTTTTTTCATAAATTTTCCACTTTTTGTCCATTTTTCAATTAGAGTGAGGTAAAGGATGAATTAAATTCAACAAAATTAATTGTTTAAACAATATGTTATTACTTTGCTTAATATTCAATTCGAATAATGCTAGAAAGTTGCGTTTTTTCTGAAAATTTCAACTATTTGCCTACTTTTCACTTGGAGTGCGTTAATAATTAATTCAATTTACAAAAAAAAAAATTTCAACAATTTATTATTGTTTATAACTACTTTCCCTATATTAATGTTAGGTAGTTGCGGTTTTTTTTCTGAAATTTTTTACTTTTCGTCTTCTTTCCACTTAGAACAGTAATAATTTTAATACATTAACAAAACTGTTTACTTAAATCATATCCACAAATTTGCTTTGAAATATTTATTGATATGATGGGCACATTTGAGGAACTAATATGGTAATAATAGATTTAATGATTAGACGATCATTCGTTATAATAAAAGGAGCTGTTTCGGGTTTGAATCGTGTGCAAAACTACGAATCTTGCCGACGTTTCGTGAAAAAGAAGTGAGCTGCAATGTTCACGAAACGTCGGCAAGATTCGTAGTTTTGCACACGATTGCAACCCGAAACACCTCCTTCTATTAGATCTCATATTATAGCAACAAGAAAAAAAATCTATATAATAGAGTTGAACATAATACAGAAAAGTGCGCATTTCGGACACATTTTAATCGAGTGCGATGCACGATACGTTATGACAATGTGTTCGTTACAGCCGAAGGAGCTTTAACAAAAGAGAATTCAGAAGCACAAAGTTACAGTTGTCTATGGATTTACATTTAATTTTGAAAGGTCTATGTAGAAGTTTAGGGGAAGTACAAAGACCGAGAGCGTAAAAAAAATCGATTTATTTTTGTGCGGATTCGATCAAATCTCTGGGCGATATGTATAAAAATTTGAAGAAAAAATCGTACAATGCATTTTTGGACCACCCTACTGCATTGGGGTTTCCTATGAAGCCCCAAAAACTGAATGATCTAATTATAATTTTGTTTCCTCACGAGAATTAAACCTCCGGAAAATATTCGACTTCATCCAAATTAGATGATCCACACAAATGACCTGAACCTGTTTTGCTTGGACAAAAGATCACTGTCTGACTCTGCATGTATTGCTTTACTGTATATTCCATTTGTAGTAAGTTCTATCATTCTTCTTGTCAGATCCATAAGAGTGACCATTTTCTACAATTATTTCAGAATATTAATAACTAACAGAATCTGGACAAAAATCCCAGAAGTGTTAGTAAATATTAAAGAAAAGATTGATTATAGGCAAAATTATCATTTTGGGAGAATCACCCATTTATAAAAATATTTAAAAGTAAAAATGAATCTATGCACTGGCAGCTGCTCGAACAATATCTGGTGGAGTACATTCTTCACTAGCTTTATCGGACTCGTTATCAAAGATCGTCTCTTATATTGAAGTTTGCATGCGCATCCATTGTTCGGATGCAGAAAATATATGGAAATTAAAGTGCGCAGGCGTCAATATTATGATAAGATATTATCAGATATATTATCGCATTGTCAGCAGGAACAAGTCACATTGCATATCATTTAGAACAGGGCTCGCTAGAAGTCAGTCATTGACTGACATGACTGACAGCGTTAGTGACGAAGACTAAGTCAAATAGTCCCGAAAAAAAGCTTCAGTGAACTCTACCTACTGATTGACCGTAACTACCCTAACCTTTCGGACAGTTTGTAGCATTGCTGGAAACCAAGGAAAAAAGTGACATAGAAACTTTCTATCAGTCAGGCACTTTTCGTGTGAGTCAACACCTATCGAAAATGGTGAACCCTATAATTCAGATGAATACAAAGATTAAAAATTGAGATGAGTGTTGCAAAAATTAATTTAATAAAAAGATAGTACGTATAAAAATTGTATATCTAATTAAATTAGAATTAATAAGATTATTAAAGGTCTTTTGAGCAAAATTTAGCGATCGGGAAATTTTTATTTGATCTAAGCTATATTCTTAAAAATGTGTCAAATTTTTCAATACTTCTGTAATAAAAGCGTAATGTAAAATTGCAAACACGGTGTTGGAATGGCCAAGTTCCAATAAGTGTATTCTAGTTCCAAAGAAGACGCGCCGTTTACCATACAAGTACATTACAATGCCGGTATTGGAATCTTACGTTACATTCACTTTAGACCATCTGGCGGATGAGTGGTCCTATATGTAAGTAAGATGAAAATTGTTCTTTGCTAGTCTAGTGGTAACACACTCGACTTAGAGCTTGGCGGTTAGGGTTTGATTCTCCGTACGTCCGAATTTTTTAGAAACTTTCTTCTGTACATTGCATTACATGTGTGACAATATTGCAATACATGTACGGCAATATATAACAATACCAGCATTTTAAACCTACGATATAATGTATTAGAGCGTTACATTACTTCTCTGAAATATACTACTAATACATTCAATGGAAAGTTCCATCAGAAATTCTTAACAGTGTAGCTGGGGTGATGATATTCTGTACCTGATACAATGGATATATTGACGCATATCAATCTTTGCTTATAATACCACATTACATCTTAAAGACTGGTGCACAATCACTCGACTAGCCGCAGGTGATTTTGTGCAAACATTTGCCGATGGCCGACGGGCCAATATGCCTTCCGAAAGGCAGTAGAGCAGTGGCAGCTCTTTCCTCACAGAGTTGGGCCGAGAAATCCGCAGGCAGAATACTAACTCCCCTAATACAATCAATTATTTCCCGCGGAACATTCTCTCCTTCTGTTTTACTTCCAGGTCGGGCTCTCTCCACGGCAACCATCGCCCCTTTAGGTCTCCGTATTGGTACGCTCTCCCACCTACATATCTTACTATCTTATATGTATACGTTTCCACACCAACAGTGCCGACGTTACGCACGAACTATTCAGGGTTCTTTTTCGGAATGACCCAAAAAATGTTAGGATATGATCAGAATTGTTAATATGCCGACGATGTGTGGAATAACTTCCGGAAATGAAAAAGTCAGTAATCCGGACGCGAGATCAAGATGAATTAATTTTTCGATATTTTTCAATTATTTCTATAAAGAGAAATTTTTTGGCTAGAAACTGCGCTAAGTATGGACAAGTACTGAAAGATACTCAAGCTATGGGGGCACAATGTAAAACCTATGTGGCTTTGTAGTTTTATACAGTAAAGATTCAAAGAAACGTAACAAAACTTTTGTTCTGTTTCTTCTTTTCGTGTATGTTCCCAAATAACTTTCAAGAAATAGAATGTTGACATTGTTTTTCCATAGATACATTATTTTCCAGTACTTTTATGATTTATTTAACTGTTGGGGTAAAAAATCATGTAAAAAAAGTATAGACAGCGTTGCTTACCAGGAAAAGTTATTGAATTTATTTTAAGGGTTTTTTTTAAAACAAAGTGTTTCGTCGTCACAAAATTTTGGGATTAGTCCATCCCCATTTCCAGCTCCCTTAATTTCTTAGGGCGACTAGACGCAGCCTTTTTTTCAACATACTCTAAACATTCAAACAAAGAAATCGACATTTCCGAATAGCCGAAATTACAACGGATTTTTTGATTATACTACTAAAATCGGAAATGGCTGTGAATTAATGTACAAAAAATTGCATAGTAGGAAATGTCGTTAGAATCATTTTGATGGTTTATTGAACATCCCTTAAACATTCAAGCAAGGAAATCGACATTTCCTAAGAAGAAAAATCATAGAAGATTTTTCATCATACCATTTGGGTGGAATATCATTTTACAATAAATATAGAAAACATATTGTAGCAGGGAAAGTCGTTGAATTTATTTCAAGGGTTGTGTTAAAATCCCTTAACGATTAAAGTAAGGAAATTGATATTTTCTAACAAACAAAATCACGGGATTTTTTGTTATTATACTATTGGTGTCAGATATCAATTTGCAGTAAACGTAAAAAACACATTTCTTGAAGGGAGAGTCATTAAAGTATTTTAAGCGTTGTTTTGACATCCCTTAAAGATTCAAGTAAGCAAAGTGACATTTCATAAGAAGAAAAATGCGGGGGATTTTTTATTAGACTATTGTGGTCGACAATCACTTTCAAATAAATGTGGGAAATGTCCCCTGACAGGAAATGTCATTGAATTCTTTTTTAACGGGTTTTAACATCCCTTGAAGATCCAAGCATGGATCGCAGGAGATTTTTTTTATTATACTATTGGCATCGGAAATCACATGAAATTAATGTAGAAAGCATATGCTATCAGGGAAAATCAGCGAAATTCCCTGCTAGCATATGTTTTTCACGTTTACTGTGAATTGATTTCCGAAGCCAATAATATAACCAAAAAATCTCCGATGATTTTGTTTGTTAGGAAATGTCGATTTCCATGCTTGAATGATTAAGGGCGTTAAAACAGCCCATACAATAAATTTAACGACTTGGTTTTTGGTATATGTCGATTTCCTTGTTCGAATGTTCAGGGAATATTAGGACAATCCCAAAATATCCTATATACACAAAATCATATTCAATGAGCGTATGAAAAAATTATTTCTTAGATACGCTATGGCTAGTTAACATTCATGCTAAAATTCAACGCACTAGCGCAAATATTGTAAGAACGAGGAGCGGTGAATGACGGGCGGACGGACAGCCGACCATCGTTATTAGGGTTTTCGGCGTAGCCTAAGAAATCCTAATAATTAGAAATTTTATAAGCTTTAAATTCAAGAGTTGAAAATTGAATATCCTTGCATCAGAATTCTATTAAAATATTGATGAAATTTACAATCTTGCCAAAATAGAAATCCATTGTTTGGTTAAAAAACACTTTGAAAAGAATTTGATTGGTAAAATGTAGAAAAATTAAACTTTTTCAATATTAAAATAAAGTTATATAAATTATATAACTTTCTTTCTCGAAACTGAGCCAAATATCTTATTCGCTTTGTTCATTTTACAATGATGAATGATAAGAACAACTTTGAATGAATTTTAGTAATTTTACTAATTGAAACATTATTTGAAAATATAAAGGTCTGTTCGCTATTCTCAAATTTATTTGTTTCTAGACTTGGGTATATCGAAATACATAATTTCAAACTATATCGTATACGAAATTCAATCTTAAATTACTCATTTTGTTATAACAAGCATTTTATTAATTGGAAATAACTTAAGTGTAATATTCCCCATTTTTGAAAACTTTAATAATTCATGAAGTAAATGTTTTTCTTGAAAATAGCACGAAAGATGTCAAAACTTTGCATCCAATGACTTTAGAATTTTGCATATTTTTCAATTGTTTAAAAATATATTGCAAAAACATAAAAAAATTCAAAGTTAATTTTTCCGTGGATGCTAACAGAGTCAGAGATAAGTCTTAAAATTTCAAACCCTCCCAGCATCAAGGGAAAAATCAGAATACAATTTTTTGAAACGTTATACTAATTTTTAATCCAAGTTTAACAATAAAATGAGCCCAGGAAAATAAAAAGATGTAATAATTGAAAAATATTGCAACAATAGTTTTTACTCTAATTTTGTAATTTTTTGTCATTACTAATTTCGGTGGATTTTACATATATTTCTGTTTCCTCCTCCCCCTTGAGCAGTAACATCATGTGAGAATATAGCCCACTTACTAAATATTAAATTTGAACTACTTCTCATTCCTCAATGGGAAAAATGATTTCATTGTCCCCAAATGTAGTTAAATGAGAATCAGGTTTACCTTCAGTCTTAAGACGATCCTGATTCTACCACACTGTCGCACGAAGTTGGTGTGCGGTGGTTGCCTTTCTTTCCCGAGAGTTTGATATTAGTTGGAGATTTGTTCAGTGGTGCTGCCTTGTAGAAAGAGCGTGGCCAAAGGATGGCAGCTGCCGAACGAAAAGGGTTGGGGTTGAGGGGTGAGAGGGGTCTCCTTGGAGGGTGCTCTCATTGTCTCTACGTAATTGTTGGACAAAAGCAAACTTGTCTCATTCAATGCTTTCACCCAGGCTCTCCAGATCTTTCAGTCTTGCCGACTAGAATCGGTATTTACATTCTGCGGCCCAAGGAAGCATCTTGACTACCTCACCAGGGATCGTCGCTTTGCTTGTTCTCACTTTTCTTTTTGTTATTTCCCCATTTCCGCGGCCGAGATATTCATATCTAGCTAAAATTCTTTAACACTTCAATATCTCTGTCAAGCACCTGTGCGCTAATTGCCGTTCTTTGCAAATTAATAAGACGATCTCTGAATAAAATTCATTTGCGAAGTGGTAGATGTCTCTATAAAAGTATTTGACTTTAGACCCATTCTATTTTTTTTCTTTCTGCTTTTCACAACTCTTTGTCCTCTTAATTGTGTTCTGCAATCGAAAAAATGTTTTATTCACATTTTATTTAAATTTTAGTAATACATTGTCTCTTGAGTGACATTATCAGAGGAATATAAAGAGAATACTAGACAAACTACATAAAAAAATTCCATAAGACTTCCAAAGCAATTATGCAAGAATTTCATAGCGAAAGTATTTAGAATTTCAAAGAAATTATCTTCAGATACATTTGCTCTTGATAAATCTATTTTGTAAAAATCTGTGGAAATTTCAAAGAACTTTTTTAACAGTACCGATCTCTTCAATATGTAAACTATAGATTTTATTTCACTGGGACTAAAATATTCATTTGAATTATTTCAAAATTCTTATAATCATTCTTTTTTTTTATTGAAACAAAAGCAGGAATATGCAGAAAATTTACCTCGAAAAACCTTAAATGAACTTTTTTTCTTCAAATACTTCGGGATAAGAGAAGCTAAAGGTTGTGGGGAACGTGGTTTGATCCCATTCGAACTATCGTAATAAAGAATCGTCCCCAATCTCTCCGATTGTGATCTTAATTTATGTTTTGTATCTGCTCTTCTTTCTGCTTCTTCATTTTGTCTTCTCCCATCCTATCCTCTTATTTTCGTTCAAGGAGCGGTTCCTCTTATTGCTCGTTTGACAATTGACTACCATTATAAACGTGGAGTCAAGAATCGTTCCCTCGATGGAGATCCCATGGAAGGCTAAAATAAAATCGGAAACAGAGAATAATGAGGGAAAAGGAAAGAAAAATATAGTCAGTTGGATTAAGAGCGAATAAAGCAGTGTTCTCTTATTGACTTTCGACCTCGGTTTTCAATAACCAATCAATCGGTTCTCCTTATTACTTTGAATACTGAACAGTATGACGAAAGAGAATTCTAGAAATGTTATCTCAGGCTTGATTATTTCATTCGTTTTGCTTCCCCATAGAGGAAGCTTTGTAATGACGAACATTTTCGAACTTAATTTTTTGACACATCTTGACATAATTCGAAAACAAATTGAGATATAGTCAAGCGATTTGAAGCAATTGTAGTCCTAAATAATGCCTATTCTTTATTAGGTTCAGGGCTGAATCAGATAAGAATATATATTTTTTCGTGATGACAAAAAATTAATTCAAAAGATTCGAAAACTTTAAGAATTTTTATCACAGTATGAACAGTAATACCTAGCACTGTAAACTGAATGATTTGAAGCAAGGCGTGCTATTTATTTGTTAGAATTCGATAGAATGTTTATAGCTATCTTGAATACAAAATGTTCACCTTTAAGGATTTTTGAAGCTTTTTATTTTTCACTTATAAGTAAAAAAATATTCAAACTTTAGGAATATAGCAACATAATACGTACCAAATTTGTTCATTTTGACAACATGAATCGACTAATGTTCAGAAAGACTCTAAGACCAAAGAATCTTATGATATGTACGGATTTATAAATTGTTCTAATGTTTGTAAGAAAAAAACTTTCTTAATTTTGAGAATGATGCAATATTGTAAGTACTTAATGTATTCGTTATGATAAGACAAAGAGATTGATATATCTTACAGGCCTGTATGACCAATTTATATTATGATATATACATATTTCTCCATTTTTTTAACGTTCATAAGAGAAAGCGATCTCCATTTTTGAAGTACGCTAATAATTTAAGTATCAAATTTATTTGTTTTCATAAAAGGAATCTATTGAACTATATGAAAACCTCCTATGACCTATGCTCAATAAACAATAAATATCTCATATCTAACCAAGTATTGGCAAAGATTGTTAATAAATAATGTACGTGTGTAATTTCTTCTCTCAGGTATAGAATAAATGTAAGGGTACTTTATTTTCACTTTGCGGCTCGAAAATTTGAGTGCGCCTAGGGCGCGCGTCTTTTGGTTCTCGCGCTTCGCGCTCGATAATATATTTTTCTCGCACTTCGCACTCGATAATGTATTTACCTCTTGCTACGCGCTCAGTCTTTGCACTTTCCCCACAACTGTGCACAGACCTTTTCAAATAAAAGGTCAAAGCATTGACAACAGTCATTTGGTGGTTGTGAATTCTCTTTTGTTGAAGCTTCGTCGGCTTGAACGAACACATGCTCATCACGTATCTTGTGCTTCAACTCGATTTTGTCAAAAATGCGAACTTTTCTACATCATATTCAACTCTATTATATCAAACGTATATTATATTTGTTTCTGTACCGCGGCCTGGGACTGCTTATTCAGATATTGAAAAATAAATTACAAATTTTATATTTGATGATTACTTTGATATTCGCTCCTTATTTTGCATTAATTTTTATTCTCAGCCACCCTGAAAAATGTGTTATTTCAATAAATTTATATTATTACAATTTATAACAGGAAGTGTCTACGCGTACCAAAATAATTCAACTATACATACCTAAGTTTCAGTACAAACAGCTCCGTTTCCAACTTCCCTTATTCGTACCGAAAGAATCCAGCTATTTGTACCGAAATTGCGGTACACGTAGCCACATTTTTAATATTATTTTTAATGATTTGAACAAAATGCGCATCCTAGTGTCATGTGGTTCTGAGGAAATTTGTAGATAAAATTTGGGCAAAAAATTTTGTTGAGTAGCATTTTATTGTATCTTACGTCGCTCATCCACATATTTAGTTTTTTGATTTTTCATGTTATTTGTTATGATCAAAACAAAAACTGCGCGTCCTATCAAAAAATGATTGATCACAAATTTGTAGATCATTTTTAGATAAACAACTTTATTCGTTTAATTTGTTTTCGTACCTTGTGGCGTTTTTTCGAAAATTTAATGTTTTTATTTCTAAAATTATTTTTGGGTGCAGTTCCGAAAAGTACTAACCTTCGATTGATTTGAAATTAGGTATACTGACGTATTTTGACTCCCTGATTACAAGAATAATAGTGAAAGTTCCCGAAAATTTGATTTTCAAGGTAAAAACGCCAAAAGTTGGAGTTTTCCATTTTTTCACTAATATCAGTTTGAGAGGAAGAAGTTTTTAATAAAAGTTGTAGCCCTCGGAAAAGACGAATCTTATGTTCTGCAAACTTATCGCCTAAATCCATTATTTTTCAAAAAAATGGGATAATGTTCCAACAAGTATATTTTGCCAAACCTCCAGTGACGGAGTGGGTATCCATGGGCGCAGCCGGGGAACTTACCGCGGGGGCGACAACGTACCCCACATGACTAAAAAAAAAGGTCATTGGAGAAAACGAAAAACTGTTTTTAAGGAGAAGGTATTTCGATTTGGGTAACAATTGACCCCCCCCCCTCGTTTTTGTCAAATCTTCACGTTTTGAGACCTGAAACCGAAAAATAGATTTTTGTGAATGTGTCTGGATGTGTGTGTTTGTCTGTAGATTTTTAGTGTGTTAGCACGATATGTTTCGAAAGAACTGACAAATTGGATTAACTTTTGGTGTACTCCTTTAGTGTCCTAAACTGAAGGTTAAGTTCGTTAGCCAGCCATTTTGGATGAAAATTAAAAAATTTGAAGCATTTTCAAAATTGATAAGACTACAGTGAACCCCGGAGATATGATCTCCGGAGTTATGAATTCCGAGAATTGACGCCACGCCGCGCCGCGGGTAGGGTTGAGAGGAGCTGCGCGGGGTGTGCGGTGTTAACTAAGGCGTGACAAAACAGGAGCGTTGCGGTGAGGCGTTGTGCCCTAACGGCCTACCTGTCTAGCGCCATGACGTTGCGACAGTTAACTCGAAGCGAGAGGCACGCACATAGTGAATAAGCACGATAGCGAGCTCACGTCGACCAGCAGTGGGGTTTCGATGGGACTGATGTACTGATCGGATTGTTTCGCACGATCGAATGAGCATGGCCTTATCATTAACAACAGCGCCATCTGACACGCGAATATATATCGCGAAGTAGTATCTCGAATTTATTGGAGCAATGTTAATGAAAAATAGCAGTGAATATCAATTCATTTCAATCAATAATGTTATACTATGGTTTAAAATTAATTATTTACTATAAGATTTTTTGTTAATATTTAATTGAAATTGAAATTTCTAGTATTATTGGATAGACAGAGACATAATATGATCGTTTTGAAACGAAAATACCTGTCATTGGAACACAATCGGATCGTCTCTGTCTATCTCACATGGTAGAAAGAGAGGTTCGATTGACTTCAAGCAACGTAGTCCCAACCTCCAACTGTCAAGTGTTGACGTGAGAATTGTGAAGACTGTGTGTTTCGTAGACAGTTAATCTAATATTTATAAAAGTAAGCGATTTTCTGTTACATAACTTCTTCGTATGTCTGGTTATGAAACTGCGTAATGCACTTGAAGTGTTTTGCGAGTTGTTTTCGCGCAAACAAGTGATGTGTTCTTGGATGCTGCTGTCTTCAAATGGTTTAATCAATCGAGAGACAGAGTGTCTGAACCGTTCATTCAAAAGAAAGTTGTCCCTTTTAAACGCGATGCTGAGCGGCCCGCAAACGTTTAAAGTAAGTTAGCAGGAAACACATTTACTTTAACGTGTAACAGCAAACTTTCTACCTAACTTCCGTTAAATATTTAGTTTACCCTTGTCTCCGTATTAGAAAATCGATTTTCAAAATATTTTTTACCACGCAGTAAAATCCACCGGAAACTCCGGTGGAGTTATGTTCAAGGTCAGCCCTAAAATCGATCATATCTCCAGGTTCACTGAACTTTTTTAGGATTTAAAAATTCTATGTACTGTTATTCGTACTACTCAGAAAAACGAACAGCTTATCCTCATGACTGTTCTCGATAAAAAAATTACCAGCGTTATAACATTTTCAAAATTGAAAAAAAAAAAAACGAAATTGAAAATCTTTAGCCAAACAACGCACGATATGAAAAAAAGTAAAGACAATGAAAATACGTCTGTTTCAATACAAATGCATATTATGAATTTTAATAGTATACATTTATTCAAATAATATATTTTTGAAGGTAGCTGACGATAAAATTTAATGCAGAATAACAAACAAATACTAAAGTTATCATGAATCAACAACTTTTGTTTTTTCATTTTTTTTTCGTAGCTTATTTCGTTTTTCCAAAAATTTAATTCCTTCTATTTCTAATGTTATTTCTTATGAAAAAACTGCGCGTCCTATCATAAAATATAATTAACAAAAAATTTACAGATATTTTTTGGGTGAAAAATTATTGTATTTTCATCTTTTCATATCTTGCATAGTTTGACCGCAAAATGGAATTTTTGAGTTTTAAGTATTTTTCTGTGGTTAAAAACAGAACCGTTGGTAAAAAAATGCTCTTCAAACGAACTCGACCTTTACTTTTGGCAGTTCAAAACTAGTGCCAAAGTACAATCCAATCCAATTAGTCTTTCAAAAGTTATCCGGTATACAGATGACAATGACAACAAGAACAACAACGACGACGCAATACATACACCATCTTAAAACCTATTTTTTTGGATTCAGGGGGCCTCGAAACGTGGGGATTTAATGAAATCCCTGATGGTCAGTTTTCACATAAAACTACCTTCTCATTATAATGAGAATGTAAAAAGCGCTGGCGAATTTGCCTTTTCCATCCCCTAAATCTCCTTTTACAATTCAAAATCAATATTTGCATTTCCATCCCTTCAGGCTTTCTTCCGACCCCTTCGACTCAATAATTTTGTTTAACAATTATTCGGGAAGTAACAGTAACATAAAAACAATTCTAAAATCTTAAAAACAAATAAAGATTTTGAAATTCAAAATTACCTGATAAAATAAATGTTGGTCAAGTGATTTTGAATTTAGGGTTCAAAATAATTGAACTCAATTAGTTGATAAGTGAACTAAACTTAATTTGTTATATTTGCTAACAAGAAACCAACTTAAAATATATAAGAATTGAGGCTAGAATTCGACTATGTACTCGTCTTCAGATAATGTAAGGGAAGATTTTTATTTACATCGATGTTAATGCAGATAAGTCACTTTTGGCTGTTTTAATTCTTTATGAAACTGTAGAAACAGGAATTATGTTTAGGAAAATTATGAAAGATACAGAAAAATAATTATTTGCCTGTCAAGTGGCATGCGCATTCGCTTGGAGAGTAAGGGATACGTCGCGTCACCCTAACCCCCTTATGTAATGCCACACCCTAAATTACTATGCTAAAAACGCGATTTATTCACTCATAATTACGTCAGCAATAAATGAAAAATAATTCTCTATGAGAAAGCAAACTACTTTGTAACTACCGAACTACTTTGTAGCAGTTTTGTTAAAATTTATATTCAAGAAATAGTTTTAGAACACTGACGTAGATTTTTCTAGAACGGCAGCGTTGGCCCCTGACGACTAAAAATCCAAACTGAAAATTTTTGAATTTTAAACCATATCGGTAATTCTACACAGACAGGGAACTTTGGTGTCCGTGGATTATATTATTAAAACCACTGGTTTTATTATTGTAAAACTTCGTAAATATCTTCATTTTAGTAACACATAACAGGTTCCATAGTAAAAAGTAGGTTATATTATTGTAAGCCAGAGTAAAAAAAAATATTATGCACTCGGAAAATCGCTTTAACAGATGTCCACACATACATGAGGCAAATTTTGGAGTCAAGTAGGAAATAAATAATGAACCACTTTAAAATTTATGCTTAATAATCTTAAAGCTAGACTCAAAAACTACAATTTTCATCGTTAATATTTTTATTTCAATGCAATATACACTACACTGTTAAAAAAATCTGATGGAAATTTAATATACATGTGAGTAAAGTCATTTGCATATACCGTACATTAATTTTAATATACCATCATGTTGTAAAATTAATATACATGTATATTAAAGTCGGTAAAACAGAGTGCGTGAAAACAACAAGTTCTTTGATGCCTTCAGATCCTGTCAAATATTGAAAAATAAAGGAATAAGCTTGAATTCGTCGACTTAATTCCTTTTTACAATTAAAGTGCAACGTACGGGTGGAATTTTTTCTAAAATTCGCTGTGAATGTTAGAATTTTAACGTGAGTACAGGTGCTTGGAGGTTAGGTTTCTTAATTATTTGTTTAATTGAACGTTTCTCTTAAAAACCAATGTCATTTATATTTATCTAGGAGAAAATATTATGTTTGATTATTTATAATTGAAAATTGTTATCAAAATTGTTTTTAAATTGTGTAAAGTGCAAATATCTAACTTTTCTGATAAATTATCAATATGCGGTATATGAAATTTAATAAAATAGTCTCTTAATGGCAATTTCGTATACCTATATTTTAGATTTAATATACAAATGTATATTAAATGTATATTAAAATTGCAAACATTTTTAACAGTGTACATTTGCACGCAAATATGTGTGTCTTCGAGAATATCTTTAAGGTTACGTCGATACATAAACAGCCGTCGTTTGACAACTAGGAATACCTTTTTGGGTCCTGCTTGGGCGTCGGATTGAAGAAAAAATATCTCACTACTCATCTTGTGAGTTTTGAGTGTAAACATTGAGAACTTTCTTCGCAAATATAAAAAAAGTCCAAGAAAACCTTACGTATTTTCATTAGTATCCATGGACGTAACTCACAATAACTTTCCGATTTCTTAATAAAAGTTACTGAATAAAAGACAAAAATTTATATCAGAGCGACAGAAAATGATACGCCAAAGGATTTTTTAATTTATTTTACTTTAAGACTTTGGGAACACTTTTTGTGTTGTTTTCCATGGACGTAACATCCATCGACGTCATCCTTACTTTTGGTTTGTCAGGGCTAAATGATAAGAAATTGAACGCTTCCAAAAAAACTTTGCAGAAAATTAATGAAAATAAAGATTTTCGAATAAACAATTTTTTTTAGTTATAAAAGAGTATAAATAAACAAATAATACAATTTTTTTACTTACAAATAGAAAAATCAAGAAAATTTAATTGCGGAACCAATTAGGTATTTTATGTTGTGACATCAGCTGGCAATAAGATATATGCATGCCGAAGACCAAGCAATAATAACCATTGCGTGGGTTGAAACATAATTTTTTTTTATAATGTGTACAAAAATGATTTTTCACAGAAAGTGTATTTAGATATTTTTTTTTTATATTCAAAAAGCTATTAAATCATGAAAATGATACTAAATTTTATATATTTTTTAAGTTAATCGAATAGCTTTTGAAAAATAAAAAATAATGTCCAAATACACTCATGGAGAAATCGAGGGGTTCACAACTCGACCGATGTAATGTACACTGACTTCAAGTGATTTCAGTGACTTCATGTGAATTCAAGTGACTTCACGGCAGTAACTTCAGCGAAAGTGTACACCTGACTTCACGAGTTGTTGACCCCTTGGGTGAAACTTTCTTTTCTCTCTCTCAGATAATGAAAAAATAAAGTTTTGTCTTTAAACTACAATCAAAATTGATTCATTTTAATTATTCAAAATCTTTTTCATTCAATAAATTAGAAAAAAATCCTTTTTTTGTATCAAGTATATATTTTCTATTATACTATTGCTCATTTGTGAACATTTATTGCATTCTTTAATGTAATTTATTTAAGATTAATTCTAGTTACAAGAAAGATGGAAAATTGATGCGACGTCAAAAGGCTCCACAAGCCTTTAAAATCAATTTGGAGCCTGAATACTTTTATAACTTCTTGTTTTAATGACAATGAACCGTAAAAGTACACTGAAAGAAATCAGTTTAAAAAAATTTATTTTAATCATTTACTTTTTCCGAAAGTGCCCTCGGCGTGGAGAATAACCCATATATTATCATGGAGAATTAAATTTCGCATCTTTTTTTTCTACAAGAAAATCGTATCTTCTTTAGTCTTTTAACAAATTGCAAAAAACCGGTTTTTTTAAATTCAATTTTTTAATCAATTTTTGTCTTTAACTCGTGCTTAAATCCACAGTTTTTGGAATTTCTATATAAAATTTTGACTCAATATTCCTTATAGCATTCACGCAATGACAGTTAGAGATAGAACTTTAAATCTTCATTTATAACAATATCAAAAAATTAATTCCTAATATATTGCATTATTCGTTTCACAAAATGTTTGTTCAAAAAAGTAGAGAGAAGTTTTCTGCATAGGCTTTTCTAAAATAAAATAATAGGTAAACATGCGTCCATGCGTCTTCCATGCGTTCCGACTCCGATGCGACTCTATGCGTCCCCGCGTTCACAGTTTTTTAATCATTTATTTCAAAAAAGTCTTCACAGAAAATTTCTCTATTTTTTTCGAACAACTTCTTCACAGGAAGTTTTTGTTTTCTCGAACTTTTATCGACAAGTGAAACGCTCAAACATTTTGTGAAACGAATTATGCAATACATATATCAGAAAATAATTTTTTATTTTGTTATAAATGAAGATATAAAGTTTTATTCCTAACTGTTGTCATTAAAATTCCATACGGAATATTGCTTCTAAATTTTAAAGAGAAAAAAAAGATGCAGATTGTAATTCTCTACGATGATATATGTTTTAAAATACAAAATTTTCAATTTGGATTTTCGGTCGTCAGGGCCAACTCCGCCGCCTTAGAAAAAACTGCGTCTTCTTCTTGCATGGGGACACTCAATTATTGACCTGCAGTTATAAATCTGATGAATAGATTTTGGAATAATGACTCTTCTGTGAAGAGAGATGGCCTAAAACTTATAAAGTGATAGAAAAATATATAATAAACAAGTGTTAAGTTCAATGAAAAAGCATCACGCAGGGGTGTGTGTTTAAAGTTCTTGTAAAATGTATCACGTATTTTGTGAATGGCCCCTAACCTATAACTTACATCTTGTTTTACATCAACAAATATGCTTTCATGGTCGGCTTGGATGTGGTTAACATAAAAACAATAATGTGTACATTTGAAGAAAGTTTACGCAGATAGAATATTTGTAGTTATACGGATAGAACAAATAACTGTGCGACGATATTGAAGATGTAGATAAAAATGGTTGTTTCTAAAGATGAAAAGGGTTGTTTTACTAAGAAAACCATTGTGGTTCAGCGATTATAAATGCTACAGATGTGGTTAAGACAATTGTAGTTAGAGATGAAATCATTGCTGGTCTGTAACATATTATTATGAAGTCTTCCTAAGAATTGTAACCAAAAACTATAAAATAGGCCTTTAGAGAAAGTTCATTATTCTTACTGTTAGAATATAGGTTCTAGGTCAGTGTGAAATAATTGCTTATTTTCAGGGCTTTCCTGGTTACTATGGTTTCTATAGGCGAGGACGATGAAGAAGCACCAGTGTCCGACCATAACGGCATGGGATCACTGAATCGCTGATTTGGTTCCGTGTGCACTCAGTAGTACCACCCGACAGTCGTCAAAAGTATAACGGTATCCGATCACGCTGATCTAAAATCACTGGTTCGCTGCGCCATCAGTGAAGTGATGCTTTCTGATTACGGTCAGATACACTCGTTAGCGTGAATCGACGGTAAAGAGCGGGCCGACATCGCATTGGGGCGAAAAATATGGCCATGGACAAATTCATTTTCAGACTACAATTGAAGACATATAAATGATAAATGGATAAGGAAAATTTGTTCTAAATTCTATTTCTAACGATTTTAAGTTATTTGGGACATTATTGTTATTAATACATTTTAGGAGTATGTAAAAATCATTTCCCCTTTCGCTCAAATAATCAATTTTAAAATTCTGAGAATGATAATTAAAGAAGTACTATTTGTTCTTTCCGCTCTAAACAAACAGAAAATTGAAAAAAAAATGTTTTCACGTGTGTCGGGTTTTCCGCTTCGCGCTCGGTCTTTGTACTTCTCCTAAATTTGTACATAGAGCTTTTGAAATTAAAGCTCAGAACATAAACTTTTGAAAATGTGAAAACTGACTCAAAAAATCCTTTGAGTATGGATTTCAATATTTGGACATATAGGTAGACTAAACTAATAGTTCCAGAAAAAATCTAAGGTTATCGTTGGATACGTCTCAGCCATATCTCTAGGATTTTTTCCAATCCTGCAGAACAATTATTATATAAACAATCATATTGTTCATAATATTTATAATTGGTTTAAACAATAATTGAAAACCAATTTTACTTGAATGACAATCAGATAACGTTCTTCGAACATCATAGAATGCAAATCAAGTTTTGAAAATGTAAAAAATCCAATTTAAACATTGTTTTCATCCCTTCCACTCTCAGTTAGAATAGTATATTGCATAGCAAGGAGGAGACCAGCGTCTCCCAGCTAACACAGTTACTAGTCCGAATAGTCACATAATTGTAACAAGATTAAAAAAA
>CAKNYM010050945.1:141198-191222 GCA_932195095.1 Andricus curvator
GGAAGTCACCAGTGACTGGTTTTTTTAATCTTGTTACAATTATGTGAATATTCGGACTAGTAACTGTGTTAGCTGGGGCAGTCATGTCGCTATAATTTAACATACCACAAGGCTCGGCCGCTTTCTTTTTTTAAAAATGTAGAATATATAATAATTTCCTCTATGATTTATCTCTTGTAAGTATATATACGCTAAAATATATGTTTTCTTAAAAAACCATATTCACATAACTCTCTTTCATTTCTAGACGAGACAAACATTTTATTAAATTTTGAGGTTATGACGCTCCAATTTAAAAATTTGAACCTTTTAATTTATAACTGATAACTATGTACAATCTACCAAGAAACTTTTTCAATTTCCGTTAACTAATAATAAGGTAAGGACAATGTATATGCATACTTTAACTTTATTTTTAGAGAAAACTTATTTTTTAAAAATTTCTTTACGATATATTGTATCCTCAACAGGACTACGCCTCGAAAAGGACTCGGATCCGAGTCGAAACATGTCGGCAATATTTTAATAAAAACATAAAAAACCCGGAAAAGGCCTACACTACATTAATATTATAATTGTAGAATGATGTCAGGTTGATTGTTGTCCAAAATTTTTTGTCTTTCCTGTGACAGAAAATGTGTGAAAAACAGAAGAAATTCCCCTCAACTTTCAATACGTCGACTTGGAAGTCATCCAAAAGTGCAAAAATTGGTATCAGAAATTTGAAAAAAGGGCATTTTTTTCTTCAATTTAATAATTATTTTGATCAGTCGAGCTTAAGATGTAAAAAAATAATTATCTCGGCTCTGGATAAATATATCGAGCTGAAATCTAGCTTGAAAGAAGCTTCTCGATTCAGCGGTTTTATCTCAAATGTTGAACGGTCAACAAAAATTATTAATCTCTGTAATAAAAGCGTCCGAATAATTATGATCTTAATAAGTTTCAATACTGGAAAACTCGTAATAAAAAACGTCCTTTTCGGCATTGTCGAATTTAACTGTCACACAGATCCCTTCCGAAAAAAGGGTCACACTGACCTATTTTTTCAGTATTGAAACTTTTGGGATCGTAATTATTCAGACGCTTTTATTTCAGACATTAATAATTTTTGTTGGCCGTTCAGCATTTGAGATGAAACCGCTGAATCGAGAAGCTTCTTTCAAGCTAGATTTCAGCTTAAAATCTCCATTCGGAGCCGAGATAATTTTGTCTTACATCTTGAGCTCTACTGATTAAAATAATAATTAAATTGAAGTAGAAAAAATGCCATTTGCAAAGTACGTTTTAAAGAATACTCATACATTTTTTCAAAATGCAGATGCCAATTTTGTCACTTGTGGAGGACTTCAAAGTCGACGTACATATTGGAAGTTGGGGGTCATTTCTCCTATTTTTTCACACATTTTCTGTCACAGAGAAGACAAAAAATTGTTGACGAAAATCAAACTGACATCATTTTACAAGTATAATGTTGAAAAATGTTTCTTTCTTTGACTCAAAAGTCTGCGATTTTATTCTTGCCGAGCAATAAATCTTCAAAGGCAGGTGTCAGGACTTTTTATCCTGACTTTAGTTATCACATTTGGACATCCAATAACAGTTCTTGATTGCTTAAATAAACTCAATAAAAAGTGAACTAGTATCTATTTATCGACGTAGAAACTTGAATCTTCAAACGCAAACTAATGTAAATAATTAATTCCCAATTTTCAGGTTTATCTAGGTGACAATTAACCATTTTTATTGTTAACAAAAATTTTCTTAACAAATTGTTATTATCTTATCAACTCATAAAAAACGAATTTTCTGCGCACAATTAACGGACTATTATTTAGCCATGGCTACTTGTTATTAATCGATGACAGCTGATTCGACTTAATTTCAAATTTGAATTCAAATAAGGAAGCAACTAAATTTAAGTATACACACGATCTTAAATAAAGCACTTTCTTATCTTAAATAAGAAATAAGCATTCCTCCAGTTGGAATAAAATAAACTATGCACCTAACTTCCAATATATAGTTCTGAAAGTAGGTTGAAGGCAACCTGAAATAACATGTAAGGTTTTCAATACCTAAAATTAAGAAGTACGCCTTACTGAATTTCAGGTTGACTCTGCCTTAATCGCGCTGGGATATGCGCACGAAGCGCTCTTGGTATTCTGCTCCGCTTCTATAATCTAGTCCGCGTTTCAAGTGCCGCTTTGTCGTAAGTCACTAAAATTCTCGCACACAACCGGGATTGTATGTGTATCTTAAATTGTATATAGTTAAAAAGTCACTCGTGAACTGTCTACTTACTGCTTTTCGAAGTAAAAACTGCATTTTCTGCTCATATGTTTAGTGTAAAGCTAGATTTTGCAGAAACGCGCAGTGTTGTCATCGAGAAGTATGATCGTATTGTAAGTAGGATTGTATAGTGGTGTTCACATAAATGAAAAAGTGAGTCTTCGAGATTCTTGGTGCAGATAAAGTGTTCTACTTGTGAATTTATAGAAAATCCAGAAGGATTTTAAAAAGATTATGTTTATAATTCACGTGATTTCAGGTTAGGGCTTACGGGTTACGGGAGGGGGGAGGGAGGTGAGGAGATGCATCATTTCAGTATAAATATGCGACTTACTTTCAGCAAGGAGAGTCCTTAATTCTATTTCATCTCAACCTTACACTACCTTTTCAGTATAAATGTCGTCTTGATTTCAGGTCTTTACGACCTGAATTTCAGGTCTTTAGTATCTTCATCTTAGGGCTTTACTGCCTGAATTTCAGTCTTTTTGTTTGCTTACTGTAATGATAAAAACAAAATCTTAATTTCATGTTTCATATGCTTCTTTTTGTTACACCTTAAAATAATTCCAATTTTCGACTTGAATTGAGTGTTTGTTTTTTCTGTGTTGGCTATTTTTCAAAATACGAACTTGATTCTTATACATCATCAAATGTAATGAACTAATTACTAATATTTTAAGGCCATCCAGATGACAATAAAAAATTCTTATTGGTACTCACAAGTTAAAAACATCGAATGCATTTATACACAGTTTACATTACATCTGTCAATGTTGAAACTATTCAAAGCATAAATGGTAAAATAATGTAATGAACGTTAAAACTTTTGACATCGCGTTTTACATTGAACGTCAAGCGATGTACTTTTGGTGACGTTGGGCGCCGGAAAATGCCAATAGCCCAACCTTTGCCAGCAGCGTTAGATCGTTTTATGCTAAAGTTAATATCTGGATAAAAAGTGATGTCAAAACTTCCACTGTACACTGTTGTTTTCAATATTTGCCGCCAATACTTTTGGCATAACACTTTCGATGTGATTGTTGAAACTATGTTGACCACATGAATAGTAGGCACTATCAAAAGTTTTGAAAACCACTTTTTGTGGTTGTCGTCTGTGTCAGACGGGATTCAGACTGTTGAAATCATTGATCGCCAGTAGCTGTGATTACAAAATTTTTGACGACAAAATATTTCTGCAATGTCGAAAGTTCGGCTTTTTGCAACAACAAAATTCGTTTATTGAACTTTTCGACAATCGTATTTCATGCTTGATGCCCATCGATACACTATTGGCGGCGAGTTATGTAATGTAATAGTTTATTTGTTATAAGACATACGTCTATACAAAGAGGGTACAGCAGGGTTCGTTATATTTAAATTTATCTGAGTTCTCTTTTCTCTAGCGCCGCTTTTACAAATAAAAATATCCTTTTGATAGAATCAGTTGTTGGGTTGTTTAAAAGGTTAAGCCAAGTGCTATGAACAGTATTTTCATCCTCCGTATCACATATATACTTTTTCCGCTCGTCTCCATATAATGGGCATTCAACTAGTAGGTGGTAACTGTGTTCTGGCGTCTGTAGATCACAACCCATGCAAATCTCTGAGTCATTTAATGTAAACATTTGATATAGATTTTTGTCTGATAGCTATTTATTAATCGAATCTGAGCAAAGATTTTTATGTAGTTAATCGGGGCTTTTGTCAACAAGTACTTTTGAGTACCTTCACAGAGTGATAAAGATGGTAAGATTTGAAGTGATTGTGAGCTTTCAAGTCTACGTAAATCTTCGGAGTACAGATATGTATCGTAAGAGTGTATTAAACGCATTTTATTAGACTGAAGAGATATTGAAGACAAAGAGTCCCAAACTGATCTTTCCTCAAGAACCTCGAATAAACTTTGAACTTGCAAGTACCAATTGTACTCACATTTATTGTGAAAAGTACAAAATGTCAATTGTCTGGTGTGCATTTGAAGGTAGGTCGATTAAACACTGTGATTGATTTAGAATACAAAATAAGTAACAGAATATAAGCTATTTAAAGGATTATTCAGGATCTCTTGATGAACGAATGAGACAAATGAGGAAAAAATAGAAATATAGTGAACGGTCAACGGTCGGCGAGTGAAAGGATTAAGGCTACCTTTTTTGCATCGACTGATGAAACTACAGATGCAGAACAATTCAATATTATGATAAAGCCTTGAAGGACAGAACATCTGCACTACTATTTTTCTCCTGCTGTAAGTTCTGCTGTAAGAAGGAAAATAATTCCACCCTTCTTTAAAATTGTAGCTATTCGTATTTTGAAGTTTTTTAAGAAACTATTTCATTCCCGTAAAATATTAGAGCTTCTCGTAAAGACACGCGAAAGGGCTCAACTAATATTTGGAAAAATTTAAAAATGATTTGATAAAAATATTTATTTCTTTATTTTCTTGTCCTATTATTTCTTCTCACTTGAAAGGATGAAGAAATAGTATATTTCCTGTGAGTATTTCAAGCCATTAGGGTCAATATTCCTGCTTTTATTTCATGTGCAAGCACTACTTTCAGACCTGAATAAGAAATCCGCGAACCAAATGGGCGTAGAAATATTTTATACGTTTTCCATTATGAGCTGAAGTTCATTATTCATTATTTAGCCCTTGTTGTGTAACGTGTAGTAAATTTACAAATTTGCTTATTGCGTATTTTTCTGTTTATAAAGAGAAAGTTCTCATTCTATTTAGAAAGACAGTTCTTTTTGTTCATAAAAGCTTACAAATGTTCCAAAAACTGCTAAATGGAAGAAAATCTGTTGATAAAATTTACATATTTTAAAAAAAGCTTACCAGAAACCAAAAAGCGCAGAAGTTATAATGGCAACATTTTTAATTTGAATGTATAGGTATAATTATTGTAACATTTCTAATGAATAAGATTCAGTTTACAACTTCTGCCGGATTTGAATTTTCTCTTCCGGAGAAAGAAGCACCTAACCTTATTTCGTCTACAGGAATCGCAGAATTATATGCCAATCAACAAAAAGGGATCGTCACATTCCTCCCCTGGTCAAATCACAAACCTTTTTTCAGGAGAAAAGGTACTGGAGCACAGAATTATGTAACCGAAATAACATACTCTCATTGAGAAAATAAGGTTGTAGATACTTCTCTTATTCCACCAGCTGAGACACAACCACATGTCACTACGCCGCACAAAATAGGCTCTTTTTTAATTTTCTATTCCGGCATAAAGTGCCGGAAATGAAATTTTTAACTTCCTAGATAACAATGCATGCGGACGCACATGGGCGCATGGCGTGCAAGCACGATATGTCGGCAACAGTGCAAGCACAGTGACAGCACGTTCTGAGGGTAATAAGTAATCCCGCATAGTGCCCGCACACGGTCTGCATGATGTGCAGCACAGCGTGCGTCTATCATGCTCGTCAGGTACTTAGGGCAAAATGTGAAGAAATGTGAAGAGTGTGGCACAAAAAGCGCATTATTACTAAAAACATAATATAGCAGTTGTGTAAAAATAAAACTCTGATCAAATTCGCTTCATGCTCTAAATTTTGGTTATTTTCCAAGTTTATTTTACAGACAAAAAGTCGAAGTAAAAGTGAATAATTATTTTTGTTCAAATTAAATAAACATTTTATCTTGTGTTTTGGTTCGGAAAATGGTTCACTATTTTTTACTATATTTACTATATTCAGATTTAAAATGATCGAAAACAAGTTTTTCAAGTGCACATTTTTAATCGTTCTACTTCTGAGATTTAAGTTCTTAAATCTCAGTAGTAGAACGATTAAAAATATGCAACTTGAAAAACAATTGAAAGTAATTAACTGGATGATTCAAAAGTATAGTTTTCTTTAACATCCCTTTGTTTTTTAACAAAAGTGATGAATAAACGTTCTGTGTTGAATAATTTAAATTGTTCGAAATGAAAAAATATTTTCAGATAAATATATATTTCTAGTTAATACATTATTTAAGAGGTAGCAGGAATAATTTTGTGTATGTCGCTCTTGGAATAAACACCTGTTGCATCATCAGTTGTGAAAGAACAACTTTCAACACAGGAGTCTCTTCTTAAAAACGTCATACAATGTTTCCTGTTACTTATGTTATTTTTAACATCTTGTTTTCAATAATTATAACTCAAAACACGTGCATGCTAGCACGACGCTGGCACACACGTGCCGACACGCGTGCGGCGCATATGCGACGCATATGAGGACACATATGTCTGCACTCTTGCCCTCATATCGTGCCGATCGGTCGACACGCGTGCCAACACCATGCGGGCAAGGTGAGAGCAAATTGTTATCTGGGTTGTTGAAATTAACCTTGAATTCTTTCGAAATCATTGTAATTTCTTTGGAATTCTTTAGAGTTCAAGCGCGAGTTCGTTGACATTCGCCGCCTTTTCCAAGTTAGATATGCAGATGAAACATAACCTCTATCTGTAATAAAGATCCACCTTTAATTTTCTATCTTGTCATACTTTGTCGAAGATGTACATTTAAACTTGTTGGAATTAAGTGAGAATTGTTTAAAATTCACTATGAATTCTTTGAAATTCATAGTGCATGTTTTTCCGTAAGACGATGCTCGACCTAAAAATATTGCTGGGTTAAACTCTGCTGTAAATTCATCTCCTCTCTTAGCGTCTACACGCCTAGTTGTAAGGATATTAATATACGTGCATACTTTCGTATGCGTACAACAAGAAGTGTAACAGCTGTAGCGAACCCAACATCAGGTCTTACAACAGCCGTGAGCGTAATTATGTGGGATACATCAAACTCTTTGAGTTTCACCCTTGCTTCTTCTCTTTACTCCACTTCAACTCTCTTTCCGCTTGTTCTGAATTTCGAAAGTCCTTGCGAATTTTATGATTTATCGAAGCGAGAATAAAGCGTTATGAGCTTTCCATGACAGGGGATCGAATATTCTAGAACATGCGGTGAAAATTGATCTGTTGGTTTATAAAAAACCCAACTTATATTCTTAGAATTTGAGAAATCAATTTTCAATTCTTGCGCATTTTTCTATCTTCAAATAGACCATTCATGAATTACCTATAAAATGTATCTTTTTTATTTTATGGCGGTCAAGCATTTTTCGATAAATCCTTTTCATTTTTTTAAAATAAATATTTTACCAATCTTATTTCCCTAAGGTTTATTTTACTGAAATTTATTTAACTGAATAACAATTTTTCTTAATTTAATTTTCTAAACCGAACTACCATTTACCCTACATATTACTACATATTCTGAATTACCATATGACCCAATTTTGATTTTTCCGAATCGCTATGTGGCATAAATTTAATTTTTTCGGATTATTATTTGTATAATTTCAATTATTCAGAATTATTATTTTTCTCAAATAGTGTGAATGAATTTTAAATGTGGCTATTCGAAAGAATGAAAATTATATCCTGTCATAATTAAGACAAATTCAAATTTTGGAAAATGGGTATTCGGAAAAACTAACATTATGACCAATATTGTAATTCGTAATAATAAAAATTAGGAAAAATGACGAATCGTAAAAATCAAAATGGGGTGGAACGGTATTTCGGAAAAACAAATAACCATGATGAGAAACGTTGAATTTGAAGAACATTCATGCGCCTCATTTTTCTTCTATTTATTTCATTTCTTTATCACGGAAAAAAGTGGATCGTTAAAAAAGCTCTGTGAAACAGCAGCTCTAACTATTTTAAATTGAACCGCAGCTTTTCGTCGGTGAATTTTGTTAAAATTACTATTTCGCATTCAGGTTATTTGAACTGACTTCTTAAAAGAGTAGGATGAACAATTTCAAATAGTAGGATGCACTGCACCACTTGGTAACCGTCCACGCTCAGGAGAATAAGAGTTACTATTTGGTGTAGTACGCCTTACTTCAGTGAAGAGTAACTTTGCCGATTTCGGATTGTAACGCATATATGTATATGTATATATGCACTGCACGCATTCTATACACGATTTATAAATAGATTAGCTCGAAACTTTCGACATCAAAAATGATGTAAAATGTCGATCGATTTGAAAAGGAAAAAATTATTTTATATATGATAACTGCACTTAATTCACGATTATTCTTACACAATTGCACGCACAGAGGCTTACACATATGATCGCACGCTCAAACGCTTTGAAGAATCGCCCTCGCTGGGGAATCGAACCCTACCTAACTTACCTAAAAACCTGTTCTAAACCCTAAATCTAGCGCACGCGTTAGTCTAGTGAGCTATGGAACCGCTTAGATTTTTGTGACAAACTCTCGGTCAAGCGGTTTCTCTAAGAACAACGTGGCCAGCTAAGAAATTATAATAAATGTTTACTTAAAATCTGTTCAATTAATCTCTTACTGATGATTTCTAATATTTTGTAACGAGCTTGGGAAAAATATTTTGCTTAGAAGTATTAACTCACACAGTAAATATATTATTAGTAATTTATATGTATATTATTATAAAATGAATTAAAGTAAAATTTTTAAAAAGTACATATTTTGTATTATTGAAAATTAAGGCTTGAAAAAATGTTTTCGAATGAAAGTTTTGACATTTTGATTTTATTATCATCTCACTTTATTTAAAACGCAACATTCATTTGCATAACTGATATATGAATAAAAAATAGTTTAAACATCGTAATAATATATCAAATGCAAAATCGAAATCACTATTTTAAGATGAGACAAACGTTGAATAGTGATTTAAATTTAAATTTTGTGCACAAATAAAATTTTTCTCATGAGATATGGGGATGCTGAATTAGAATAAAAACTGTTTAAAAGAAACAAAAAATATTCGGTTCCGAGAAATTAATATCAGGGTGCACGGTCTTCCCCTGTTCTTCTTAGTTTCCCCTTTTTTCTTGAAATTCCCCTTTTCCCTCCTATTCTCAAAAACCTTCCCCCCTTTCCCCTTTTCTCTTTAAATATACGATATTTGAAATTGTACCGATTATTGAATAATAATTAAAGCAATTATAGCACTTAAATAAATTATTTATGAATAAATAAGGTACACGTTCCAAGTGCAGACCATTAGAAATAAATGCTCTTAAACAAATTTGAAGATGGAACATTTTAAAGTAAGTTGAAAATGTGAAAACTGCAGACAGAAGTTATTATCCAATATAAAATTGGAACAGTTACAAAATATACATTATTTTTTAAATAAGTATTAGAAGATTAATACATTTTAGTTGAAATGTACAAAGTTAAATACCTAATTAAAAACTGGAATATTCCAAACTCATCAACTGCAATTTTAAATGTTCTAACTTGAGCAATTTTTAATTTTTTTAAATCTTTGCTTGAAAATTTAACTATTGTTGAAACTTTTTTATATTTATATTTCTGAGTTAAAAATTCGAATGTATTGTAGAAAGTACTTTTTTTTGGCACGAAAATTCAATAATTTGTTAGAAAATTGGTTTTTTCATTTGTGAATTAGTTTCTTGAAATGAAAATGTAGCAATTCCATTTTTGGGTTCAAAGTTGATCTTTTTTATTTTGAAAATTCAAATATTTGGTTAAAAATTTTTGTAATCTGTTAAAAATTCATCCTTTTTTGTACAAAAATAATCTTCTTGCTTTAAAATTCGACATTTTGAATACAATTTTTTTTCTTTATTGGCTAAAAAATCTTTTTTGGTTGAAAACTCAACTCTTGTTGAAAATTCGTGTTTTCGGATCAAAGATTCAACTGTTTTGTAGAAAATTTGAATTTTCTCTGGAAAATTCAATAGTTTGGTGGAAAATTCAAGTAATTGGTCGAATTTTGAACAACTTTGTTAAAAATTCATTTCTCAGTTAAAAATTCATTATTTTAGTTAAAGTTTTTTCTTGTTTGTTAAAAAGTAGGTTTTTTAACTAACAATTGTAATGTTTGGTTGAAAATTAACTTTTTAATTATTAATTCATATTTTCGTGTTGAAAAATCAACTGCATTGTAGAAAATTCTTCATTAAGGCTTCAAAATTCAACAATTTGGTAGAAAATTCAGTTTTTTAAATTGAAAATTAATTTGTTGAAACGAAAATATAACTATTCGATTTTTGGTTAAAAACTGATGTTCTTAATTCAAAAATTCAACTATTTTGTTCAAAAATTATCTTATTCGTTGAAAATTTAGAATTGCGAAAGTTAAAAATAAATTTCTTGCTCAGTTACAATTTTTTTGAAAATGTGCAAAAACATGCTTTTTTTGGATTGAGTCATATGCACACATTTGAAAAAAAGTTGAATATGTCGAAACTGAAATTTATTCAGCTTGAACCAAAGAAACATTTTTTTATTTTTCTTTTCCGGAAAAAAATGTTTGTCGTGAATTAGGATTTTTGGGATTTCATATCTTTTTTTTGCGATTTTCGAACGTTAGAAACACCACGGAAAAAATGTTTCAAATGGATAAAAAATAATCACACGTTTCTTTCGTTCAAGCTGACTCAATTTCAGGTTCGAATTAATCCAAAAAACATGTTTTTGTATATTTTCAAAAAATTTTAAATAAGGCAAATTTTTTTTTTTTAATTTTTTGATTGTAAATTTAAGAAAGAGAACAGAAGATATTAACCGATTTCAATTGTTTTAAATTTACATCGAAAGTATTAATTATAGTAAGGATGAAATGCCAAATCTTGTAAAAAAATATTTATGAGAACGATGTTAAACATATCGAAATTGTGTATTTAACTAATTTTATTTTTTCCCGGACTTTTTTATTTCACTCTGGATGGATTTGCAATGATCTGAGTATATCCAATTGTTAAAAATAAATCTTTAATGGCAGAAATCATTGAAAATCATTCAAAATTATTTAAAGATGCAACATTTCTTACGAAAAGGTTGTTTATTCTTTTCGATATATGAAAAGAAATGTTTAATCTTTCCCCTGTTTTCCCCCTTTTCGTGCGAAAACCACCCTATTTCCCCTTTTTTGAGCTCCTTTTACACTGTGATCCCTGTAATGTTAAAGATCGCGATATTATCATTGTAGTATGGTAGATTTTATTGTTGTTGAAAATCTGAAAAAAATGAGAAAATATATTTTTTTTTTTTATGAAATGGTAGCAATTTCTACAAATATCAATGTGAAAAGATTGAAAAAATTATTACTACGTTCAAATTGGAAATTAATTTGAACTAAAATTTTATTACAAATTATTTTTTAATTATTGTTTCAAAAAATTATATGTCGAAAACAATGACGACTCATAACTTGCTTATCAGTAAAACAACAGATTTTCGCTTTTCAATCTATAAGACAGGCCGCGCACTGACATTTTACAAAATTAAATAAATTATCGGAAACTATTTTATAATGTTTTCTCTTCCATCATAATATCAGTTAAGATAATTATTATAAATGAATGTAGTGAATAACTCTACTTTATACTTCAGTACTGTTTTTTTTTGTACAAAATGTTCAGAATTTAAAAATATTCTGAAGAATTATATATAAAAAGAATACTTTTTTTTACATTATTTCTACTATGGAATTTTCTGCTTATGATATTTTTAATTTCTTATAATTAGTATATTATAGTAGAAATAATTTTAAAAAGGTATTCTTTTTATATATAATTCTTCAGAATATTTTTAAATTCTGAAAATTTTGTACAAAACAAAAAAACAGTATTGAAGTATAAAGTAGAGTTATTCACTATGTTCATTTATAATAATTATCTCAACTGATATTATGATAAAGTGCTTATTGCAATGCGAAAAAGCAGATCGAACTCACTTGCAAAAGTCAAACTCACAATTCTTTGCTTACTATGAAAATTAGTTATTCATACAGTTTACATGTTTAAATGTACTTTTTCAAATAGTTATTGAAGCTACTTGTTCTAGTAATCTGTCTTTTTACAATTTGAAGTAGTAATGCTGATTTTAGGTTTTGTATATTTTGAGATCACTATCTCATTCAGTATCAAAAACTATTTGAATTGTTTCTTGTACAATGCGAACAAGTAAACTTCAAGTTAACAATACATAAAAGTGAATCTAACTATCTACTTTTTTCCGTGATTCTTTCACTTTTATTTATTTCATGTGAATGGATTGAGAAATTGTAAATATTTCATGGAGAAAAAAGCTGATAATTTTAGAGCAATGACTTGCAACCAGAGACTTAAAAGACAATACAAAATCGTTCAAATAGTTACGATTTTAATTCAAACTTAATGTCTGTTTGTATCCAACTCATCGACACAGATAGATGCTACTTGAATTGCTGCAGTTTCAGGTTTTGAATACAGCATTTTTCTTGAAAGCTATTTTTAATATTCCAATGGTACAAAGTTATGGCCTCCAATTTCGACATTGTTCAATTGTTAACATTTTCTATCAGGCAATTTTTAAACCTGGTGTAATTTCTGAAACTTTACGAAAGGAATTTGAAGGAGTTTAACCAAAGTTTTTTTTTGTACGGGGTCCTTTCCAAATTTGTATGATTTTTACCATTTTCCAATTACAATTTTTGGACTTCTTAACGGTTCTATTTATTCGACTATTGAATTTTTACTGTTTCCATTACAAGTATTTCAATTGAAGGTTATATTTAGTTTAAAATTTGGTGATCATGAAAATTTAATTTACATTTTATACCAGTCTGAAAGCTTCAATTTGAAATCGTACAAAGACGCTATCAATTAAAAAATTTCAAAAGCATTTGAGTGGGGAACACCATTCCGGATTCAAAAAGGACAAATAATCATCTCACCGACGTTTTTGTAAGCTTACACAATTTGTAACACACATAAAAAATATATTTTACATATTTTGTTCGATTTTTTTTTGAATAGTTATCGCATTATGAACTTTTTTTATTTTTAATATTTTCTGTGAAGAAAAATGAAATTTTTTCATAATAAGTTACAACGTTTCACTTGATTTTCAATAAATTATTTGAAACTATACACTTTTATGTCAAATGGCCAACAGCGATACCACGCTGAAAAACCAGTTCTCGTCAGATCACTGAGGTTAAGCAGCGTTGGGCGCGGTTAGTACTTGGATGGGTGACCATTCGACAAAACTGAGTGCTGTTGACACATCGTGGGTGTGGTGAGCCCACACTTGTAGTTATTTACTACAAGAAACTATACACCTAGAAATACTACCCGAATCGGGTAGTGTCACGCCTACCCTGAAAGGGAAATGGCTTAATGGTATACAATACAATTTGAAAAAGTTTATGAAATAAAATTTCTTAAAATTGCCTGATTTGCTTTTTTGTGTATTCTTTCTGATTACCTCTTCCAAAAAATTTAAAAACAGTGAGCATTTGCATAAATCAGGAAAGTACCCTTTTAGATTTGTAGAGTTGGCCAAAAACCGAACACAAGAGAACATGTTTGTTAAATTTATAAACAATCTTTAGAAAAATAAACTCATAGAAAGTCAGCTTGTGTCACAAAGATGCACAAAAAAGCCTTAATACAAGAGAACTATGTTTTTTATTTTATGTTTTTTCTTAATTGATTTTGGAAACAAACATACTTCTATTGTTTTGAGGATTTTTGTTCAACTTTGTAACAAAAGTTGACTTTCTTTGAGTTTATGTTTAAAGAGAATTTCTTAAAATGAATGAGCGTTAAAAAAATTATAACATAGATTTGGTTATTTTTTCAGCTTATTAATGACTCAAAGCGAGGGTCCTAATAATAATATTCAAGAAGAGGGTTCAGTATTTTAGACTACGGTCATGACAATTATTAAGAATTTCCAAAATCTGTTAAGAATATGTACAGAACAGGTAAGAATATTAAGCAAGATGGAGAAAATAAGTATTTCAACAATTTATTGGATTTTATCTTCAATATTTCAAAATATCCTTTCATTTATAGTATGATAAATTACTATATAGTATGACCTGACATATTATATAGAATATCATGCAGAAATAGAGATCACTATTCGTTATTATTTGGAATCAGCATTAAGAAATAGATTTTTAAGTTCGAAGTATACCAAAATCTTCGTAAGTATATACATAAAGAATTTTCCGCGTATGTTGAATAGATTGATTAATTCATTTTGAGTTCTCACCTATAAAATAGCATCTTCGGATCACAGGACATTTTGCGTACTTTTTTATTTATAATTTTTGAACGAAGTCTCCTAAAATTTTGGTACTTCATCCAATTCTGCTTCGATATAAGGTCTTTACTGAGATTTTTTTAGAAAGAAATTTCATTTGAAGGATATATGGAAAATGACTGTAAATTTAATTGTAAATGCCAGTTAAAAGAATACAATATTATTTGTAGAGGCATTTAACTCGCAATAAGTAATTTATAAACTAAACATTAATCCTTGACTAAAAAATGAGAAATTCATACTTTTCATGAAAAATTAAAGCAGATATTCATAAGGAATTAGTTTCGTTAATTTTGCAAACGCTCATTATTTCCAACTTTTTTTCTGAAGTAGGACTTTATAGAGTATCAAAAAAAAATTAACAAAAAAAATCGAATCGAGAAATTTGGAAATAAAAAGAAACACAATTTAAGAAACATAAAAAATAAGCCTAAGGACTTGTTGAAAGTGATTGGGACTACAAAATTCAGCTTGTCTCGTCAATTTTACATAGAAATCTATGGTTTCAAATTATCTAATGAAAATGAAGACAAATGAAACAACTTATCATGAAAACCTTTCACTTTTCTTTAAAGAAAATATTAAAAATTGGAAGAAATTCAAAATGCAATAATACTTCCAAACAAAAAATTTGCCAAGCAAAATATCTGATGAATGATGAAAATGAGATAAATATTTATCTTTGGCGAATCCGGTATGAAATTCCTCATGTAATAGGAAGAACCCTTATTACATATTAATTCAAATTTTTCTTTCATAAAATCTCTCTAGTTGGATTGAAAAATGCTTTTGTATAATAGTTTTGTAATAAGCTGTTAATCATTTGATTGATTTTAATCCACATTTTTAACTAATTTAAACAGAGGATTAGTTATTAATTATATATATATATATATATATTTATTTATTTTATTTAGTGCCATTTATGTGAATAATATAAGCAATGCTTTTTGTGCAAAAAATAGACTAATGGGAAAATGAAGGAACGTAAAAATAATATTTTAATTAAAAGCGTCGGCAATTAGCGATATACTTCGTTATGCGAGCGCAGATGGACACGTGTCAATCTATATTAAAATACTTGAGAGATGCTATTTAGAGTAAAAGCACCTCAGGCATGTGGCGTGAAAATTTATACCGTCACAGTCGAGGGAGTCTGTTGAAAAGCTACGTACGTACGTCAGTTCGTTCATTCTTTTCTGATTTATTGTTTTTCCTTCGGAAAGAGAAACTTTTGCATGTGACTCGCTTGATTCCACTGAATATGGAACTCACCCTTGTCGACATATCGTTACACATCGCGTTACCTGAATGCAAGGGATAGGAGTGTCGATGGTTCGGAATACGTATACTAAGGCACATTGTACATCCAAGTTGCCTCGAGAATTCGATAAATTCCTGTCGATGAATGCAACGGTCGAACATCCAACTAGACGTCCCGTATACATTTCTACTGGGAATTCAAGCTTCGCTACTATCTTCTCAGTTGATTAAACTTATTTTCTTCAAGGTGCTTTTAAAACCTATTTTTTAAAATATCTATTTTTTCATATCAATCATTTTATTAACCTTCAAGTATGGACATGACTTAATTTTTGCACTAACATAGACCTCAGGTCTCATCTGCCGCTATATATATTTATATCTAATTGAATAAGATAATCATTTTTTTCATACTTATGAGTACAAGTATATGAAGCGATATTTAAATAGTTGAGAAATTATTAAATTTTATCAACTTCTATTATTGATAATCTTTTACACCAGTGTGGGGAGGAACCCACATATCTGAAGCATGATGCAATCTGGGAGACCGCACGTCTAAACACCCATACTAATTTGTCACTTTTTTGCTGAAATGAGGGATAAGAGGGACGTTAAATTTTTCTAGAATGACTGCGTTTCGTACTTTGGGGTACTCAAATCAAGCTCAAGTCTGTTAGTGTGTGACATCTTGCGCTTAAAATACCTTGAAACAAATTGAAACAGAAATATAAAATTGTAACGCTACCTTGGACGTGCAGTCTAACAAACCGCATATGTGACTTTAATTGATAATACTTACGAATAATACGCAGGACGACACGCTGTCCACCTACCTACTTGTCGATGCCTTTGACGTTTAATTTTGAAAGCTCTGTGTACAACAGTGGAGGAAGTACAAAGACCGAGCGCGCAGCGCGAGGCAAACAAATTATCGAGCGCGAAGCGCGAGATCCAACAGACGCGCAGACTAGGTGCGTGCAAACTTGCCAGCCGCGCGCTCATCGCGCGACAAAAATGTGCCCGAAGTTTCTCTGAACGTTGCTGGAACATTCAAATGGAAGGTTCAGAGAATTCCGAAAAATATTTCAAGAAGATTTTCGGAAGTAGGTAAATGTCCGCATATCAAGGATGGTTTGGGAAATGTTCGTGAGGAATTTAATCAATTTAATAAAATAAATTAATATAATGCGAATAATTCTCACGAAAATTCAACGTACTTTCTTTGGGAATTTTACTTGATACGTGGACATTTATCTACTTCCGGGAACGTTTCTGAAAAAAATTTTGGAATTCTTTGAACCTTTCATTGGAATGTTCCAGGAATATTCAGGGAAACTTTTGCGCTATCCGAGTAATAATTATAGAAACTTCCAGAATTTACGTGAAAAAAGCTCTCATCAAATTTTTGTTAGAAAATTATACAAAAAAAAATAAATTTTGAATAAAGGAGCTGATAATATTCCTGCAGCATTTTTCGGGATATTTTTTTATTAGAATATTATGTGCCCGCCGCGCGCGCGAATTTTCCTTATTTTTAATATTATTTATGACGATTAAAACACTTGCTGTGCGTCTTATTAAAAAGCGCTTTCGAAAATTATATATATATAATTAAAAGTTTGTCATAAGGACAACCGCTGGATTTCGCCGGGAGCGTGTGCTAATCTGAAAAATTACACCTGCTCCCAGTGAAACCACGGTAAAATTTCAGCTGTAACCACGTCTTACGACCGTGAGATAGGTGATTATAGTCTGCGACGGATTCAATACGATGATCTGGAAAAAGTCTCCTGCACCTTGAGGACACGGAGCGACCCAAGGACGACCACCTTCTGCATGTTCCCCGCAGCGTCTTAGCATTTTGTTGACACGTAGGGATGCTTTTCGGGCTATTAGCCAGTAAAAGCCTGGCACCTCTAAGAGCGCCGATGATCAGGACGATTATCTTAACAGAATATTCCGGGTAAAACCGTCGCAACTCCCTTACAAGGTCTTTATATATATCTTTTCATTCTCCTTGGCGAACAGGGTTTGCTTCTCGAAGTCAAGTAGAACTATGTCAGGCATTGAGTGCGCAACAAAAACAATTGTCAAGAATATGAAGTTCCAGTATATGCGGCATTTCTAATTTTTGACAATCAACTCTATTTCCCTAGGAGCGTTTAGCGGAGCGGTATTAGGGCTAATGCTGGGAGAGTGACATAGATGGTAATAAAGCACTCTTAGTGCCGCACTGTGCCTTTGGATGTAGGTCCTTCCCGCATGACTTGGACAACTAGATAGACTGTGTACTAGATGCTCGGAGTGTGCATCACTCGCTCTGCAGATATCATCGGGAATGTCTTCGCTTAAAATGTGGCGTCGGTATGCTAGAGTGGAAATGACACCCTCTCGACACGCCAAAATGAAACCCTCCGTATCCGACTTCAATCCGGGTGATTAAAGGGAAGCAAACGTTCGCCCATACGACAGCGACTGATCCTCCACATTTATGTGAAAGATGCCGTGCATCCTCTTGTCGAGGAGCTATTCGTAGAAGTTTTTCTCCTGTTCTTTCTTCATCCGGGCCTTCAGGAGTGAATACTCGAGATGAATAAGATTTTATGCATTTTTCTTACCCCTGATATTGGAGTCGAGGCTGAATGTTTCAGCAGCCTCCTGCGCTGCTTTATACAGAAACGCTTCTTTGCCCACTTCTTCGTGCTTCCTGACTATTTTGAGAAGAGATTCTTATCCATTTGCGACTATATGTGCTGTACACAGAATAATCGTGTTGTGAAGACATTCAAGATTCAGTATTCCGCGACCACCTTGATGGCGTGAGATGTAGAGTCGCGGAACAGAAGACTTGAGGCTTAAGACTTAAGACTTAAGGACTTCATGCTTTTTTTATGTGCATAACCTTACGTGACCCGACATCAAGGTATCTGAGCTCGTCCTTCGTCCATGGAACCACTCCAAATTAATAGAGTACTACCGGGACGGCAAACATGTTCGTTGCAGATACTTTGTTCCTCGCCGACAGTTCGGAAGACTAAATCTGCCGGATGATAAGTTTGTATCTGCTTCGGAGTGTATCCTCCATAGATATCAAGACCTGAATGCGGCTCTGTGGCACGCCCAGGTATGTATAGGTCTCTCCAGCGCTAAGGTGTCGTATAGCGCATCTGTCGACGAGCTCAGGGTATTCGGCAATGCCATGAAGTTTTCCTCGCTTCAAATAAACCTAGGCGCATTTTCCTATACCGAATTCCATTCCAATCTCCTGAGTGTATTCTTCGAAAATCCCTAGAGCTAGGTGTAGTTGATTTTTATTTTTAGCTTTCAATTTCCAGGTTTGCTGCAGAAGTACCCTTTGGAATAGCGAAGTGCGAGAGATAGTGGCAATGATGTGAGGCAAAAGAGGAGTGGGCTAATATCGTCGCCCTGAAACACACCCTTCTCTGAAAGGTGTCGGTGTTAGTTGTCACACAATGTTTTCCAGATGAGATGGTAAATCTAGTTTTTCAAAGCGGCATCAATCTCTCTATGCACCTCACGATGTTCGGATGAATCCTTAAGCTTGAAAACAAACAGATGATAAGTCTATGAGAGGTTGAATCAAAAGCTTTTCGGTAATCAATCCAGGCCATCCATAAGAAGCGCTGGTAGCATGCTGCGTCTTTTCAGACACATCCACAGATAAGCAGGTTCTCTCGATATCCTGCTACGCTTTTCTTTGAGCCGCGTTGTTCGTACATTTCTCGCTACACAGGTCCGGTTGTCCGAACAATCCTATCATTTAGGATTGCTGTAAAGATCTTATACAGTGTGTTCAGACAAGCGATTGGCCTGTAATTCTTCGGGTCAGCTAAGCTGCTCATCTTTGGAAGGAGTAATGTGCGCCCTTCCACCAACCACTCCGGAATAGGCTCTTCCGACTTTAGATATGAGGTGAAAATGTGGGTTGCAGGAAAATTCTTTCACCAAAAGGTCTTGTTACCATCTGGTCCCAGGGCTTTATGCCTCTTAATACTTTTTTCACCTCCTCGGTAGTGATAGGTGGGCATTCTTCTTCAGCTGTTATGAGGGCATTGCGTAGCTACTTGAAGCTATTTATATGGTTCGGGCGGATGGTCGATAATAACTGGAGGATCTTGGAAGAGTCCAGATGGGTCAGAGAAAACTGTTGGTTTTCTCTGACACACCTCTCCCTCCGCTCTAGACTTCTCCTAGCGTCAGATATTATCTGTATTCCGTCAACAATATGCTGCCTAATGGTCAGCAGCTTTGACTCATTAAGTTTGTGATAACGGATCCGCAGTTCGCGCCTGAACTGTCGAACCTTGGCGGTGAAATTTCTGCCAGATGTTATGTAGCCAATCACACACTGAATGCGGGACGCGTACTATCTTGCCCAGCCTATCTTTGTGGTGAGTTGATGCATTCGTCTTTTGGCCTTATGATTAGCCGTTGGTTTTGTTTGACGATTTGCATCCGCCAAAGCTCTAGCTGAATTATACAAACCACAATTGATAGTCCAGAGGTCGGATTTTTCGGAAAAATCTCCACGAAGCTCTTCCTCCAGTTCAGCCAGATCTTTGGGCTTTAAAGAAACCTGGATGTTGATATTTCTCCGGGTCCTAAGGCATCGCTCTTCCTCTATTGGATGCCTGCCCGCGGTTAGTCTCAGTGTTGCCTCTCTTTCTCTGTTGCGGGCTTGTTCTGGTCTCGGTAGACTAGGCGCTCTGCTTACATAGCCCCTTTTTCGTAGTTGTTCTGCATGGTTTCGCAGACGCTGACGTGAAAAGTGCGAGAGCTGTGGGCGTTTCTCGCACCACAGAGTGCCCAGCTCTGAGGATAAGGCTGAATACTCTGAGAGATCGCCCTGTATCCCAGAGTCGCCGTTTGAGACACCTCACCAGGTGCCATTCAGCATTCGGCACGGTTGTTACGCCTCCTCTTGGGGGTAATTCCTTCGGGACCACCCCTGAACAATTGTCCGCGACTGCTTATCAATTATTATAACCATATTCAGCAGAAACCCTTGGTACAGGGACCCTCTATCCGCAACCCGAGGGCGCGTTCGATGGCTTTGTCATAGGCCCCTCGGTTTGATTCCAGAGGTTTGATCGCAGATTCAGATTCTCCATTAAAAAATATGTAAGTTTTATTCAAAACATTTTTTCGATTCGCGCCAGATGGTGACCCTATTGGAAATTCCGACGTGGTAAACTACATCGTAAACTACGTCTCAAACTATGCAGTAAACTAGGTCGTAAACTATGTCGTAAACTATGTTGTATACTATATCGGAAATTGGGAGAGTAAATAACGTAGTTTACGACATAGTTTACTACATAGTTTACGACGTTGTTAACTACGTGGTTTACGACGTATTTTACGATCTCGCAATCTTCATTAGGGGATGCATTCGCAAAAAATGATATTATTTATTATTCAGGGAATACGCTTCCAAATGAAAGAGAAAAAAGACGTGTTGATTCTTTTCAGCAGAGATGTTCAACTGTAATTAATTTCATTTTTAACACCCCCTCGACCCACCTAGGCAGGAGGTTAAAGCCTCTCCCCATCGGGGTGCTTTTTTCGGCGAGTCCCCTCGCCTCTCACCATTAAGGTGCTTGTTTTGGATAAAAATTTCACATTAAGTGCTCAATATGGTGTCCTCCCACTTTGATGCACTTGTTGATCTGCGCTTGGAAAGTTTGCACACAACTGCGGAGTGTGTCTGGTGTTACTTGGTTACAAGTAGTGCTGTTTCGCTGTTTCATGTTCTCGCAAGTTGTTGGCATATCTTGATAAAGTAGATTTTTTAAATAACCCTACAAAAATAAATCTGACTAAGTAAGGCCTGGCGATCTGGCAGGCCAATTTACCGGACCTCCTCTACCGATCCAGTGACCGTTTAATTCGCGATTCAGTACTTGACGCGCGATTGTCAAATAATGCGCTGGACAACCGTCATGTTGAAACCACATGTTCTTCCGCACTTCCAAGCCTTCAAGAAATATTGAAAGTTCATTTTTAAAAATGTCACGATATGCGTCACCGTTTAAATTACCATCACTTAGATACGAACCGATCGGTTGGTCTCCAATTACTCCAAACCTAACGTTCACGGACCAAGAACGCTGATACTAAACTTCGCGCAACCAGTGTGGGTTTTCTGCACTCCAATAATGCATGTTTTGTCGATTAAGCATACGGTGGTTCGTGAAAGACGACTCGTCTGAGAATAATCGAAGAAAGAAATTTGGGTTCACTTGTATCTGCTGAAGCGCCCATTGACAAAATGTCATTCGGTTCTGAAAATCATATCCATGAAGCATGTATACCATTAGTAAGTAGTAAGTATATCATTAAGCCATTTCCCTTTCAGGGTAGGCGTGACACTACCCGATTCGGGTAGTGTTTCTAGGTGGATAGTTTCTTGTAGTAAATAACTACTACAAGTGTCGGCTCACCACACCCACGATGTGCCAACAGCACGCAGTATTCTCGAATGGCCACCCGTCCAAGTACTAATTGCGCCCAACGCTGCTTAACTTCAGTGATCTGACGAGAACTGGTTTTTTCAGCGTGGTATTGCCGTTGGCAATACTTGGTGATGTAGTAAAATATGAAAGGGATAATATTTATAATATTTTGATACCTTCAAAACACTGGCTATAGATATTCCGGATTCACGATTTATTTGTCGAGTACTAACATGGGGGTCATGAGCGGCTGCAGCTAATATTGCGATTTCATTATTAACTCCAGGATTAGTTTTTCGACGATTCTTTTTTTCGCTTGTACACTTCCGTCAGTAGTGAATTTGTTGACAACCTGGTAAAAAGAAGGGCGTGACCATACACTGCCTGGAAAATGTTGAACATAAAGAGTGACAGCATCCTCGATACTCCTGCCACTTTCTTCATAAATGAAAATCATTTCAAGTTTCTATTTTACTGATAAAGCCGCCATTGTAAAAGTAATGAGGGAATACAACGATACTCAATCAAACCCAAACGAATGTGGTTACGTTCGTTTGGGTTTGGGGCCGGAAGGAACGTAAGTAGCACAAAAAAAACCATCCAAATCAAAGAAACTAAGAGACCCAGTCCAACCCTAACGAACGTAACCAAGATACCAAATCCAACCCAAACAAACGTAAGCAACACAACGAACCCAAGCAAACCAACCCGTACGAACAAATCTAAACAAATCGACCGTTTGTCTTTTTCATCTTTCGTTTCGAAGCGCATTCCTTGAATACTCAACAATGCCATTTTTCGCCAATGCATCGCCATCTGGCGAGAATCTGAATTTGCAATAAAAAATATAGGTTCCCATTTAAAATTTTTGGGTTAATCCCTCCCATCCCAGGTGGTGGAGTGTGGGGTAAATTTTTTCGGAGTCGCTTTTCCCCCTCGAAAACAAAAAGTTTTTATCAGGGACATTTTTTTCGTTGGATGCGTATTTCTTTAGATATTTCGATGTCTCAAGATATAGGTAGCTGCAGTGTAACTAAAGTATGGCTAAAGTATAGCTGACGTTCAGTCAAAGTATGAAATTTAAGAATTTTAAATTAGATTAAAATCAAATTAAAATCCCATTTAACGTCCAATCATCAAGTTAATCTATAGAATTCCTGAAAATAAAACAATAATTCAACTATCAAATTTGGACAAACACCACAAAATGCTCCTATGCAATTCCTAAAAACAAAAAACTTTGTTTCTTTACACAAAAATAAAAAAGAGGAAAGAAAAATGAGAAGGCAACCAACCAACTCCCCTTCCTTCTCTTTTTTATTTCTTTCGTCTTTTATGTTTTTATTATTATCACATCACAATATGACAGCATGTACAATATTTACCCATGTTTCGGTGCTCACACAGCACCCTTATCAAGGCAAGAAAAATTAGAGCAGGTAGGTACAGCGACGAAATAACGACGCTATCGGCTCGATACCTGACAACTAAATGTGGGTCAAAGTATGGCTGATGTATATCTCTTAAGTATAGTGCAAGTATGTAAATTATGTCTAAGCTGGTCTAAAGTATGAGAAAAGTATTGTTATAGTAGATATAGCCGTATCACTGATGATAGGAGAAAATTGGTTATATGAAATAGGGTTGAGTGCGGTATGGTGCCGGTGCGGGGTACGGTTTTAATTTCAAATAGCAATCTTTTTTTTATTTTTATATTAATTTTTTGTATGACATGACTTCCCATAGTTGGAGAAATAGAACCGTAATGCGATTTCTGTTTTAAAATACGTATCAGAAGAGTATTTATAAAAATACAGTTTTGACGGAAACAGGTGGAAAAGTATTTTACAGAAATGAAGCATTTATAGCATATTTTTGAAGACTTGAAGTATAAAAAAGTTATTGTTTGATAGGCCAAGTATTTTTTTATACTTCTGATATCGTAAATTGACTCTATAAGCTTTCTAAATATATTATAATTAATTACTTTTGCAACATCACATATGGGGCACGAAGGCCGCAAAATTTGGTTGAGATTTTAACAGTGCTTGATAATTACATTAGTTTACAGCCATTTTGCCCACCATATCTCACCATATCTCATATGATTTTCTATGTATTTTGGTCCACTCAACACGAAAATCAAACTAAAAAATTTGTTTACGGAAGAGTTTTCGAGAAATCAATTTTCAGATTTTCTTTTCAATTTACAGTGTTGTTTCGACGTTTTTGAGTATACTTTGAGTTCGATTTGACCGATTTCCCTAAACGAGCACTCAAATTGAAGGCAACTGAATCCTCTACAACTTTATATTCTAAAGTTTTAATATCGGCCCAGTAAATCAGATGCTAGCGATTTTAATAAGTTGGTTAATATTTGCGATTTATATTCTTCCCAGGACGATATGTGAATTTTCGACCTCGATTTGAGTGCTCGTTTAGGGAAATCGGTCAATTAGAACTCAAGATATATACTCAAAAACGTCAGAAAAACTCTGAAAATTGAAAAAAAATTCGAACATTGATATCTCGAAAACGCTTCCATAAAAAAATGTGTGTGTGTGATTTTCGTGTTAAGTAAGCCAAAATAGATAAAAAATCGTATTAGGATGTGGTAGGCAGAAAAAAAATTTAATTTTGTAAACTAGTGTTAAATATAAAAAATAAGGATTAAAATGAATTCCCTGCCCAATATGAATAAATATACAAAAAAAAGAGGTCAATTACTTCTGCCGTGATTTGTAAAATTACCGTTGACTGCAAAAATCGAAAAATGAGTTTTTTATATAGTTGGAATCGTAAAAAACAGATAAACCTGATTATTCAAATAATCTTTTTCAATTGTTACTAACTTCAAATATCATCATTGCATAATTTTTAGAAACCACCCTTAACTGCAAAGATTGGCGATTTGTAATTTGAGAGAGAGAGAGAGAGAGAGAGAGAGAGAGGGAGGGAGAGAGGGAGAGAGGGAGAGAGAGAGAGAGAGAGAGAGAGAGAGAGAGAGAGAGAGAGAGAGAGAGAGAGAGAGAGAGAGAGAGAGAGAGAGAGAGAGAGACGTAACTGACCGCTAACTACAGACCTAACACATAGACGGTTGAATACGGCACGCAAAAGTGACGGACAGTTACGGACTTTACTAAAACATTGGACGGTTATGAAGAGCCGTCATGATTTCGGAGAGGTCCGTATGCGCTTACGGCGTTCTCCGAAATTATCTGACCCCGAGATGAAATGTTTGAATTTCGAGAAATGCCGTGATTGCATTTATTATAAGTTACAAAATACAAAATTATTATTGAAAGTCTGTATTTTTATAATTAATAACGATATTAAAAAACAAAAAATTATATTGTGTGGAAAAATGTAATAGGTGAAAAACAATACTTTAAAATCATTTTAGCTGTTTAAAGCGGAAACAATTATTTGGAAATTTCTAAAAGAAATTAATGTTAACCATTAAGCCATTTCCCTTTCAGGGCAGGCGTGATACTACGCGATTCGGGTAGTGTTTCTAGGTGGATAGTTTTCTTGTAGTTATAAATAACTACAAGTGTGGGCTCACCACACCCACGATGTGCCAACAGCACTCAGTATTCTTGAATGGTCACCCATACAAGTACTAACCGCGTCCAACGCTGCTTAACTTCAGTGATCTGCCGAGAACTGGGGTTTTCAGCGTGTTATGGCCGTTGACATGCGTTTAATTTTTTGGGCGAGGTTAGTGTTCTTAGGGATCTTATTTAAATGTATTAAAATCCTTTATGAAGTATGCAAATATTATATTTTATAATTAATTATAAACATTCGTAACATTTCGGGTTTTAACCTAAAAATAAGAACATTGTAAAATAAACCAAATGTACAATTATGTGAAAAAATTCAAAAAAAATTCACATCTTTGGAAATACTCAATAAACGGTTTAAAATATCCAAAAATAATTAATTTCTGTAAGACACTTTCCAGATGCGCTGAAAGTCCAGCTCAATTAAAACCTTATTTCCTCGAAAATTAATTAAGTTTTTTCATCAAACATTTTTCCCCTGTATTCAACAACTCAACATCTCGGAAGTGGGTTGATTTTTTTTCTAAATTATTTCATTTTCTATCACTGTCCTAAGTCGACTCAAATACTGTCAAAAAAGTATCAACTGTTTCAACAATCACTGTTTTTCTTTCTAACTGCGAATTCAATTTTACAGAAAATTTTTTTTTTGCTCCCCTGTTAAATTGGCATTTTGCCCCTTACCTCGTTATGCATCCACTAAACAACTTTTTAAATTAAATTTCATATTGGTCTTTTCGAAATGAGAAATTTTCATGTCTAAAAAAGTGAACAAAATTGAACTAAATTATCTCACTTCATTCAATTTTTTAGTTTTCTAAATTCAAAATATTATTTATTTTGTTTCTAAAATTGAAAAAATACGGCTTTATGATTGGTACAAATGATTAAAAAGTCACCATTTATTTTGTGAAGAAAATATCTCTCACTACTGAGAAAAAGACTTGGAGATTTTCATAATTGTCTAGATTTCTTATTTGAAATGCTCAAATCTATTTTTGAAATATTTTTTAAATCTGTAAGGTTGAGGATTTATAGATAGAAAGATTAGTCATATTTTTATTTGCTTAATGTTTGTATTATTCTGACGTTTTTATATCGACTTTAAAATTATTTATGGACATAAGTCACAGCAGCTGCTCGAATTTTACCTCGAAATTCCGAATGCAGATAATTGGAAATGTGCAATGGAAATTTTAGTGTTTCATATCGTCGAAGTACTTGAAAAGCACTTTCACCACTGTGCATAACGTGACGCATGGATTTTATGGGCAATATAAACAATCTTTCAATCCACCTGAATCGGATCAACGCCCATAGTACTTTCATGATAAATTACAGATTGCAATTTTTTGTTAATATTCGTGCATCGAAATAATTAGGGAGCATTTGAAATTGTACAATTTGTTACACATGTAACATAAAAAAAATAAAATTCACTCCAATATCATTACAATTTTATTGTAAGTTCTTGAAAATGTGTATATTAGATTCATTATTTATAACATAATTTTCTTTGTTACCTTAAATTTTATAGCTGGGTATATTTTCTTTTCAGCAGTATTATTATTTCACTGAAATTAGAAGATCAAACGACGGTCGAGTTTGAAAATTACGTGACTAATTGAAAGCTCTAGATAGAAGGTACGAAATTCTTTTTCCTGGAAAATTGCACGTACATATTACGTCGTGGTCGGCAGGCAACGTTTTCGGAAAATTAGGTCTTAATTCGCGAGAGCACGGTCGCACAAGTCTGCTGAGAAGACCGATGGCACCACAATTTTTTGCACTTCTATCTTTTACTAAAAAAAATTATTTTATTACATTCTCAAAAATCCATGAAGCTGGATTTTTTTCTCGTCTTCCTCTTTTTATAAGTTTGGCAAAATTAATGTTGTACTTGACATAAAAAGTCGAGTGAGTATATATATTATGCATATTAGAGTAGTAACAAGACATGTTTAAAATTAACCCTTAGAGGTATAGTAACATTCCCTGATGTCACATAGTTTTTTGTACTTTTTCGAGTACAACTTTATTATTTCTTCATACTACGTTCAGATAGAATATTTTTATTTCTCGACAGTAAACTTTACCTCGTGTACTCGTATATTGGTTGTGAGGTCAGAGAAAAAGAACTTTAAAGTTAAAAAAAGGTGATATTTAATGTTGATTTTTCTTACTTCTTTAGCCCACAAAATATTTACTGATGCAAAAAATCGTGTTTTTTCTGATAGGCAAATGTATGCACTTATTAATGGCGCAGATTCATAGACCTTTTTTGCCTATAATAATAGTATTTATTAACTAATTATTTCGTATGCCCATTTTAGAGTAAAATTTTTCTTTTTACTTGTTTCTACATATAAACTATTTTTTTCAATTGTTTTAAAAAGTTGGTCCAGTTTTTTTCGAAGAATTATTTCCCTTGGAAAAATATTGCAAACTTTGTTAAAAATGTAAGGGTGTGGTGTAAAATTATGAAGTAATCGTAATCTTCACCCACTGTGCACCGGTCATAATGTTATTACAGTTGAGGAGTGAACGAACAAAATATGATAAAGCTATTTCAGATGATTTCTAAATTTTATTTTTAAAACACCAGAGATAGAAGAAAAACTCAAATAGGCTCATACAGAGGAAATCATCTAGCTGATTATACAATATTATCGAATTATTGGGTCTATTAGCATGGTTTTATGCAGTTTTTATAACATATTTTACACTGTAGTACAAAATATATTGATTTTAATTTATATATTTTGAACCAAGGGCCAATAATCATATTAGACCTCGAGTCTTGAAAATGGTAAAACCATACATAACTCATTTAAAAAAAATGGATTTATTTAGGCAAGATTAAATGTGCTTAAGAAAGATATCAATTTAATTCTGGTTGAATAAGATATTTTGAAACCAAGTATGGGGGATAGTAATAACGGAAAAAATATAAAAATTCCAGTTTGATTTGACGTAATGAAACACCTGCATTGCTCTCATACTCTCGAGGCGAAATTACAGTCCCGTCGAAATCCATTTGATGAATTCTCATAAAGAAGTTCGATACTAAGGCAATCTTCGCTGGTCGTGCTCCAGCAGAATTCCCGTGCTATTACTTTTCTTTCTTGATGTCGAAATAAATCGAAAAGGAAAGCGCCGTGTTGAACTTTTTTTTCTAGATCAAATAAAAACGTAACTGAAACTTGCCTTGTACACTTTAACGTGCCCTGATAATTTAAGCGTGGACAATTTATATCAGCAAAGTTAAATTGATATATTTTTCATCCTTATTATAATAAAAATAAATTTTGCTCAGCAATATCACAAATCACCCTTTTTAATGTGAATCCTGAAAATTTATAAAAATTTTAACTACAAAAATGGAAACCTCTTACAATAGAAAGAATAATTTAATCTGATTCCTAGAATATGACTAAAGGAGACGGGGAAAAGATGGGGTATCAAATGGTCAGAGGAGAAAGCTGAAAGATTAGAGGTGAAAAGTAAGAGATCGATGATAAAAGGCGATATGTAGGCAGTCAAAGTTGAAAGGTCAAATGAGATCATATGTTAAAGGTCAGAGGTCAAATGTTAAAGTCGAGAGGCCATAACTCATAGGTCAAAGGTTATTGGTCAAATACGAAAGGTCTAAGCTGAGAGATTATTATCTAGTTCAAATATCACTTCCCTGCGCCTACCCTTTTTCTGGTCACCAATATTCTCTACTGACATCATTTTGAGTTTTTTGGGAAGAAAATTTTAATATTTCACCTACGAAAACCCCAAAATAATCTCAAAAAATCCATCAATGTAGAAGGAATATCCACGAAAATTTAAGTTTCTTGTTCCTCCTTATTACATTATTTTATTTTACATCAGCTTTTCTCCTCGGCAGCAGAATCCAATGGCTGAATTTTCAGGAAGAGAATGGGCGATGAATTGAACAGAAGATGAAAAAAGAAAGAAGAGAGGTTCTAAAAGTAGAGCGGTAGCCTGGAGGGCTTCTAAATTGGTTGAGAATCAATTAAGTGCGGTGGTGTAATCAGTGTATTGGCTCTGCATTGGGAGAAATAAGTCTGCGTGTACAGACCAGAAGATTCACGCCCCAATCAACGGGGATAAGACTATTTACGAGCGAAGCCATGACTCCTCTCATTTCTCAAGGACCCTCATAGCAATCCACGACCTGGGGTACTTGTAGGTCTTTGCCTTTGTGTGTAATGCGGAACGCAAGTTCTGTTATAATCTTTTACGTCAACTATTCTGTGCAATTTTTGCATTTGAGATATTTTCTCACAGTGGGCACCCTAAAGTACTTTTATTTTAAATGGATGAACACATAGTATTTAATCAATATTACATATGTGTTCGTTGCATTAAATCATCATTAAGTTTAATAAGAAACTTAAAAAAAATTCAAATATCAGATTGGTCTTAAGTGTATCAATAAATAAATAAATATATATATATATATATATATATATATATATATAAACTGAAAGACTTTCCACATGGTCTGAGAAAAAAATTCTATCAAGAAAAAGCAAATCGGTTGATTTTTAGATGGTGCGGAAGACGATTGCTTAAATAATTTCCTAGAAATGCGAAAAAGTTGGTTTTCATAAAATACTGTATAACTTCTTTAATTTGGAATCTAATTCAACGAAATTTCACGAGATTGTCTGTGGTTTGATCCTGATTGAGTTTGCATGGTTCGAGGATTGAAAAATTTTTTTATCATAAACAATTGAAAACTTATTTTTCATAGTCAAATATTCAAAAAAACGTATCCGAAAATGTTAACAAGACCTATGTTTTAAGGTCGATTATTATGCTAGATGCAAGATTAGATCTTGTTCAGGGCCCGCTCTAACAAATTATTTATAATAAAGCCATTTGTTTATAAAAATTTATCCCGGTGATTCACTAAATGCAGCATTTATCACCCCAATAGGCACATTAACTCTTAGAACTACTTGTGAACATTTTTTCATTTAATTCGAAGAATTTGAGACATTAATCGCACAATTTTTTCAATTTTTTCATAATTTATGTACCATTCGCTGCTCCTTAATGGAAAAATTAGGTTCAGTTCACTTACATTCGACATGAAACATCGCGAAACAATGTGAAATATGTCAGATTATTCATTCCAGTTATGACACAAAAAAGGTGTTTTTAATGCATTTTCCGATGAATTTTTGCAACAACAATAAGAGCTATCTCAATTAACAAATGAATCCCACGTTGAACAGATGATTCTGAAAATTGGAAAAAATCTGTGATCTCGTCTGCACATAAAATATCATATATGATAGATACTGATTAACAAATGAATTTGTTAATCACCACTTTTATTATTTCAAACTTCTTTCATGAACAAATCGTACTCATTATTTTAATCCCATAAATAATAAAATTCAAAACAATGAATGTTAACTCAGTTCTCTTGATAAATATAAATATATATATATATATAGAAAGTAATTTATTTTTTATTTTTGTCACTATAGACTAAGAATGGCACTTTTTAATCATTGCTTTTTATAAAATACATTTTTTAGTTACCTTGCTTGTCTAAAAAAATAAGCAAGAATTTTTTAATTATCATACTTCGAAATAAATGGATTTTATCAACTGTAAAACGAATCATCAATGTTTTGTCGAGGGTTTGACAACTCGACCGATGGAGTGTACACGGATTTCAAGTGCTTTCAGTTTCTCCACGTGAATTCCAGTGACTTTACGCTAGTGACTTCAGCGAAGGTGTACACCTGACTTCGCGAGTTGTTAACCCCTCGAGTTTTGTATATAAAATATAAAAATAATATTGCTTTGTTTTATTTAATTATGAATCAACTTTGGAGTAATCAATGTGTTTTAATGTTTATAACTCATTTGAAAGGTGAATTGCATTAGCGTGGAAATTTATAATAAAACAGTACACTTTTTCAACAGCCCTCTGGTTTTATATAATCAATACAAAATTCAAATAATTAACAACCTAAAAATGTATGTACAAAAATAACATTTGAAAATGTGTAATATTTTCGAACTTGGGCTAAGAAAATTATCTATAGTGCCAGTTTGTAGTTGTATTAGAAAGAGATTTTTACGAGATCTCACTATTTTTGTACGCGACATACCAGAATATGTTGAGAAATAATTTGAATATCAGTTAGAAAAATTAAATTCTTGAAAAAATGAACGATTCTGAATTTTCATACGAATGAGTATTTTAAATATTTTAAAAAGTATAGAAAGAGATATTTTTAAATCTATATTCGATGATCGGCCTAACAGCTCTCAAAGTAAAAAAAAATTCAGTGTTTCTCTAATCATGGGTTGTTTTTCTCATATAAAAATGTCAATCCAAAGCAAAGTTTATGGTATTCCATATAATTAAAATGCTTGAAAGTGCTTGAAATAATTAATTACACCATTTTAAAACTTTATCTAAAATTGTTAAATTTTTGAGCTTTCGAATTTTTATAATAATTTAAATGCAAAATTCTTAGGGGTGTGCAAAATTAAAAAAAAAACCGAACCCGACTGGTTGGGTGGGGCCGGGTTTAGGGTTCGCAATCCGGCGCGAAACCCCGAAAACTCGAAAACCCGACGCGACCGGACCCAATATTAAAAGTTCATTATATGCAGCATTGAGGGATGTTGCTTACATAATTTAGTACCCTTGTGCAAATATTATACATCAAACACATGCGACACGTGCGTAGAACTAACAGATATCCGTGCCCGTGCAGGGAGACACAATGATGATAAGAGATGGATTGAGAGGGTGAGAGAGCGGGAGGGGGAGAGATGAGTGAGAGGAGTGGCGAGTGAGGGGGTTTGATGGGGAGGGGGTTGTGGTACAAGGGGGTGATGTAAATAGCCAGGGTTGCGGAAGTGAAGGGAGAATAAATGGATGCATGTGAAGCTTGTGGCTGTGCAGTAGTATGTTAGCATAGGTATGAATGCGGATCAAGCTTATGTCATAATTATGGCTGCGCAGAAATCACTTCCTATTCTCATGGCTGCATAGTTATCTTCTACCACAAATAGGGCTGCGCGGTGATATTCTGCGACACACATTGCTACTCAGGAGTGACATACTTAGAGCTGTACAGTATTATTCTATGAAGCAAAATTGCTGCGCAGTAGTTCTCTACACGACACACATCTGCGCAGCAGTCTCCCACAATACGCACACCTGCACACTAGTGTTCTACCAGAAGATAGGCTGCCCAGTAATTTTCTGCTATACTCGGGTGAAAATGTTTGGTCTTGATTTTGTCTTGGGTAAAGACTAATCGAAGACAATTTCAATTTATTCTGTATTTCTAGCTGGCGAAATGAAATCATGCTATTTTTGATGTCTTAAGACGAATATATTTGACTTAAAGGCAGAAATTTATGTCTTGAAACAAGATTATTTGATTTGGAAAGAACCTGAGAAATGTATAACTTGAAGACAAGCCAAAAAGTGCCCAACGCCACTAATACGCTTTCAATTTTACAGAATGTTTATAGTACTCATCTTCATGGTATTTATTTTGTATGTATTAATAAGTTTGTTAACTTGCAATAATTATGTTCTGTGGATGCCGAATCTAAAAATGTTATCCATTGTTTTCTGTCTCCAACAGTTTACTAAATACTTGTAGAAAATGACAGTTTTTATCTTATTATGGGAAATTTTATATATCTGAAGTTGGTGAAACCGACAGGTTCCGAATTTTTAATGTAAAAATCAGTCATTACAAAATTACAAGTTTTATTGGTTGTAAAATTTTAATACTTAGCAGATGTCAACTGTTTGGTCCCAACATATCTGGAAGTGGCGAGCCCTGCCGGTATTAATAAAACTAATACATAAATTACCCTTCCGGGTCCTAAGGCAAGTGAACCTGGTGTTGACTTGGCACAGCTACAGTCATAAATTCAATACAAGTCTATGTATCTCCAATGTCTATCTGGTGAGACAGAACCAGACATCACTCAGAGAAAAAATTGTCTTGAAAAAAAGCATGGTCCTCTTGCCTGTTTTGTTTTGAACGAGGTGAATATATTTTTTACACAAATAGAATTATTTGGCTGCAAGAGTAGCTGAAGTTAGTCGCATGAGGAAAATTTTTGCTGCAAATGGAGTCCTGTTGAGATGAATGAAAATCCTCTCAACCTTAAATTTAAGAGGAAATTCCATTTACGTCAAGAAACATCCTTTTGTCACAAGAGGACATTTCTCTGAGTGATCATGGTCTTGAAGACATATAGAAGACATTCAAGGCAAAGGCAAGATAAAATATTTTTACCCGGGTACGCATAGTTACGCAGGAGTCACCTACTTTGCTTAGGTCTGAACAGTTTAATTCTACCATACTTGAAGCTTATCTTATAGTACTTTAGCCAGAATTTCTATACGAATTTCACGGCATTTTTTTCAATGTGTCAAGGAATGTGCAGTGATATTATGTCATACTTATGGCTACTCAGTTGTATCATACTATAAGCAGGGCTGCGCAGTTATGTTCTTCCATGGGTTTAGCCTGGCAGCAGTCACCTTCTATGCATATGGTTGCGCAGTTTTCTTCTACCATTCCTAAAGCTTGTCTTATAGTACTTGAGCCTGCATTTCTACCGGAATTTTACGAAATTTTGTTATACTGTGTTCACGGATGTGCAGTGATGTTATGTATACTTTAACTACGCAGTAGTATTGAGCCATAAGCTAACATGTACAGTAATTTTTTGTCATGATTATGGCTACGTAGGAGTTATCTACTACGCCTGTGACTGCGAAGTAGTTTTCTGCTACGGATTCTGATGCGGAGTATTATTCTGTCACACGAATGACTACGTAGTACGCAACAATACTCACAGCTGCGCAGTAGTATTCTACCATAAGCAGTGCTGCGTAGAAATGTTATGTCATTCGTATGGCTATGCAGGAGTCACCTACTATGTTTATGGCTGCCCAGTTGTCTTCTACCCCATCTGAAAAATGTCCAGGAATTGACCGCGATTCTCCCCGGAGTTTATTCTCAGGAATCGAACGGGAATATCTCGGGACTTCAGCAGGAATTTATTGGGATTCGAGCAGAAAACTCTCGGAAATCGAACGCCAAACCTTTCGAACATACAATCCGTGTTCCAGGTGTATAAAGCACATCTTTCCAGTGTAAGTTTTGTTTTACGAGAACTTTGGGATTCCTGCAGTCATTTCCTCGAGGACACGACATCCAGTCCGTTTACCAGGTGTACAAAATACATCTTTTCTAAGAAATGTTGGTTGAGCGAGTACCTTATTTGATTTTCATGTTGTTTCTTTAAATTTTGAAAACATGAAAAGAAAGACTTTCTGGAAAACCCCACCTTTTTTATTTTTTCGTATATTTTTTTACGATTTCTGCTAATATAACAAAGGCATCTTATTAGCATCATGCTTAGTTATTTAGCCAGCATCAAACTTACAAGATATCTTCCTTATCAAAGTAGAAATTGAAAAAATGACAACAAATCTAGGGGTGGGTTTTTTGAGAAAATCGAATAATATTTTTTTCAGAAAAAACTGCCGCCATTTTGTTTTTTTTAAAACCTTTTCGTAAATTTTCTGGTGGATTAAAGGTTTAATGAAAAAAATTCGGGCTTTTCGAAAAACAAAGCACAAAATTCAAATACGTATAACTTTTCACAAAGTTTTTTTTCAAGTTTAGAACCCTGTCTGAATTGAAATACATTCAGGCAGGTATTTGTTAATTCTCTGTGTCACCTACGTGCAAAATGTTTATTTTTCTAAAGAAAATATAGCAATAATGATAGTATCTAGTAAAATTTCTTCGTAAGAACAAGTTATAACTCTCTTCGTTTATGTAATTGTTTAGGAAAGTCTATGCGAATTATTAAACTTTTTTGACCCATTATATCGAAAGATGATATCATTCAGCAAGAAAAATTTGTAAACCTTTCACATTTACTCATAACACCTTCGAATACTAAATTTATATTTCTTTTGGCGTTTTCTCCATTTGCACTTTTCCGGCTACTGCGCAGCCATGAGTGCAGCAGGCAGCGCAATACATAATAGAAAAATATTGCGCAGCCCTAACTATAATAAAACTGCACTGCGAAATCTTGAGAATATTTTGGGTAGTCATAAGTGATTAGAAACTGTATTAAGCTGTATTAAGCATCCCCTTCGTTTCCTTTGTCCCTAACGCTAACCCACGGTGCTTACACCTCTTTACCCATCTTCCTGCCTGTGTCTAAATATTTTGAAAATCATTCCTGATTTTTTTCCAACAGAGACGAGTTGGAATTCCAGTTTCGGGTCAGGATTTCAAGTTTTCGGGCCGGGTTTTCGAGTTTTCGAATCGGTTTGTGGACTAGAAACCCGGCCCGGACCGAAGGAAACTCGAACAGACCCGAAGTCTTTTTTACATCACTAGAAAATGTGCAATAATTTTCCTTTGTTATCGTTTGAAATCATACAGAATTATGCAATCGGTGAGCATCGAATCTCAATGTCGCGTAACGTACCTCTCACTCGCAAAAGTACATTTAAAAAACTAAAATTCTGATAAAATCCTGGAATGCTTTCTCTAGCATAAAAAACACTCTCATCCCATTCCAATAAAAGTTACTAAGGTGACAACAACTGGTGCATTTACCTTCATCCTCTTTTCCATTTGTTTGGTGGAAACGACACAAATGAAGAAACGATTGGCGATTTAGCCCTGTTGACTCCGAACTCGAAACGCATTTATCTCAAATGTCATTGTGCAAATGGAAAGTAAAGGAAAAGTAAAAGAAAGCTCCGTTTGGTTGTCGTACAAGCAGCTTGTTATCGTAGCAATATCTTGATAGCGACTGACAAAAGGAGTACGTTGAGAGTAGATACAGACGTGGTGGCACAGCTCTATGATTGCATGGAGTCTGTTAGGTTTTGACCAGTGCTGACGCGGGAAGTGATGTAGGTGGTTTCAGCTGATGCCGATCGGAAGTAGAGGGGTGGGTCAGAATCCAAGGGTAGCAACTAAGATATATAGGCAAGCTTACAAGTTGGGGGATTCCATTCCGGATTCACAAAACCAAATGATTTAATATTCATCTTCCTTCCATAATTGATCAATGGGTAAAAAAATCCCTTGAAAAATCCAACGACATCATTACGTTGTTCTTTAAATGTTCAATGTCAAATATATATTCATATTTCAAAATCATTCAAATGGTTTAGAGACGCCTCTGGGACATAGCTGAAAAATTGTTGACAGCTTTCAAAATATGTCTTTAGAGATCTATTGAAATAAAATTGCTTTTTTGTTCGTGACTTAAAAAGAAAATAAATAAACAGAAACTGAAATTACAATTATTTTATGGAAACATTTCGTCAAGATAGACAATGATCTATTATTACAAAAATATGTTAACCGTTTGAATTTTAGATGAACATTTCTTGTCAATTCCAGGTTTATTTCTCGCATTTGTGAAATTTTTTTAAATTAAAGAATCAACCATTTTCGGAACTAACATTAATACTTAATTTGTTTAATTTTAACATAAGAATTTTTGCTCAAAATTTATGGATTTGGATATTATGCAGGTATGTGAATGATTATTTTTGGCAGATTTTTGAATCCAAGCAAGAACCAACTCATGTACAGTGAAAATTCGATAACACGAACGTTTACAATACGAATTTTCGATAATTTGAATTTTTTGGCCCCGGCTTGAACCCGACGTTTCCTCACAACCGAATTTCACTGCACAAGTGCAATCAATGGATCAAGGAATTATCAAGAACCTTAATGTTAATTACCGAAAGAGAATCATAAGAAGATTGCTCAACGCTTCGGATGAGAAAAGGGGGGACCTGATTTTAATTTCTTGGATGCCATTTTCGATTTGAAAAAAAACTTGAACTGATGTTACAAGAAGAGGACGAACATTCTGCAGATGGTATTTTTGAAAAGTGGACTGATCTGCAAAGGAGATTAGGATTCACAGATGTGGATTTTGAAGGTTTTCTTGATGCGGACACGAATTTAATAATTGCCACAGAACCTACAGAAAGTAAGATATTGGATAGTGTAAAGAAACAAGAACATTTGAAATCTGATCACGAGCATGATGCCAAAGATCAGGATGTAACGCCACCAACGAAATTCAGATATGCTTAATTTAGTTTAGCAATTTCTTGAGGTTTGTTTCTGAAAAAAGTGATGTACCAAACACTATCCTCCCTGCTTTATCCTAGATTGAAAACTTCCGTGAGGGAAAAAGTTGCATCAAACAGAAGAGAATTACTGACTTCATTCGTCAATCTGGTATTTGCAGTATACCAAACGGCTCTTTTTAGGACTAACTTAATTTCACGAAGGATCACTTCTCGTCCTTTTTACACTCCTTTATAACAGGCATTGATTTTATTACAGATAAACATATTTTCCCTTTTCGTAATTCTTTTAGTTTATCAACATTTTTATACTCGTTTAAGTTATTTTTGGATACTTAATATGTGCTGGAAAAACAGTTTCATACATCCCTCATCGGACAAAGTTTTGCCTTCAAGGTAAATTCACAATATGTTCTATAAAACGTATTATACACGTATTCAAACGTACTATGTGCGTTTATAATCTTGTTTTCGATAATACGAATTTTCTATATTTCGAAGCTTTTTTCGGTCCCGAAGCATATAAATCTCCGTATTATTAAAGAGTGCGAGGTTAGGTTTAATATTTATGAAAGCGATGTCAAACGCTGAATAAATTTGGTTAAAGCAAACAAAACCAGTAAAACTCATAGCACTTTTCTCCGAATGTAATAAAACTGTTGCAAACTAAATATTTTCACTTTTCCGAAGGATGCGCTTGTGTCACAATAGGCAAAGTTACTTAACATTTATATAAAAAGATCTTTATTCATATAATATAAAGAAGTGCATAAGTCGGCGCAGGTAGAAGTTTTAATGCTAAAATGCAAAAAGTGCTTAAAATTGTATCTTCTATCTACAAGTTGAATTACGACGTTATTGCTTATATTAGCAAGACTAATTTCTCGAACAAATAGATGTATATTTTTTGGTCTTATGGTTGCCGACCAGATAAATGTATTAAATAAATTTATGTTAAGTGTTTTTTGTCTCATGGTCAAAAATCAATATTTTTTAATGTTGATTTTTTATTTTTACACTGTGAAAAGATTGTCTCTAGCTCTGCTAAGGTCCGAACCGAGGTCTTTCAGATTGCCGATCTGATGCTCTTACCCACTAAGCTACGGAGAGACGAGATTAATTTCTTCACAACCCCTAAAAGTTGAATTCCGACATAATTTCTTATACTTGTAAGATTAATTTCTCGTACAAGAAGTTACATATTTTTTGATGTTATGGTTGTCGACCAGATTAAATGTAGTAAATAAATTGATGTTAAGCGTTCTTTGTCTAATGGCCAAAAATCAACATTTTTGAATATTGATTTTTACGTGTCCAGTTGTGAAAAAATTGTCTCTCCCTCTGCTGGCATCCGAACCCAGGTTTTTCAGAATGCCGGTCTGATGTACCTGTAAAATTTCATTTTGGAATTTGTTGAGTCATTAATTTACATTTAATGCATTTTTCCTTCTTTTAGTGCTGTTATAAAAATATATTTTTTAATAAGATACATTAGTTATGGTTTTCAATAATTTATTACAACTTTATAAAAATTATCACTCCTATTTCTGTTGGAATAATTTTTCTATTTTGAATATCGCGCCAGAAGTCTACGTTTTTCTGCAGCTTTGAAGATGCGATATTTAAGGAATTTAACATATTTATCGCAACTGTTGACAATTTTCAGGGATTTTCCGCCTGAAATATGGATTTGAGCTTCCAAAACGAAAAAATTGCCCCCCGATAATCATTCGTTGCGTTAGCATTTCGAATTGATTTGTTCAGGTGAGTTTTCTAGGTTACATTACCCCCTACATGAGCCATAAAACATACAAAAATTATTTATCGCCCCTTATCGAAAAGATGATGGGATTTTATTGAATGAATGTTCATTTTGCTCGAGAAAAAGATTCTATACAACTTTGCCTTATCTAATTCTTGAAAATTAATATTTGAGTGCCTAAAATCATCAAGTTGTGGAAAATTTTTTTCTCGAAAAAATAAGGTTTCATTCGATAAAATCCCGTCATTTATAAAAATTTGGCAAGAATAGTTACTAAGATAAAAATTTCAGTCTTGGAGATACGCATTTTTGCAATCAATAATTAAAGCATTGATTCAAAGAATATTGTATGAACAGATATTCTAACTTACTAGAATCTATGTTCATAACATCAGCATATTCAATTATTTTTTGATTTTCTGAACAAAAAATACTAATAATATGAACATAGATTCCAGTGAAGTTAGAATCTTTGTCCATACAACGTTCTTTGGAATTTCAAACATGTTTAAAATTTTTGTCATGAAAAATAATAAATTTTTTTCTCGTTTGAACAATATCAACAATAATATTGCAATGGAATGGGCCAGTTAGGTACTACCCCTGCTAGTCTGCTCCACGGTAGAATGTTACATCTACCACATTGGTGTGTCGTACCTCACCACAGAAGCTGGGAGCCACACGAACTGGGATAAGGGATGGTTGTGGTGAGAGGGATGGGTTGGGTTGGACGTGATCTTTCATAGCTGCTTGATTGGCCTCGCTGGAAAGATAATATATTGTCAGTCCTTCCCTTAGCGTTATCCTTGGGTGTGATGACAAAATATTTAAAGCCTCCCTAAGCTGGCAACAATAAAAGGAGACACGTTGATGAAATCAAGATCGCAGGAAAGTTGCGAATGCGCCCACCAACCCTGCCTATGTCCACACGTCGAGGAAGAAGAAAGAGAAAAGAAACGGAAATGTGGTAGGGGGTGAAAAAATTGCACTGACTCAGAATACATATGCTTATATACCGGGTACCTGCGTCGTTATTCATCATAATAGGGTGAAAGAGAAATTAAATAAATAGTAAGAGGCAGAATTTGTCGGAAGTAAAGATTTCTTTATTTGGTTTCCGGAATGCATGTGTCGTTTTTAGTTTGTTTGAGCATGTATGCCAACTATACGGAATTTAAAGTATTTATATTTCCTGATGGATGGGTTTATTAGGACAAGTTTCCATGAAAAAGTACTATATAGTTCGTAGTGAAAATTAAACTAATTGGTTACTAGAACAATTTATAGCATTTAGAGACAACACACCGCACTTACCAAACAAATTCTTTGCCAGACGAATGCTGTAAAATTGTCCTTCAAAAAACATGTGAAAAATACGATCACAAGCCAGAAATAACTAAGTGTAATCTTTACCCGGATTTCAGGATAAAGATTACATGCAACGAAAATTACCCCAGGTAGGTAATCTTTATCCTGACATCTCGGGCTTTCTTCTGAGTTTACCCACGTTGTGTGGGCCATTGTTTATGTTTACATCTGAGTCCTGTGTAATTTAACACCGTCTGCCTGCAACCAGCAACTTGACAAATGATTACCATTAACGTTTTTGTTAATATTCTTAAGGATTAAAGTTCAACAACATTATTTTATTAGTTCAAATTTGAAAGCTAAAAAAAATATTTTGAAAATATACAGTTGGAATGTATTTTTTTACGACACCGCTATATATATATATCTATATCATCGTGAGTGATTATAGGCTTCGTCAGAAATAGATGAATCATTGAATGTATAAAAATTTGTTTCTTTAACTGGTAATTTAGTCTCTTCAACTTTTTATCTAGAGTGCAATTACTCATAATAAACTGCACCTTTAAGTGCAAGCAATCGGACTGTTTTATCATTTAAATCAGTGAATACCTCCCACTGTTGACAGTATCAATAAATGCATTTCTAGGTTCTCTAGAAAAATGAAAGTGTCCATTCAATGGAAGCGTGATACACTTCAGGTACCTGAAATAGGCAGCAGCCAATACCGACAACAGGGAACTTAGCAGAATGAAAAATTATTCAAAAACCAACTTGCATTGTTTTTTGAACTTGTCGTTTTACTAGGTTATGTATAAAGAATTCAGAGAATCTGCTTTGGGATTCAATAGCATATTTAAATAAAACGAGGAACGCACGATTTAATAAAAATAAACAAGTAACTTTATTTCTAAAAATGTATAAATTTTGCCAATGCGGGGGTGCGACACGGTTCACGGTCAAATTCTTACTGTCTTGACACTCGAGGGACGTACACGTCACAGGGTGAAGCGTCCCTGATAGAAGAACAATATTTGGGACTGATAGCTGTCGCCCCTTCCGGTCGGTAGTCAAAAGCTAGATTTCACAATTATGTAAAACTGGAGAAAAGCATGCCAATATACTTCAGCAATGTGTGTCTTGACGTCACATCTACCCCCCTGCTAGTGATTGACTATTAAAGAAAAAAAATAATAAAGAGCAAGGTAAATTTGTCGATCACGATACAATATGCTTAAGATAAAAGAAAAAAGTAGAAATGTCTTTTCGTATAAACTCTGTTTTTGGTTTATTCTTTGGTTCATACTGAAGAATAACACAGACCCACAAAATTTGAGAAAAGTCAAAAGCCAGAAAGCAGACCAAACATTTCCGAAGCCATATTTGAGGCAATATAACACGATCAACAATTTTTTCCCCTAAAAACTGCTAACGCCATCGCTTAGTTTTTTATCTTCCATTTTCATTTTTGATCATCCCGAACCAATTTTTTTCTCCGAGATATCACACATTAACCATTTCAGTTCCACAATGCATTGTGGAACAATGCAAGGTGAAGAGAAACTGAATGGTTAGTGTGTGATATCTCGGCGAAAAAAAATCGGTTCGGGATGATCAAAAATGAAAATGAAAGATAAAAAGGAGTACTAAACGATGGCTTTAGCAGTTTTTAGGGGAAAAAATTGTTGATCGTGTTATATTGCCTCAAATATGGCTAAAAATAGCCATTTTTGCACTTTCAGGTTAGGATATCTCAAAAACCTGACGTATAGGAAAAATTTGGATAACGGATTCGGCTTTAGGATACCAAAATCCTTCGGGGTCACATAGTCCGGTCTTTGGCTTTAAATTTTGTCGGCCTGTGTAATCGAGTATGAGCTGTACCCAAGAAATTCATACCAACATACGTGCATAAAAAATATACTAAATACAATGAGAGAAAGAAAAAAGGGGAAAATTTTTGCACTTTCACAAATCACCGAATTCATTGGTGTAACACTTTGCACTAAAACTTCGAAATATTTAAGATTAAAATTTAAAAAAAAAACTGAATCACTAGGGAACACAACAACAAACAATCACTGGGAGCGACCACTCTGAAGGCAGTCAGAAAATCTGACTCGTTTGCCAGACCTGGTTTTCGTTCCTGCATTGTTGAAGGTTTCCTCTTGAATTTTTCGAGTGAATATTTCACGACGTGAGTTTGGTGTAACCTGCTGTGCTGGTTCCTCTTCTCCGATGATGTAGGCTGGTTTCAGTCTGTCGATCGACAAGGTGACATCCTATTCATTGATGTTTACCTTGAAAGTTTTATCAGATCAAATGGTAACTGCGTACGGTCCATCATAAGGCATCTGCAGAGTTTTTTCATTCCTTCGTGGCGAACGAAAACGTGGTCGCAAGTTTCTAGATCCTGGAAGACAAAAGCATTTCTTTTTCCGTGACGAGAGCCAGGCACTGGTTTCAGGTTATGGTAGTGCCTCTTCATGTCCTCCACGAATTGCGTAGTCACTTTATCGTCCGTTCCTGAACGAGGAGCCAAAAATTCGCCTGACAAACGTAAGGATTCGCCAAACACGAGTTCCGCTGCAGTTGACTGGAGATCGTCGCGCCATACTGCTTTGATACCGAGTAGAACCATGGGAAGTATTTCGGTTCAACTCTCGTCGGTGTGACATTTTATAGCCGCTTTGAACTGCCGATGGAAACGTTCCGCCCGTCCATTGGCAGCAGGGTGATAGGCCGTAGTGAGGAAGTGTCGAGATCCCAGTATACCATTAAGCCATTTCCCTTTCAGGGTAGGCGTGACACTACCCGATTCGGGTATTGTTTCTAGGTAGTTTTCTTGTAGTTATAAATAACTACAAGTGTGGGTTCACCACACCCACGATGTGCCAACAGCACTCAGTATTCTTGAATGGTCACCCATCCAAGTACTAACCGCTTCCAACGCTGCTTAACTTCAGTGATCTGACGAGAACTGGGTTTTTCAGCGTGATATGGCCGTTGGCATAGTGAGGCATTTAATTCCTTGAACAAATGAGATTCAAACTGCCTACCTTGATCCGTTGTGATCCGTAATGGTACTCCAAACCTGGCAATCCATTGAGTAAAGAGAGTTCGAGCGATGGTGTCAGAATTAGTATTATTCACAGGATAAGCTTCTGGCCAGCGTGAGAAACGATCCACGATCGTCAGGCAATTTTGATAGCCCTCCGATGAAGGCAAAGGTCCGACAAGGTCCATGTGGATATGCTTGAACCTTTTTGATGGTGCGGAGAAAATACCTACTGGTGACGAAACGTGAAGAGATGTTTTCGCTCGTTGGCATTGCAGTCACTCTCGTGCCCATTTTCGGCAGTCGGCCATGATGGATGGCCACACGAACCGCTTCGTTACCAGTTTCGTCATTCGATTGATTCCTGGGTGATCTAGTTGGTGTAGGGAGTTGAAGGCCGTTCGTCGGAAAGATTCCGTGACGAACGGTCCTGAAGTTCCTCGTCTGCTTCCTGCGACTTAGCGAGAGCTGAGAAGTCAATATATTAAGTTAGTTAATGGTTTATGGTCAGTGAAGATGATGAAATTTCGACCTTCAACCATCTGTCGAAAAAATTTCACAGCCATGTGAATGGCCAGCAATTCTCGGTCGTAGGCTCCGTACTTCCGATCAGTGCTGGTGAGTTTCTTTGAGAAAAAAGCTAGGGATTGCCATTCGTTGTCGACTCATTGCTGCAGAGCCGCGCCAACTGAGAAATCCGAAGTATCTGCGAAAATTTCCAAAGGAGCTTCAGGCTCAGGAAAGGCTAGTAAAACAGCTTCTGCCATGCTCTTTTTGCATTCTTTGAAAGCTTTTGAAGCTTCTTGAGTCCATAGAACTGGAGATTTTCCTTTGATGTTACCTTGAAGTAGATCGTTAAATGGAGCCTGTTGTTCAGCTGCCTTTGGCATTGCGAGACGATGAAAGTTGATGGTTTCCAGAAAACGTCGAAGATTCTTCGCTGTTTTAGGTTGAGGATAATTGAGAATTGCTCCAACTTTCTCTGAGAGTGGCCTGAAATCCAGTGGCGTCACTTCGTGCCCAAGAAACTTCACGGAAGATGCTCCCCAGACACATTTTGCTGGGTTGATGAGAATTCCGTAGGTTTTAAAACGATCGAAGACTTGACAAAGATGTTCCTGGTGTTCCTCCTCTGAAGATAATGCAATAAGGACGTCGTCAATGTATACATAAAAAAAATCTAATCCTCTGAGTACTTTGTCCATGAATCGCTGGCAAGTTTAAGCTGCGTTACGGAGTTCAAATGACATGACCGGGAATTCATAAAATCCGAAACGTGTCGTTATGGCCGTTTCTGGAATGTCCTCTTCCGCAACTGGTATCTGATTATACGCCCTGACCAGGTCAATAGTAGAGAAAAAAGTCTTAGCCAAGAGAGCATGTGCAAAGTCGTGGAGGTGTGGCAAAGGGTACTTGTCAGGAATGGTCCTGGAACTGAGCATCCTGTAATCCCCACAGAGTCTCCATTGACCTCCTTTTTTCGGCACCATGTGAAGAGGTGATGCCCAGCTACTCTTTGAGACTCTTATCAGACCCTATTGCAGCATATCCTGGAATTCCTTCCTCGCTTGCTTAAAACGATCCGGGGCAAGGCGTCGTTGTTTCTCTGTGACCGGCGGTTCAGGTGTGGTATGGATGTAGTGCTTCGTTGAATATTTCAACTCGGCGATAGCACCAGCTGGACGGGTTATTTCCGGGTATTTCCCTAGGAGTTCATGCCATGATGGAGAACCTTTTCGCACGGAACGGATTCCCAGCCAGGCATCCTTGCAGGGTGAAACTTTGCCGGTCGCAGATATAGTGGTGAGACCATCGACAAGTCTCTGGTTTCTGATGTCCACCAGCAGACCGTAGTGATGTGGGAAATCCACTCCGATGATGGGGTTGCTAATGTCAGCGACGACGAAACGCCATTCGAAAGCTCGCCTGAGTCCAAGATCCGGGGAAAAGGTTTCGAATCCGTAAGTCGCGATGGCTGTGTCGTTGGCCGCAAAAAGGATGTAATTAGACCTTAATCTTCGTCCGTAAAGAAAAGTTCACGGAAAAACACAAATGTCGGCACCTGTGTCGACCAGACGTGGTACCAAGAAATGCCATCTTCTTCTACTGGGCGACTGCGGCTCCGGTTTCTCTGGTTGTACCGTCCGCGAGATTGAGATCGACCGCGATTAAACAAACCGGAAGCTACCTCCTCGATTGCCGTCGTCATATTGTCAAGTCTAGTAGTCACTAGGGAAAGCTGCTCGAAAAGGGCACGGAGGTCTACCAGGTCTGGGACCGTTTGCATCGCCTGTGCCGAAGCTTCCGCTACGTGAATCTTTGGGTCTAGCCTCGTCGCGATCGCGTCCGCGAGTTGCGAAAGTTTGTCCAGATTTTTCTGGCCCTGAGTTGTCAGGATGGCTTGCGCGGCTGTTGGCAGTCGACCGAGCGAGAGAGGTCTTAAAAAGGTATCCGGAAAAAAGTTGCCCGCAAGTCCACGCAGGTGACGGAGGAACTGTTATGGCGTCCGGTCGCCGACTTCCTCATGTTGTAAGAGGCGCCGCGTTTTCTGGTCTTGAGACGCACTCAAATGGTCGATAAGCTGAGCTTTCAAATTCGCGTAGGTCCTACCGGGGTCTCCCTTGGGCAGGGTCAAAATATCGCGCACTTCCGCGGCGTATTTAGCGTACAAGTTTCCCGCGATATAATTAAATTTTTTCGTGGTATTCTGTACGTTGGATAAGGCAAACTGGGTTTCTACTTGCGCGAACCACATTTCTAGGTCTGTGGGCCAAAAAGGTGGGATTCGCACAGCGACATGATACGAGAGATTATTCAGTCTGTTGCCAGAAACGTTCGCAGACGTTGGCGGTTTGGAGTAGGAACAGTTTCTGTAACGGTGATACTCATGATCGTGAAAATGCGATCGCGAATATGCGGCGTCCAAGAAAGAAAAAACCGAAAAACCACAGAAGAACTACACTATGCACACAGAACAAAACACAAATCACTCAGAGTTGGGATTCATTGAACAGAGAACGATCACTGATTCACTGAGTTTGACAGTGACTGCACTGAGAGGGAGTGAGAAAGGGAGAGCACTGAGAAGAGAGGATAGACTGTATGGTTTTCCTTGAATTTGCACTAAAAGAAACTATTGCTGCGTTTTCATATCACGTCGAGGTCACCAATTGGGGATTCAGTAGTTTATGTAAATAAAACGAGGAATGCACGATTTAATCAAAATGAACAAGTAACTTTATATGTAAAAATGTATAATTTTGGCAATGCGGGGGTACGACACGGTTCACGGTCAAATGCTTTCTGTCTTGACACTCGAGGGACGTACACGTCACAGGGTGAAGCGTCCCTGATAGAAGAACAAGATTTGGGACTGATGGCTGTCGCCCCTTCCCGCCCGTAGTCAAAAGCTAGATTTCACAATTATGTCAAACTTATGTCATCTGAATTCTTTATTCTTTAAATATTCAACCTAATTTTGAAAGGAAGTTCTTCCTTGTTGTGTAATGTTTCTCATATGTTGAGGTTAGGAGACATACGGTACTTAGGGACAGCAGCACGTTTTCGTGAAAGTTAATTTCGACTGCTTCATGCAATATGGAATCAAGATCAAGTAAATCTGTTTAAAAAACAAGTTACGGTTATTCCGTATACAAAATCAGGTTGGGGTTGCTCCATATATGGAATTAAGTCCATTTTTAACGATTTTGACATTTTCACTTTCGTAATAACATAAACAAAACTGGGTCGCTCTACAGCAGATACTAATATTTTATGGAATTTTCGGCAATATTTTCTATTGTATAGCATATGTTAATATTTTATTACGTGCTGTAGAACGCCTTGCTAGTTTATTTTATTCCAAAAAATCGAACTGTCAAAAAATAAACTTAATTCGACATAGAAATCAACTCTAATCTGATTTTTTATACGGAAAAACTGTAAGTTGTTTCTTTATGCGGTCTAACCTGAACTTGACCCTATATTGCATGTAGCAATCGATTTAAACATATTACTTCAACGATAAACTTTTGTTAATTGTTAAAAAATGTTTCTCTTGGAGTCTAGAGAAATAGGAGAAACCACCCTACAGTAGATAATGATTTACAGTAGATAATCTTAATTAACTGGAAAACTGACAAAAAATGTTAATTACTTTTGTTAGTATAACGTTTCAGCAAGGATACTATATTTTCTAACGAAGTTTCATTGACATTTTATTATTAATTAATGCGTGAGAGCAAAAAATTCTTTTTTAACCTGAAACAAAAAATTTGACCTCTTCTTTATTCATACTTGTTAACTTAATGAAACATTTTTATGCCATGTTTATACATTAGAATCGAAGCTTGAAGTTTAATGAACAATATTTATTAATACAAAGTGTTCTTTCTTTAATATTTATAAATATTTGAGGACTTTTTATTAGATAATACATTTTCCAACAGTAGATAACCAACAGTAGATAATCGGAAAATTACAAAAAATGTCGCTGTCAAAATTGGCAGCTCTGCGACTGTCTCGCAGTTGTTTTATGCTCGGTTTTAAGTTAAAGGTTGTGTTTGTTTATTTATTTTGATTTGTGAAGTTTTTAAATTCAAATTATTGTAAATAATAAACTAAGAAAATAGTGTAGATTATTGGTTATTAAAAAGCTCATAAATTTTAGTTGTGTTTTAAGGAGCCTTTCGGGAAAGATATCGTTTTTATGATTAAGGTATGTGAAAATGCTGCACTTTTCTGTCATCACAAGTCAGGTTAAATTGTATAAAGATTAAACATCTCGTGCCAATCGTACCAATCTCACGGTATATCAAAGATAAAAAAAATGTCAATAATTTAAACTTCTGCGATTTTTGTAAAATAATCATAGTTTCAACTATTATTTACTCAATAAATTTATTTTAATTGTAAGTATACTAATGATAAATTATAATTATCCAGAACTGAGTAGTCTGTCTTGCCCAGAAGCAATACCAGAAACGATTATCTATTGATGGACAAAGGTGTCAAAATCGTAACCTTGACCAGGTCTAATAAAAATGTTTAACACAGCTAATTGATTAATTTCGTGATATTTTTTTCTATAAGAATACTCAATTCAATATGTAAGCTTTATTTAATAACGATAATCTTTCTTTATTTTTGAAAACTGATGCAGTTATATGCTGTTGAATTTTTTCCTATCTACTGTAGGGCGGTTTCCCCTATATTTGACCAATAAATAATAGTTCATACTTGATTTAATATGTTAAATTGACTTTGTCTAAAATGTACTGCTGTTCAAAACTTACCACCTTGCCGCTACATATCTATTCACTACTACATATAAAATATGCGTGACATAGGGCGAGGCATTAAAATTGTCAGAAAAATGTACTTCGTAATACTTGAACGGTCCCTGAAAGATTAATTTATTAGTTTTGAAGGTCGATATGTAAAAAGCATGAAATATTTACAGGGTTGTACGGTTATAATTTAGAGCGTGCTGACACGTAAGTCAAACATACCCGCGTGAAAAAGTTTGCATGGCTCAAGCATGGCAAAAAACTTGGAAATATGTGGCTAAAGCATGGGTCACGGCTGAATGGTACATGGCTAAAGCGTTGCTCGTGTCCGTCTCCCATGCTTAGGCTACAGTAAACACAAACGAATATTCTTAAGAATATGAAACTGTTAGAGAACATTAGCCCGCGTTGAAAATTAAAATCTTAACTTTGCCAATAGTCGACACATCTCTAAATGGTATGTCCACTACCCGGGTGCACCGGAACGTGCACCAGGTCGTTCAAGGCGTCATCTACGAGAACTTTTAAAATATTTAAATTGTGCTAACAGCCAAAACAACTCAAAATGGTAAGTCGATGCTCCGGGTACCCCGGGTCGTACACCAGGTTGTTCAATACGTCATCTACAAGAGCTTTTTTAAAATTTAAATTGTTCGAACAGCCAAAATAACTACCAATGATGAGTCGACGATCCAAGTGCACC
>CAKNYM010050945.1:201222-225431 GCA_932195095.1 Andricus curvator
TGTTATTACTATTCTTACTTAACTCTTAAGATAAGTTATCCTGTAATTGGTCTATGACTGTTGGATAATTAAAATAAAAAAAAAAAATAAAAAATAAAAAAAAATAGAGTCATTGGCAAGTATGTTTCAGTTGCTCGGCAAAAAGAGTTGAGCCTCAATTCATTGAATTTATTTAATCTAACTGTGTTTTTGTTAGGAGTGTGAAAAAACCTTGAAAGTTTTGGTTGCTCGAACAGTTTCTACCTACTCGAAAGTATTGAGTTCTTAAAAAATTTTAGTTCAAAGACCAAAAAAGTGTTCAGCAATCGGAAAATCCACCTGGTACCGACTTTCATACAAATTCGGTCATTTATTGAATATTTAAGAAACTCGGTTGCAATCTTGAATTCAAATTTTGATGTCTTTGTTTATCAGCAACCCGAAAAAATTCTTTTTACCAAATCTCATAAATATTTTATTAACATAATGTTATTTCTTTAAATACGAAAGTATTATTCTTTCAGGTAGCTTGAAACTGTTCGAGTAGATACTCGAAACTTTTGAGAATTTGAAGCCGGTTGAGTTCTCGAAACTTTTGAGTAGCTCGAAAACTTTGAGTTCGACTCAATGTTTTGAGCTTTTTGAACACACCTAGCTTTAGTTTGTAAGAATTATTAATATAATTGATCATTGTTGCCTTTCTCAAATTGAAAAATATTCAAATTTCGACACATTGGGGATAGTCACCAAAAGAGGACAAATAATAACATGTTTTCTTAAAAACAGGAAAAATATACAAAATGTTAAAATTTTAATGATGACTGGAACTATTAATTAATAATTTTAGAAATAGAACTATTTCTTCACATCAGTGAGCGTAGATATTTCAGAAACTATAAATTATAGACGAATAGGTAATTATAGCAGGAGTTTGCAAGTGGAGTTAGGTAATAATCACTTTCGCACGTTATTATCCACATGACTAAAATCCACCTAATGCTTATAGCGTATAATCAGAAATAGTGCCTCCATCGATTAGCTTTAGTTCTAATCGACTGGAGGCAGATACGTGAAACCGCAATCCATCGTCGCACCGTTGTATTATTAATGAAAACGGGTGTATGTTCGGAGATGAGAAATGGAATTATAGCAAGCGTAAGGGCACGTGGTTCGTGACATTACCATAAGATTTTCGAAGGCTTATGGATGCCCGAGGGACAATCCACTGGGATTTAACGCTTATGTTGCGATAAAGGCATGTCGTTAATATAACCCAACCCTCCCATATTTACGTGAAATAACGAGTCATTATTATTTTCCTAAATAGAGCCGCAGCCCATATTCAAAACAAGTCACTCAAGTGATCTTTCTTGTCTATTTTTAATCTTACACCATCGCAGTGAAAATGTAGGATAATCATTACAATTATTAGCCACTTGAAGAATTTGTCCAGTTTGAAAAAGTTTAAAATCACTGTAAGCGTCAAATGAAATTCTAAAATGCACATGCATATAATAAATAACGAAGTTATTCTATGTAGAATTTTATTTCAATCATACGGTCCATAACAAGACAACAACAATCTTAGAGTATCAATGAAGCTTTTAATAGTCGATTTTTACAGAACCACCGTATGTTTCGACTACACTTCGGGTCTTCTTCAAGAATAAGAATGATGAATTCGTAAATACCTTCAAGAATAGAGAAGGTTCTATTAAATTTACTATTGCAAGAGAAATTAACAACTTAATTCATTATCTTGAATTATTATTAATTATAAAAACACCTGAAGGTGACTTAATTGCCAACCAATCAGAGAAATGTCTTCTTGTGTCGAAAGGATGTCTCTTGACACAAATGGAATTTCCACTTAAATTTGAGGTGAAACGGATTATCATTTGTCTCAAAAAGAATCTTTTTACAGTAAACATTGATTGTTACCAAAAAAATCATCTAATCTAGCTGTAAAATAATTCTGTTGGCGTAAAAAAGATATTTACGTGGTTTAAAACAAAACACGCAAGAGGACGATGCTTTCGTTTCAAGATAACTTTTTCTCTGAGTGACTGATACAAAAAGCCTTAATGGTCAGGTCGATATCTCAATCAACAATTCTCATAATTAATTTGAAGAAGATGTTCAGGTGTTGACCAGGGTGTATATCAAGTTATGATGGTGATTGAATAATCAAAATAGTGTTTATTACTGGTCTCATAATTTATTTGGTAAAAAAATTGGTCTAATAAACAGATGAGTAAAATTAAGTGATATCAAATTCAAAACAAAAAATTTAGATCAACTGAAAATAACCTTAATGCAAAACAATTCTCCACTTCTGTTAATCAATAGAATTATTGAAGAGAGAATTCATGAAATATTCAATATTTTTTCTATAAACTGACCTAAAAGTATCTCTTCCTTACGCTGAAGTTCTCTCTGAACGTTTAAGAAGTTCTTCAGAGAAATATGATATTATTGTTTATTTTGCTAACAACTATACACTTGATAGATTTTTTTAAGACAAAGATTGAGATAATTTAGAAAACTTATCTAGCATGGTATATATCTTCTAAATTGTAAATGTTGTAATTAAGTTTATATTGGTGAAGCTGGCAGGAGACTAAAAACTAAAATTGATCAATGTAAATGAGATTGTGAAAATAATATAATCAAAATAAAGATTAGGCGCAATATCTGAAATATGTAGTCAAATTTAATATATTTAAGCTTCTTTTTAATTTTATGAGGCTTTAATTGATTATTTTATTGTTTATCTTTAAAAAATGTGTTACATAACATATACGTTTATCAAATTCGACCATGTTCAATGTTTTCACAATTTTTTTTATACCGCTACAGGTGAAAAGTTATACTTTAATATTAATAAACTTCTGAACCATTTTAATTTAATATTTTTAATTTGAATTAGGTCATATACCTTGAATAAGACCAGAAGTGTGTTAAAAACGTTCGTTCATTTTGTAAAAATTGACTACTAAAAGTTCATTAACACTCTGAATCTGTTCTTTTTTAATGGACCATATAATTGAAAGTAAGTTTTACATGGTATGACTTTGTTATTCATACAACGATCGAAGAAATTTTATACTTGGATTTGGAAACTCCAAGTCTGCTGGATTGATATAGATAGTAGATAAATTAAAGATTCAATTGGCTCAAAAAGTGGCAGATATTTTATATTTAAAGAAATGAACATTTATGTCAAAAAATGCAACGAATGTCGCTATTTGAAAATATGTAATACATTTTTATTTGCCACTAAAAATTTCAACTTTTGGCTCAAATTCCTTATAGAATCACCGGTTTTATTTGCTCCACCATTTAAGCGCCTTTGCACTTTACACCAACCTAGCTTTTATCAATTTGAAATTGAAATCTGCGTTTGATATCATTTAAAAATAAAGTTGGAAGGAGTATTAAAGGAATGAGCTTTTAATGCTCATAGATGGTTGATTTGTATTATATTTCGAACATAATTATCACTCAATAATAATTAAATATTCATTAAGGTCAGACGCTTGAACGTGGCATTAAGTCCATTAGACTATCTGTTACATTAAATTTATATTAATTGCAAAATAATAGCAATTAGCAGGAATGAAAACATGTAAATTCTACAACAAGTAGAATCTCATTTGAATTTATAAGACCTATCAATTGAGATTATACGCATGCAGATTAAAAATCTCTAGATTTTCAACTTCTGAAAGTCACTGTGTAATTTGAAATAATTATTTTTTTCAAGTCCTCAATTTAAATAAAATTTTGATTTTAAATCTCCAACCTTACCATTAGGATTTTCAGAAATTTGTATTTCTTACTTTGAATATATTTTATTTAAAAGAAATTAATGCAATGCCATTCGATTTTGAACATTTCCAAATTTTGGATCTTTATTGTTCGAAATTTTTCTAACTACCGAGAAAAATTGATATTGCTATTTTTTAGCAGAAAAAATGCAAATATTTGAATTTACTATACTTACATTTACGAAAACTATACTATTAATCAGCGATCGAAACTTTTTAGTATAGTACTCGAATTTAGAAAGGACCCCAATAATTTAGTTTACTATTTTGTAATTTATACATTTTAAATAATAGATATTATACCGCAGATTCTTATTTGTTACTATTGATATTCCGTATTAAATTTGTGAACAAATCAAATCAGTTATACGTCACATATATACGCGACTATTCGAAATGGAGATATTTTTGTAACGCACATGCATTTGTATAAAGTGGCTTGTTTAACAATGTATCTTAGGTGTTTCAGTGAAAGAATTAGGAACATGTTAAGTAGCATTTATATTTATTATTTATAAAATTGAGTTAGGGCCTTTTAAGCGATAGGTATTACTTATTCGCGACCCTTAGTTATATAAGTTTATTATGTTTTTCATGTCACATCGACTACAATCTGTATTTGCATAGCATTTACTGTATTTTGTATCGTTGTTCCTTAGAGGCCTGAGGAGCCCCAGAGACTTCCAAAAATAAATGACAAATTACATCTTGTTTTGAGCTTCAAATAATTCTTGCAACTTTTTCTAATTGTACAAGAATGACCAAATAAGTCGTTATCAACCCAACTACCTAAAACCAACATATAGATTTCTCATTAAACTATTCATTCTGCCAATTTCTATTAAACACTTACTTCTTATATTTAAAAAAATTTTCATCCGCATTTTTCTAAATTTCAGTTCAAAAAATTCAGCAAGTTCCGTACTTCGAAGTGCTTTTTTTCGATAAAATTAAATACTTGTGATATTAGTCAATTCCAATATTTTGATACATTCAATTTCAACTTTTGTATAGCTTTGATGAAAAAATATCTTTATATGAGGCTATATATTTGTATTCGATACTAATAGATCTCATTTCAAACTCCTTTTCAAGCAATTTAGATATACAAATACGAATTACCGATAACCAATTAGTAATGGAATACACACAAAATAAGTGAAGAAGCAATTGACATCTGAATATTTATAATATTTTCCAGCTAGAACTTTCTTCGTTATGACTAATACGTTGTATCATTTTTATAAAAATTAGTGAAATGCTCATTTATGGGCTTGTCAAATATTAAATTTACTAACTTGTTGAATAAATTTGTGATTTAAAGTGCAGAATCCATTAGCTGTGAAGTTCAAAGGATTTTGCATCAATTGCATGGTGAATTCTTCAATCTGGAATATAATCGTTATAATGAATATTATTATAAACAGTACAAATTATTTCGTAGTTCACTTATATCAATCAAGGGTTTTGGTACCTCATGACGAAATTCAGAAGTAGTTGATGGTTCATGTAATTCGCATATGATGATTCGGGCGAATGAAGCCTAAAAATTAGGGTTTTAGATTTTTAGATTTTTACGATTTACCAAAATTTCAAATTATCAAATGAAGAAAACACCGAATTTGGTTTATAGATATTTAGTTTTCAAATAGTGGCAAAAAAGGTTTTACTTGAAAAACATGTTTAGCTTTAAGACATTAGAGGGGACAGCTTTTCTCTGAGCTTAAGGTTGTTCTCAAAGTCTCAAGATCAAAAATAATCAAATTTGTGTTGTATATTTAATTCTAAATTCAAAAATACTTGATGGAAGTTATCGTATTTATGAATTAAATGTTCAGTTATTCTTGTGTATGAATTTATCCTCCCTCCCTTTTATGGATTTTGGAAGTTTTGCAGTTACGTGGAAAAGTTTTATTTATACCCAGCTCATGGATCGAACCCCAGGATTTGGGACAGTCTGGTTCCTCAGATCCTGATAAAAGTAACGCATCTGTGCAGATGTGTTATTTGTCATGAGGATCTCGGCCTTTCTGCAGGCCTAGTTCTGTACATAGTAAGTTTCTACACCCGGATTTGACGCTAACTTTAAACCACCGATTGTAGTAAAAAGGCTCATCTACATTTTTTAATTATTGAAGCAAAAATAATTATAGTTGATTATTAATATAGCAATAAATTATCCATTATGACCATGAATAATTGAATAAATATAAATGATACAACATTAACCTTTTACAAACCATGCGCACCGTTTAGTAATATTAGAAAAATCATTATTTTTAGAAATAAATCCTACGTTGTAAGGAATTACAAGCAATATTTTGAATATATCAAAAAAGCCTGCTCGTGGCCTCATTTTAGATACAATTTTTTGTTTAAATTGAATTTGTGAACTAAACAAATTATATTCAATACCATTTTAACATTCTAGGATATTTCAAAACATGTAGTAGAATCGTAAGATGTATTATGGATAATATTGAGCGATACTTAGTGGTTTCGATGAGAAACTAATAGTAATGTTGCCAAAGTCAGTACACTTTCATTTTATTTTGGACTTATATGAAGATTTGAATGATCTAATTGATTAATTTTGTAATAAGTAGATATTTTGTATTCAGAAAATAAAACAATTTATTTTATAATTTAAATATAAATTATTGAGTTTATAATAATTTAAATATTTATTAATTGTTGGAAAATTATAGATATAATCATCCTCCATCAGGAAAGTCCGAGTTCTTGGAAACTTCAGTGCCTGACTCAGCAGCATATCTGCACAGATGTGATTTTGAGTCAGGTTTTTCGACGATTTTGTGCATTAAGATCTAGCATATCTAAGGTTTCGCATTCTTTAAATTGCAATCAGTTGAAATTTCAACTAATTTCAATCAGAGCCTAAATTATAGGTATAAATCAATTATTTTTATTGATGAATTAGTACATTTTATTGATTCGTCAGTAAGAATAACTGATTCATAGTTATAATTCAGTCACTGATTGAAATTATTAAAAATTTTAACTAATTTAAATTCAGAGAGATGAGGTAGTTTTGAACTTGAGTGTACGTATAACGAAGACATCCTTAAGATCGGCATTGAACGTTCAATAAAACTTCTATTATCAATTAAATAATCATTTGTTTAGTTATTCTGGGAAAAAGGAGCGAAAAGCTAAACAAGCATACTCAAGCACTATTAATTGCATAATTAAGCAATACAAAAAATTGGTAACATTCAGTCAAAATTTATTAAAATTTGTTAAAATATGTTACGAATTTTTAGTCACATTTCCAGAAATATAATTTAATAATGATAAATTAGAGATACCTTTTTACTTGTATTGTAGCATATATGATTGACTGTAAAAATTTTTACCGCATAGAAGCAGAACATGAAAATTAGTCGAACAACTATAGTTTTCTCTTTGCCTTTTGTTAAAGGCAGAAACAATACACAGAAAACGTCGTACGAAGACACAGTTAATATAGCTACAGAAATTGCCATTGATATAAGAATTTGAAGACCAAAAATTTCATTTACAGCTCTGCAGATTTTCACTAAATCTATATGAATCTCTCTGGATTCAACATAAAAAAATAAGTTCTCAATTAAATAAATTTTTCGAATTTTTTTTCTTACTTTGCAGTTCTTAGTATTTTCACGTTATCCTTCGTCCTTTGGCCGAGTTTGAAATGAGCTGCTTTCTGTAGCCCAATTTTGTAGTAAAGTACCTTCGCATATTGCAGGGAAAATGAGTCACATCCTGTTAATTTCTGCAGTAAATAGTTCAGTTGCATAAACTTTCGTCCCAAGTAGCTGCAATCAAAAGAAATATATTTTCTGTCTGGCACTGAAATAAATATTTTTATCTGTTATACCTTATTATACTTAAGAACTGAAGTTCAGTGACACAAGGGACAGCCAGTAAAAAGTAATAGGCTAGTGTACGACAGATTTTTGTTTCTAGATTGTGCTTTGCCGGCGAAGAAGCAAAAAGCGTTATTTCATAAAATATGATGACTATGGCCAGAATCGTTAGAAGGAATACATGTCTCATAAGTAATTTTCTGTAGTCATCTTGACTTCCCATTCTTCGAAGTCGTTTATCCACATTCTGGATTTCTTGTGAGCATACTTTTAGTTCCTACAAATTAATTAACAAAAATATTCGGTTGTTAATTTTATAGTCACTACAAAATTACAGAAAGCAAAAGTTTGTACGCATACTTTTCTGTAAATTCTCTCGGTGATAGTTGCAATCAAAAAGAAAAATACATTTCCATAAATGAATAAAGCTAGAAATACTATATTATTCGAATTTGCTTGGTCTCCATAATATCCGTGATAATTTTTCTTGTACATAATTGATGTTGTCATAGCAAGAATTAGGCAAAATATTGTGTATATAGCGCTTAGCGATACTCTAGGATGATCAAGAGGGTACTCAATAACACCAATTCCAAATATCCAATTGCTTATTTTTATAGGGAAAAATGCATCACTAAAATCCTTCGGTATGAACATTTTGATTGGAATTTTAATATTTCTATTAGAGTTAAAAAAAAAAGTAAATTAGGTCCACAAATTCAGCAATAAAAAGTGAAAGTAACAAAATATGTGAATGTTTGTTATAATAGCTTACCATAGAAAAACAATATCTGTTGTGTACAAATCGACTTATGAAAATTAAGCTTATATTTTCTTTAGATACAACGCAGCTATCTCTACTGAAATCATTAATACTTAAACTCTTTAATAATGTTTCAATTATTAATTTATATTATTCATTTCAAATGACTCAGTATTCGTCTTTTCACTTCAAAACTATTTGAGGTGTAAAATGTTACTGCTGACATTTTGAGCAAAATCTGAGTCATTCCTATAAGTTATATAAAGAAGCGTGACTTGTCGCATTTCTGGTATTGAGCAATTAATGTAGCGTAATGGATTCAATATAAAAAGTTCTAAGAATTGTTTATAATGCTTGAAATGTGGAGGTTTTAAAAACTAAGCTTGCATTAGAATTTTAATAGCTAGAAGTCCGAAAAGCGACAAATTTAATAACTTTGTGAAATAATTTACAACAATTTTTATTAGCTAACCAATAATTTGTATGGATCGATGGTTAAACATAGCTGTAAACTGTTTATATGGGTATTAAATTTATCTGGCAGCGAAAATATTTTATTTTCACGCGGATTAAAACGCTGTAATGAAATTATCTAAAGTTAGGATAAAAAAGCTCGGGGTTTTTCTGTGAACATATTTTAAATAAAATGATAATTCAGAATTGGAAATTTTTTAATATATTAGTAAACGGATTCATGAAGAAGTATTTATTTCTAATAACACCTTCTTAATGCTTACATATTGAGAAATACTGTGTTAATAAACGCAGGATTTGTTTAGCAGGAATGACAGTTTTACTTATAAATAAATGCATATATTATTATTGTATGAAGTTTCCACTTTTTCCTATTAACATTTTAGAAAAACCACACTAGGTACCTCATCGGTATATCAATATCATGAACTGGTAGATTTTGTAAGTGCACTCTTTCGTTCGTTTCGTTCTGCTGTTTTATAATTTGTATTTTTATGTACGCTATAACACAAATTTCCACTTTGTACATATGCGTGAACTCCATTGTTAATTAATGTAAGATAATGGATATAATGTGTATTGTCTTGCTAATTTTGATACTAATATTGATTTTCAACATTTTTATCATTTAACTGTGTGCTGAGTATTTCTTTTTTTTCATTACTCTGTACTGCTATTCATGGATTTCAGTACATTACAATCAACTATTAACTGTATTATTTGCCTTAATATGCATAATATTCTTTTTGGCGATGCGAAATTTTATTTACATGTAAATATAACCCTCAGATACCCTGTTTTAATGAATAAAAATGAATGTTAAAATGAATAGTAGAATAAGCATAACATTTCTCATTGAATGAAAATATGGGTATCTTATCATTTTTGACAAGACACAATAAACAGCTTAAGTTCGATAAATTAGAAAAAGTACCAATTCATGACTCAAAATTTTCCCTAATCGATTCGTAATTGTACAAGAATCACTAGATAAGTCGTTATTATCCCAACTGTCTAAATTTAATATACATTTTTATTAGTATATTTTCTTCTTCTTTTTACATTCTCATCATAATGAGAAAGTATTGGTTTTATGTGAAAAATGGCTTTCGCGGATTCCATCAAATGTCGACGTTTTGAGGCCCCCTGAGTCAGAAAAAATGGTTTTTACTTCGGTGTCTGTCTGTCTGTCGTTGTCGTTGTCGTCGTCGTCGTCTGTATATCGGATAACTTTTGAAAGACTAATCGGATTGGATTGTGCTTTGGCAGACGGTTTCAGGGGGCAAAAAGAGAAATCGAGTTCGTTAACCAGCTGTTTTGGATGAAAATTCAAAAAGTTAGAGCATTTTCAAAATTTTTTAGACCATTTTTTGCCAAATTTGAAAATTATATGTGAGGCCGCTTATAGTACTCGACAATGCAATCAATTTATCCTTACGACTTTTTTTGATAAAAAGAAAATTGTCCGAGTTACAGCATTTTCAAAATCCCCCCCAAAAAAAGAAAAGTAACATTTTCGGTCAAACAACGCACGATGCGAAAAAAAGTCAAAATAGGAAAAGTGTTTCTTTTCGCACGTCCTACAAGATTATCATAACGACTTTTTGAATTTTCTTGAAAAATCGAAAATTCATATTTTTATTGCACAAGAAATAATGAAAAATCAAAAAAATCAATTTTACGGTCAAACTATACCAGATACGACAAATCGTGACGGGACTAAAATTGTGCATTCAAAAAAGATCTACAAATTTCTCATAGGTCACTTTTTGATAGGATGTGTAGTTTTTGTTTTATTCGTAAAAAATAACATTAACAGTGAAAAAATCGGCCCGATAAGCGGGCACATTCTCATCAAAACTTTGCTTATTTACTTTATTTTTCATCTCGGGTGTGTTTTTTCACAATATTTCATTGTTTTTGTGTTCTCAATACTATTTCTAACGATTGAAACAATAAAATATAATAATAATTCAAACAATTTATTCTGACTGAAAATCTGACTTTTATTTCAGAATGCGTTTTGATCTTTGTTTACTAAAATAATTTCTGTGAAAAAATTCGACTATTACATTTATATTTCAAGAACTATGTTCCAAATAGACGAAATGAATATATATATATATATATATATATATATATATTTAAAAAAAAAAGAGTTATTGGTTCCTCGTTTAGAGGTGGGCCGGGAATGCGCAGGTGGAAACATATGAACTCCTATCTAATACAACGCTGCTGAAGGCTGGTGACCTTCTCAGTATAAAACATCAACTAATTGCGACTCTCTCGGTTTCCATTCCTTGCCCTCGTCCCCCCCCTCCCCCCGGAACAGAAGTTTTGGTGGGACTGACGTAAGAACTGGACTCTCCACTATACGACGAATCACTACTTAACTTGGGCATGATTTCGACTCGCAAAACAAATTTCGCGCATAAAGGTGGTAGTTGGGTGTACAATCTAAACATGAATAATACAAACAATAAAGTAGCCTCGGAATGGACTGAAACTTTGATTGAGGTTTTGAAATATGGTCAGGAGTAGATAGGGAATCACATGGTAGTCAAGTGGTCGGTTTGATTATGAATGAAAAAGCAAGATATATGTTCCAAAAACGACTTAAATACTTTTTTTCTCCCCTTTTCAGATTATTATACCATTATAAGCCATTTCCCTTTCGGGGTAGGCGTGACTTGCTCGGTGGAATAGTTGGAAAAAAATCTTTCTGATTGTAGGATTTATTATAAAGATACGGAAATATACGCTGAAGTAAAGGAATTACCTTCTTCATTTTAAATCAAATAAAACTTTAGTCATTTTTATCTGAAGAACATTGAACATAACATATGGTCGTTGCGAAGCGCGACGACCAAATTGCGCGCAGCAAGCGCGCTCAAACTTTTGGGTTTCTATTATACGATGAACAGAAACGAGCGTGAAGCGCGAGGTTCACATGATGATCATACCAAATATCGAGCGCGAAGCGCGAGTGTCGTGATGAGAATGTGTTCCTTAAGGTCGATAGAACCTTAAGTAAATTAGTTCTTATTTTTATGTAAAACTGACATAATTAAACCAAAAGCAGGTCATAATGATGAAGCTTACTAAGAGAGTATTAGCCTGCGAAGCGCGCAATGGCGAGCACACGAAGTGTGAAAACCTAGACGACAAATGTGTCCGAGCGCGCAGCGCGAGGTGAATGCATTATCGAGCGCGGAGCGCGAGATAAACATATAATCGAGCGCGAAGCGCGAGATCCAACAGGTGCGCGCCCTAGGCGCGCTGAAACTTGCGAGCGAAGCGAGCCGCGCGCGAACTAATATGTTTACTAACTTCCTGAATATAATTGTAGTTTAGATTGAACCATCCTTGAGTCGTAAATATTAATCGATTGTGCATAAATGTCAATAGAAAACCTGCAATCTGCAATTTAATTAACGAGAAGAAATAATTCTTATAATCAGTAAAAAATACATTGTATGAATCGTTTAAGGTTTGTCCACATGGTCCATAAGGTCTATAGTCTAAGAGGTCTATAATAGTCATCTAGTTTTACACTATTGACGCAAATTTTCTTTACGTCTGTTCTTTGGTAGGTGCTAGGATTATTTAGTTCTTATATTAAATTGACAATTCTTTTTCCATAATTTAACGAAAGCTAATAAAATTCTGCGCATAACAAGCTTAAGTTAAAGGAAATATATATCGCCTGCCAACGCTACCCATTTTGGAAGTGCATCATCTAACAACCATCTTTTCTTTTCTGTTTCAATTGTCTCTTTCCTAGTTGGAAAGTATATATATACTTTTCAACTACTAATGAAGTAATAAAGTTAATAACGGAACTGATTCATTCGGAAAGTTAACAAACTTTATGTTGGTGGTAACCATTTCTCAAAAATATATGTTCTTTTTATAGTTTCTTTAAATTAAAAATTTAAATTCTAAATATTTTAAAGCACTTATCCTCAGATTTTGATGAAGTGCATATTGAAAAAAAAGTTGAGAATTTCTAGTTTATCACCCTAAGGGCCAGTTGATCCACCTCTATATAAGGTTTCAGATAGTTACCCAATAGAATAAATTTATCGGACGGTTTATCTGACAGATAATAATTTCGGGTTGATCCATTGTATTTCATGTGTTGGACAGTTGTACTTCAGTTCTATATTAATAATGATTAATAAATAGTAGAAGCGTCCTATTTGGTCTTATTGTTTCTCATTTATTTGTATTCCTTTCAAACACTTACAATAGAAATATTTGATAATCATATTCAGGATGGCCATCTAAAATGTGGAAACATCCCGGTTTCTTCCCGGTAAGACGAGAAGAAAATAACAAAATTCAGAATTCGTTTTCCAACTTTGTTTCTGATTGAATTTTAATACCGGGCATAAGTTGCCCACCGATATCAGCTTTTAATCGGACAATATCTTCTGTTCCTCCTTTGGATTTAATCATTCAAATTTGGAAAACTGAACACTAATATCATATTATTAATGTAAAAGAAATTTTTTTTGCTGAATATAGAATTTTTTAATGTGCAAAATACCTGTATTTTTATTGGGTATATTTGACTTAGTACATTTTTTGCGTAATTTAGGAATTTCAGGACATTGTGATTCTGGACGTTTCTCACGAGTTTCAAACGTTTTAAAACCCACAAACAAATTTTTTATACGGTTTAAAAAATTCTCCAACATCCCATTTGTCAAAATTATTTTTGCTTATATAAAGCGTATACGGTTTTCTATTTACAAAGAAATTATCAATTTCGGCTATTTCTCCAATATCGTCATCGAAATTATCACACAAACCACCCAAATTCACACCGTAAACATCTTCGACTTCCATGTTGACAACCACAGAGAAGAGACATAAGGAGACCAAAGTAATGTTATCGAAAATAAGCACATTTTTGTCGTATGAAGGTGGTCACAATACTTCCCGAGTATGCAGTATGGCGCTAGTGTGGCACGCGTATTAAAATGGCAGCCGCCTATGTTGTCATTTTACATTATTTACCACTGTGATATGAATGTGATTCACATAAATGGATAAGTTGTTATTTACATAAAAGCAGATTTATATAATCATAATAATTTTATTTATCGCGAAATATCTGTGATTACAATGTTTGTAATTGAAGTGATCCTGCAATGGATGAGGTAGGTACTTTAGAATTTATTGCACAAACGAACCGCAATAAACGAATCAACAATAAGTATATAACTTACCAGTTTTAAATCTTGTACGCCCACACATCACAGAACTGATATCAAATCTTCACTTGAATATAACAGTTTTTACACGGCTCAACAAATTGTTTGAAAGATTTAGGAATTTTGTATTGTTCTTTGAGTCCTGAGGTTATATTCACACGGACCATGACGGCAGCCACCGTTACATGTGCCACACTAGCGCCGCAATCGAGAAGATCTAGCATTTCGATGCGTTATGTACATACGACAGAAAAATGCTCGTTTTTGGTGAAGTCAGTGTACAAGACTTTGGTCTCCTTATGTCTATTCTCCATGTTGACAACAGTAAATTCTAACATCACTTTTATATGTTTCGCGCTTATCTCCAGGAAAAATCCGTTATTGGTCACTTTGGCGGGCCGATAGTAAATGGTCTGGTAAACTCGCGTTTTATCTGTCAGATAGGGCTATCCAACGGTGGATCAACATAAAATTATCCTATCTGTATCATGTACCTGTATCTTTATCCTATCATCCGCCCCTAAATGGATATAATACACATTCCATGATATTCTAAAATATTAATTAAAATAATGATATAATTTCAAAACTCGAGGAGTCTGAATTTAGAACCTAACATAATACGATAAAAAGCAAATGAGGAAAATTAAATTTGTTTCAAGCGCAGGTTAGGTTCTGAATTCAGACTCCTTGTCTTTTGAAATTATATATTTATTTTAATTAATATCTCAGAATATCCTACAATGTTCATTATTATATCGATGCAGGGTTGTAAGCTACAATTTCTGAGCTTTTTTTCAATATGCATTTCATCAAAATCTGAGGATACGTGTTTTTGAGATATTCGGAATTTCTATTTTAAATTTTCAAAAACTATAAGAAGAGCATATATTTTTTATAAATGCTTAACACCATCGAAAAGCTTTCAAAATTTCCTACTGAATTCTTTTTACAATCTTTATTAGGTTTGGCTTTGATCCAATAACATATCATTGGATAATGGTCTGTACACCAAAATGTATGGTGACCTGTGGGTTTGCAACCACAATAAGGTTCTATATTACTATGATTTACCGCAGTTTGAAGAAAATTCAAAAATATTTGTTTTTCGATTGAGCAACTTCAAACCTTAACTTTGAAAACTCAGAATGTTTGTTAGCCCCTGGTATACATGTAAGCCCCCTGGTGTCCAAAAACCGAGTAACCTAAATAATTGACCAATAGAAACGCTTCCTGTATCGATGCTGCATAAAAGCATCACTAGTATTCTAATGAACACGTCCAAGTACATTAATTACAATTTTACCTTTTTTTATTATTCAATGAAGCATAAGTACAAACTTACACTTTGACGCAGAATGACCCACATTGTAAAATGAATTGAAAGGAACGATTGAACTGCCGCACAGTGTAGCCAAAAGCACTTTTTGTGGACAGAAGTCTGTCTACAACCCAATTTTTAATGGATTTTGACGTTTTTTTAATGACCGTGAGGCTTTCGGGTATATCGAGTCGGTGCGAGAATTTCTATTTGGCTAAACCAACATTTTTTATTTAATAACAAAATAAACAATATTTTTATTCTAACTTTTCAGATGTACCTTTTTCTGTAAGATCTGCGAATTGACTAAAGAAGAGCTTAAGTCAGTGTAATTACTATTTGTCCATTTCCAATTATACATTTTTTACGGAGTTGTTGTGAAGATACGATTCCCAATAAATAAATAATTTGATAACACTATAACGAAAAACCCATTACAGCCTTGATTAATACACGTAATGACCTTGATTTTTTTAGCTCACTATGCAAAAAAAAATTATCATTGAAAAATGGTCAAACTGTAAATTTTTTTATAAATATTGTTCAAACAATTAACACTTTTTCCTAATTAGAAAAATGTGACAAGAAGGAATAATTGGCAACATATTTATTGTTGATTCCGCAAAGAAAATTAATACTTTTCATGGAAAAATGGTCAAACTGTGCATTTCTACATAAATATTGTTTAAATAATGAACAGTTCTTGTTAATTGGACAAACAGGGCAACAAGGAGTCATTGGTAAGATATTTCTAGCTCACTTCACGAAGAAATAAGGCTATACCTGCAAAAGTGACCAAAATGTACATTTGTTCATAACAATTGTTTAGATAATCAACTTTTCTTATCCGTTGGCAAAGTATCATAGCGAAGAGTCATTGGAAATACATTTTTAGTTGATTTTTTACAGAAAATGGAGCCTATTTTTGAAAAAATGGTCAAAATCTGCATTTATTTATGAAAATTGTTAAAAAAATTAACGTTTCTCATCAATTTGAACAAAATTACAGCTAGGAGTCACTAACGATACGTTTTTAGTGGGTTCTGCAAAAAAATTGACCCTATTTGTGGAATAATGTTAAAAATGTGAATTTGTTTATAAATATTGTTTAAATAATTACTAGTTGCTATTAAGTGGAAGAAATTGCAGCAAGAAGTCATTGGCAAGACATTTTTGGTCGATTCTGCAAAAAAATGGACCCTATTCATTGTAACATACGAAAACCGTGTACTTGTTTATAAAAATTGTTTAAATAATGCTGCTGAGCAGCAGATATTTTTAAATAATTATAGTTAGGCATACATTTCTCTCAATATCTATATAAAAACTGTGAATTTCAAACAACTAATCATTGCGAATCACAAAAAATGTATTTTGTTCATTAATTTGTTTAAAACATTATAAACCATTTTCTTTCTTACTCTAACCTACTGAAAACTATTACTAAGTAGTAATTACACTGACTTAAGCTCTTCTTTAGCCAATTCGCAGATCTTACAGAAAAAAGGTACATCTGAAAAGTTAGGATAAAAATATTGTTTATTTTGTTGTTAAATAAAAAATTTTGGTTTAGCCAAGTCGAAATTCTCGCACCGACTCGATATACCCGACAGCCTTACGGTCATTAAAAAAAAAAAACAGACTTTGGCCACAAAAAGTCGCGTTGGTAGAAGCAAATTGGCGAGTCTGGCCTTGATCGGACGATACCACTGTTGGCACGGAATGCTAGTGGTTCCACGATGCGACGGCACGGCGAGTCAGTGGTCCAACGCCTTTATGGTCAGCCGTAGGTGCTTCTCCAGTGTACGCAGCTATAGTACCTCAGCCTCAGTGACAAGACAAGGCCCTGAAAAATATCAACCAAAAATCTGTGAGCACATACGAGTCCTACCTAGGACCGACTATAGAGAAAGGGTTCAGTTGTGTTTTTACACTATTGAATTCCCCCAGTCGTCTATCCCTTCGACATAAATATGCTCTCTATCACCATACAGGGTTTCGATTCTCCGACAAGGATTTCTCAGTATTAATGTGCCTCCATAGAGGCCGACGCCTCCTCAGAACCAAGTTTCATGTAAAAGAGCAGGCTGAAGTTTTTACCCTAGAAATTACGTTTTGTAGTTGCCTTCTGAGTATTTTTACTGAATTAAAAAATATATATATAGGCCCCCTTTCAAAATAACTCAATATTTGTTGTTTTTTTATCAATTTATGTGATTTTTTTCGAAAAGAACAAATAATAAGTAAAGTTTTCTGTGATACAAACTTTTAATTTTACGTCCAAAAAAAGGTCCCACGTGATTAATATTGATTGACTTTCCCCTCCCTTTTAGATTCTGAAAAATGTGTGGAAGACAGCAGTTTTTTTTTTCATTGTACACTTTTCGTTCATTCTACGTGAAGCTTCTAAAAAGCAAGAAAGAAGTTTACAAATTTCCGAGCAATTAAAAAAAAATGTCCTAGCATAAATAGTTCTGAAGTTATGACGTCGTAAAGATATTTTTCAGTAACAAAAATGTTAGATCTTTTCCTTTTTGAATAATATCTTGTCCCCTATACATCCTACATACAAGTTGTATGAAAATGAATCAAAGAAGATTAAATTATCTTTAAAACTAAAAAAATAAGCTAGAATCAATTATAATTGATTCTAGCTCTTACAGAACATCAGTTATAGTATCTTATAGCAGGCTGCTTTTTGTGAAATTCTTCTTACAAATTGAATAATCAACTTATTATAACTATTTTGTTTCAGTGCAACAATCCAATGAATTTCTTATTCACTAATGCCATGCCAAAACTCATTTATTGTATTAATACATCAGGAATATATAAAGCAACAATAAAGGATTTATACATTTTCTCTAAATGGCGACTTTAAAGGCTGACTTCTGAAGATTTTCTTTATCAAGCACAAGTGTTAAAGAAAATAGTAAAAGTAATAATGCAATACATACAAAATAAGTTTGAAATATAAAATGCGATCTATAATAAAGCTCTACAAAATGCAGCCTGCTACTAGAGACTATAAATGATGTTCTGTAAAAGTTAGAATCATTTTTTTTTGTAGTTTAAAGATAATTCAATCTACTTTAATTTGTTGTCATACAGCTTTCATGTAGGATATATAGTGGACAAGGTATCATCCGAAAAGAAGAAGATAAAACGTTTCTTTGCTGAAAAATATCTTCAAGACGTCATAACTTCAGAACTATTTTTGATAGAACATTTTTTTTTAATTGTTCGGAAGTTTGTGAATCTTTTCTTTTTTATTTTTTAGAAGTTTTACGTAAAATGAAGCAAAAACATTAAATGTCTTTCACCCATTTTTTCAAATCTGAAACGGAGGCGAAAGTCAATCAATATTATTCACGTGGGAACTTTTTTTGGACGCAGAATTAAAAGTTATTATCACAGAAAACGTTACTTATTATTTGCTCCTTTCGAAAAAAATCACCTACATTGATCAAAAAACAAATATCGAGTTATTTTCAAAGGGCAAAGGAGGCCTAACGATTTTTTTTATATTCGTTAAAAATAATCAGGAGGCATCCCCAAAACATCATTTCTAGGATATAAGCTCTAGCCTGCTGTTTTAAGTGAAACTTGGTTCTGAGGAGGCGTGGGCTATTCAGAGAAAATGGGGGTGGTCTTTTCGGGTTGGACGTGTCTCCTCGAATGAAGGTTTTGAGGGGGAAACGAGAAAGCCCCTGTTCCTAGAAAGTAGTCAAGGTTTTATCAGGACCTAGGATCTCTCCTCCCGTAGACGGTCGCGGTACTCATCCACTTGCACCCGCCACTCAAGGAAGGGGATTTATGTCCGATTCTGGCCCTCCCATATAAATAGTATTGGGATCACCAACGTCCTCTGCAGTGGGGAACCTTTATATTTCGTTCTGCCGAGATAGCATCTTTTTATTTGGACACGTTGATATGTGTCGTAGGTGATAGGGAAATTTGAGGTTTTGGCTAAGAACTTAAGGAATTAGCTAATCGCAGAAGTTTAGGAAAATCTTCCTTTCAAATATAATCTTCTCTCTAAATCCTGGTTTATTTAAGAACTTAGAATACTGTCACGGCATTTCTCTAAATTCCTAAATCGTTTGAGGTATTTAGAAAAATTTCAAATTTACGCATAGAATCAGTCTTTTAGTTTTATAATTAATTTAAAGTTTAAAATTAAAATACATTAAACTAAAAAAATTGAAAATATCTATTACGAAGCGATTTGCAATCGTGAGACAATAAATAACATTTGTCAAACATAAAATTTTTATTGAATCTTTTTAATTAACTTTATAAGTAGGTAACAATCTTTGGTTCTTCAAAGTAAACTTTGTTCAAAAAACCAAAACGGGGAATTGAGAAGAATCAGTATTTCATTTACATGGCAGCTCTGGAAAATTATTTGTAAACATATTTTAATAATCGATACTTAAATTTTGGTAGTTTTTGATGGACAGAGTTGTGATAAAAAATCTGCCAGGTGGGCAGGTACATTATCATCGCACCCTACGGTAGCAGGTTTGTGCGCGCCTAGGGGGCGCATTTATCGAATCTCGCAAATAATTTTGTGCTTAAATTTGGGATTTTTCTCAGTACTTAAGACGCTTGATGAATTTATAGAAATGACCTAAAAGTGTTCTAAATTTCCGTATAAACGAAGGATTTAAAGAAAAGTTTATACCTGAATGGAACATTTTTCCTAAAATCCTGCGGTTAGCTAATTCCCTAGGGGTTTAGCCAAAACCCTAAGTTTCATAATTACCCAAGACCTAATCCAAAAAATAATAAACCTAATCCAAAATTTTATAATTCCAAAAGAAATGAACATTTTATAAAGTTTCTGAGCTCAGTTTAAAGGTAAAGGACGCCCCATTAAAAACATTGGAAAATGGGTTTCGTTAGATTTTACCAATACTCATGCATTTTGTAGTTTATGAAACTAGAAGAAATTTCCCAAAAGGATCTGGACCATATATGCCAATTTTTTGGGCGGAATTCTTATTGTACGAATTTTGTAAATTTGAAAATATTTCATTTTTTATTTTATACAATTTGACCCATTGACAGAGAAAAAAACCAAGAACATGTTAGGAGGAAGCATCTATTAACCCGGGTGTACGCTCGGTTTTTAGGACCGACGTTTTTGTATATTTTGAAATACAATATAAACTCGTTCACTGGTATAGTTTTCCGGCTAGCTATTCTCAGTTAAGGTATTTATATATATTTTCACGCGGCTGGGCAGAGATTTGTGCACGTTGCCCCTTTGTTACAAGCTTGCAAATACGTCATCGGTATAATTGACCGACAGGCGTTTACTAACGTTAGTCTTTTTTTTCGTTTGATGCGAAGCACGTTTCTTGTCCTAAGCATGGGCAAAATGGACAATTTTCGTGATTTACTACGAAACGAAAATGTTGAAAATGAAATCAGTGATTCCAATAAAGATTCTGATAATCTCTTTCAATCTGATCATGAAACACATTCAGAAGCAGATTGCACAGATACAGAAATATCTGACGGGGAGCAAGCGTGCATTTCAAACAAAGAAGATTCTTTATGACTTGAACCACCGGAAAACTTTATAATTTTTTTAAAAGTTCACAAATTTGAAATAATTACACAACCCACCTTCAGAAAACCCAATGTTCTACTTTCCAACCCCATAATAATATTAGCAACCCCTAAGATCACCCCTAATTTTTTATCCGAACAGATCCGATGGGTGTCCATGTAAAAGTCTTTGAAGAAATAAAAAATTTGAGATAATCACCCAAATAACCTTCAGAAAAACCCAAGTCACATTCCCAACCCCACAATAATATCCAACAACTTCTAAGACCACCCCCAATTTTTTAACTGAACAGATCCGAAGAGCCTTCACGTAAACGGGTCAAAACGTTTTCAAAATTGAAAGAATCACCCAAATAACCTTCATAAAAGCTCAAGTTTTATTCTTAACCCAATAATAATATTCAACAAACCTTAAGACCACCCCTAATTTTTTATCTGAAGAGATGCGAAGGGTCTTCATGTAGAAGTATCAAAAAAATGTTAAATTTGAGATAATCAGCCAAATCACCTGCAGAAACCCCCAAGTTATATTTCCAACTCCACAATAATATTCAACAACCTCCAAGACCACCCCTAATTTTTTACAAGAACAGATCGGAAGAGCCTTTACGTGAACGTCTGAAAAAATTTGAAAATTTGACACAATCACCCAAATCACCTTCAAAAAAGCTAAAGTTATATTCCCAACCTCATAATAATATTCAACAACCCCTAAGACCACCCCTTATTTTTTATCTGAACAGATCCAAAGGATCTTCACGTAAAAGTCTCAACAAAATTTAAAATTTGTGATAATCACCCAAATCACCTTCAGAACAAACCATATCAAATTCCCAAACTTCACAATAATGTTCAACAAATCCCCAATACAACCCTATTTATATTATTTGAGTAGAATTAATAAGATGTTTCCTATGATATTACTATCGGTCGAAATGACCATCGCGCGACTACTAACGTAACTCTGGCCGGCGCGCCGACTCCCGGGTTAATTACGTAAGGTTCATTATTGGAATTTTAGATCCCGCTCCTCTCCTCATGTGTGGGGGGTGTGGTGGGGTTCGTATTACAGAATTGTTCGTAATACCACTCCCGAAAGAGCTAGAAATGCGTTAGCTTTATGGAAAATTTCGTAACAGTAGACAGTTCGAATATTTTAACATTATAAAATTTACATAACGTAAAACATCCAGTTTTCGCCAGCTTAAAGGATTGAGCTACCTTCAGAAACCTTACAAGATGGAACAAAAAATTCGAATGAAACCAATTTAGAAGCTTTCATTTTCCAATATTATCACGTATCAGCTATCTTCGACAAATGTTGACTTACTTTTTAAGAATAAAATATTATAAATAATGATGCCAAAAAATCTATAGTAATCGACAGTATTTTATTTGAGTTCGACGAGATACCGTCAGGCCAGTTTTTGGCGGTTAATGAAAGTGTTTTTTATTTTCTATTTAATTTATTTAACGACAGCTTACACAATACATATATAATAATACCTAATGCTAGCTGCGATATTTTTTTAGATCGAAAGACCTGCACAGAAGGGTTGAATTAAACGATAAGCTACTCTATTACACTATTAACACAATGTAAACAATTTACACTACGGAGACATTATAAAAGCCCTAACTTTCAGTATACTGGACAAGTATTTAGCGACACGCAATAATTCTGTTTTATCCAGAGAATTCAGGAGCGCAATCTAGAACGGACCAGCAGCTGCAAGTCTTACCGCGGACTCGAAACAATCCTTTCTGACATCCCTAAACATAGGGTATTCTGCCAACAAATGAAATATATTCTCTTCCACTCAAAGGTTGCAGATTGTGCAGAGTTGCCCCCTAGTGTACCCAAAAGAAGGATCCCCCAATGAGAATGTACCCCTCACGTCTCCCATAAGACGCACCTGGGCAAGAAGTCTGACGCATCTGAACGGTATTCCGCCATGAAGGTACTGCTGCCCCGTGGGAGCGATCCATGTGTGAGGCAGCACCTGAAGAGATTTCATTTTTAAATTAAAATATAAGAAATACGTATGCTATTATTGGAATATTATTTTCTCGGACCTCTTCTCAAACTTTCTTCTGACGTATTTCCTCATATAACCTATGCTGTTAATGTGATAAACTTCGGTAAAATCTTGGGTATCGTAACTATAATAAATTGTAAGTCTCTAATTGGTGTTTTCTTGACGATCACTAAGTGGATATCGAAGTCTTCAATACTTAGTTTTTGTATAGAAAAATTAACTTTGAGTACAGGAAAACATCATAGAAAGTAACAAACATTTTTTTAATTTACGAAAAATTGAGTCCTACTTACTTCTGTCATTGCGTAAGAATTTTAATATTATTCTGCTTTAGGCAAAAGTGTCCTGAAATATATAGGTATTCCTTTAATACATTCGCAGCTAAAAGTTCAAAATATACGACACTAGACTGATCAATGTTAAAACTTATTACAAAATTTGTTAATATATTTTTAATTTTTTGATTTTTATTTTCATCACTCAAATCTGTCACTTGCCGATAATTGGCCGTTTTACCTTAATGCTGTAGAGAAGAAGTTCAAATTTTATATTATACAAATTATTTAACAAAATGGATAAAAACGCGGATATTTTCAGTAAATTAATAAATCAAATTATTTGGGTATTCTAATAAGTAGTTTTGTAAATACTTTTTTATACAAGTCTGCATTAGTTCCTAATACGTGTAATTCGTATATGATGCTTCCGGTGTATGGAGTCTTCATTATGGTCAGAATATAACATTGATGTTTATTATTATTAATATTTTTCAAAACTGTAATTATTTGGTATGCACTTTCAAAAAATATACAGGGTGACTAAAAAGTCCCGGGACGGTTGGATATTTCCTCAGGTAAAATATTTTTCAAAAGAGTGAAGGTCATTCCTAAAGTAAATTTCAACGAGGAATTCAATGGTGACCTTCATTTTAACCTTGAAGTTGACCTTCATGGCTTTTTGAAGGTCAACTTTGTTTTTTTAAATGGAAACCCCCTTTTTTTACATCTGTAATCGATAGAGCGGAAAATTCTTCGTTCAGGTACGTGCCCAGGTCATGGGTCAATTGTAACGTTCAAGGTCAATTGAAGGTTATTTGAAATGAACAAAGTTTTCCAAGAGGTCAGTGCAATTC
>CAKNYM010050945.1:225620-258898 GCA_932195095.1 Andricus curvator
AAAACAAAGTTGACCTTCAAAAAGCCATGAAGGTCAACTTCAAGGTCAAAATGAAGGTCACCATTGAATTCCCCGTTGAAATTTACTTTAGGAATTGCACTGACCTCTTGGAAAACTTTGTTAATTTCATATAACCTTTAATTGACCTTGAACGTTACAATTGACGTATAACTTGGGTACGTACCTGAACGTAGAATTTTCTGCTCTATCGATTGTCGATGTAAAAAAAGGGGGTTTCCAAAAAAAAAGCAAATTTGACCTTCAAAAAGCCATGAAGGTCAACTTCAAGTTCAAAATGAAGGTCACCATTGAATTCCTCGTTGAAATTTACTTCAGGAATTACCTTCACTTTTTTGAAAAATATTCTACCTGAGGAAATATCCAACCGTCCCGGGACTTTTTAGTCACCCTGTATAATTCAATATATTTTCATTTTGATCAACATTTTGATCGTTTCTATTTTCCCTTTCATATTTTTTATTATTGTCAGAATTTTTTTCATCCCCGTTAAGGTTATTATGCTTTTATTCGTGCTTATTCTCGATTCTAGGCTCAGTTATTTTGTAAGACTTGCCTTCAAAATTTTTGATTTAATTAGCGACTTTTTCTAAGATATAGTTTATTTCTCAATATACGTTTTTAAAGTATTCGAATAAATCTAACAATGTTCTCCAAGAAGTTTGATTTATTGAACAGCAATCATTCGCATTTTCGATTAACAAAAAGCTACAATATTTAATTGGCCAATTAATCATAGTTTGAAAAGGCGTTTGTGTCATTCCGGAAAGAAAATAAGTAGCTGTGATTGTCTCGTTATTAATATTACTTTTAGGCTTATTATCTATATCTGTATTATTTACGCGAATTCGCGAACGTGTGTTTAATCTATCCCTTGTTGTTGAGAGTCTACGATATCTGTTTTGGTTAAAGTAATTTCTGTCCTCTAATGGCTATCTGTAACCGGTATCTTGCGATGTTAAAATATTAACTCTTATTCTGATATGGTTTTTAGTGTCATTTTGGGAAAACTGACGAGTTTCTTGTGAATGTTCCCATAAATACAGAAGAGCTACGAGCTGACGGGTCTAAACTAAGTATTAAGTTTTTGCCCTTTCTTCTCTTTATTAAAATATTGTTTCTCTTTGTTGTTTCATAAATTCGTTATATTTTATGTTTTCTAAGAGTTCATCTGTTTCTATCAGAAACTGGATGTGATTTTTCAAAAACGAATCGCGTTAAAAAGTTGTATTGTTTAACTGTGGATGATTTTCAGATCTGTTTCTATTTTCTAGACAAATAGTTTCGTTTGTACTTTGTCTTCGCTTATTCATTGGGACCGACGTGCCTAATGTGGGTGAATCTTTATTATATTAAAAGAAAGTATTATTGATTGAATCGAAAACTCTGTTCCTATTTCTGTTTGGAGTTTAAGTAAGGTTATGGGGTGTGGATTGATCATTTCTGTTTTGAGCTGGTTCAGTAAATCTCGCTTCTATTATTTTATCTCTATCCAATCTATTACTAATAGTTGTGATTTCCGCACTTTGTCTCGCAAAACGTCTTCTGCGACGTATATACCTATCTGTTTATTCTTTTAGGTATGGCTCCCATGTTTTTGGGTATTATTGAGAACGAATTTATAATAGTAGGTTTAATGGTGACATTATTCAAGTTAACGTTTTGTATTGGAAGTGCAGAAGCACCTTCCAAGTCCAAAATATCATGATCGTTTTCTGTGTTAGTAGGGTAAGCCATTATATTTTTGATTTTCCCTGATGAAAGTTTCATTTAATTTTAGATCTAGTAAAAATGCTTGCTATTGGGACACCCTATACATCTTCGCTTAGGTTTCTCAATTCGTGAATTTTAATTTTAGTCGAAATATTTCAATAAATGTTTAATCAGTGGAGAGTTTGAAAATATATATTTATTTTTGTTCTCAGGTTCTTTGTTTGGGAGATACGTAACATGACCTTGCGCGTAGCTCGCGTGACCACTTATTGCACGTGCGAACTCGCTATCGTGCTGGAACGTTTCGTCTCGTTCGGCGATTGAAATATTCAGCGAGAAGCAAAATTTATGGTATTTTTCCTTTCTGGTTCCATTTTTCCCTTGGAATTTCTAGTTTTTAAATTTGGGTTTCCGAAAGTTAGATTTGAATGTTATAATATCTTTTTTTCCGAATTTTTTACTTTATTTTAAACCTCATTCTAGTTTTATTCTTTTTAAACCTAAATCAATCTTACAAAAAATGTCCGCTTTTGGTGTTACTTTTGCGTAGCTTAAATTGCGCTATTTAAAACATCGATTATCACTTAGAAAATAAATATCATCACATAAGAATATAATCAACAAGCATGTTATCAAAGAATCAATATTGGCACATGAATATCATAGGCACTTCAAATAAATGGCAAGGCAATATAATCGAACAAGATGAAAAAGTAACTTTTATGGAGTTTGGAAAATAAGAGTAAGGCATTTGTACGAGTTCAAAGTAGAATGTAATTTTATTGAAGGTTTTTCCTTTTTCTCAGCCGGTTTTTGGAATTTAGGAAAAAAGGTGGGTTATTCGTGGTTGGACGACAGGTATTACGTAGTAATGCCAATGAGGGTAAATAAAATTTGGATGCCGAGAGAAAGGTCGAACACAGAAACGAATACAAAGTTTAAAACAATAGGGTCGTTTATTGTACTTATACATATAGTACATACTTTGAGTACGAGCAGCCTGTGAGGCCCGCTGGTTTAGCGTTGGCCCTGACAAGAGCCGTTGAAAAGTGGCCTGGAGATCTTCCTCTAGGTGAATTTTTTGTGTAGTGACGAGAGCAAAATCGGGAGATACTAGAGTGGAGCGAACGAGCGACAGGTCAAGACTGACGACGGGACGTGCCGTCGCGTCGCCCGGGACTTTGTGAACCCTCGGGAGTTCAATCCCATGTCGAGTATGGCCCGGCAATCCTTTCGCGCAGGGTCATAAGAAGTTAGGTCTACTTTGTAAAAATGAATTTACAAAGTGCTGCATCATCATTTTGATCTTATTTTGGAATCACTATGGCTACCAGGGTTTAGGCGTGATCGTAAATTTGTGCAGCTTCGACGTTTCTCAGTAAGTTCAAACATATAATTGTTTTATATATAAATTTTTCAAGTTTGAGTGTCAATAAATAATTGATATGCGTTCGTTTTCTGAACAATTTTATTGGTAGAAAATATTATCCTTTATTTTTTATATTATTCAAATAAACAGCATTTTCAAGCTAAGAAGAGAGAAGTCTTGTTAATGTGATGAAAAAATTAAAATTCAAGAAGATGGATTCACACTTTTTATTTTTATTTCAATCGATCACTTTCTTAGCTTATTATAAATAATGTTTGAAAAAGTTATTGAAAACGTAATAAAGATTGTATACAAAAAAATGCCATATTTTTCCAGTATATACTTTTCCATAGTACCTACATATTCCTTAGTTTGCGGATTTTTCTTAATCGATTTTCATTTGTACAAGAATTACCAAATAAGTCGTCACCATTCCAACGACCTGCAATTAATATAGAGTTTCCTATGATTATCTCTTTATCCTTGTTTTAGTAATGTAAACTTAATTGAATTTTTTTACTAAGAAACATATATAGTTTACTAACACTTTGAATAAAATTGTGGTTTAAATTGAAGCATCCGTGAGCCGTAAATACCACAGGATTTTGCTTTAATTGCAATATAAATTCGTCAAGCTGTAATTAGGTACTTATTATATGAATAGCAAAAATAAGTAACAGCCTCGATATACATATTACATAATAAATTGCTTTTGATTTCTTCTATTACATCCAATTATTTATATGTAATATTTGATCAAATGGGTTTTATTTTAAATACCTCTGCACGAAATTCTGCGTTGGTTGTTGGTTCGTGTAACTCGCATACGATGCTTCTAGTGCATAAAGCCTGTATATTATAATCAGAATAAAAAATCTTATGAAATTATTATTGATAAAAATGTCCTATAAGTTTTGTACTCATTCACACATGGTTAAAAAAGCATATTCAACGTAACTCTAAACAGGCCATATAAAAAAGGCCCACAATTTGAAGTTAAAGTGTGTTTTTCGTGCGGAGCAAGAAATATTTAGTGTAGATTTAAAAATGACTTTTCTACTCCAAGTAGATAAAAAACAACTCCGGTGCCGGGCCCTATAGAAGTCCAAGCCGTTTATACTCCGCAAATTTTCAACAGAGCACTAAATCCTGAAGTATCATTTTTTGACCTGTATTGGATCAAAGTATTGAACAATGCAGAAATACGTAACGACTACATTGCAAATTACAACTTAAATCACATCCTTCTATTCTTTTTCATTATGCAAGGTTTTGATTCAATATCGGATCGAAAAGTGCGAGACGTTGGTTTGGTTGACTTTTTTCTTTTTATCCCTCTTGTTTCCTTTGTTATACAACTGTCTCTAATGAGACGATCTCACTGTTTTTGGAAACATATAATTCTCTCGTTTGAAGGCTTTTTAAATAATTTTGTTAATAAAGTTTACTTTTCACTGAGCTTATGTTTTCAAAGATTTTTTCTAAATGTACTAAACAGAAACATTAAGCAATAGACCTAGCTGCCGTTTTTTAAAGTTTAGTTCTTGGTCAACTCTACAAAAAAATTATACTTCAGGACTTAGTATGTGTTTTACTAAATATATTTCAATACGAAGCTCATTCGCCAGAAACAGGTCGCTTTTGATTACCGCAACTATTTTGGAAAAAGTTTTTAGTGCTTTGAATGAGTAATCCTAAATATGTTTGAGTATAACTTTCATTTTTAGCATTTATTTATAAAATTTGGAAAGAAATGATCTGTTCGTGGAGAATTTTCCACATATATACTGCCGTGCAAAGCAAGAAAACCGGTAACTACATTTTTTATTAAATTTAAAATATTGATATATTTATGACCGTAAAAAACTCCCTACTTTCTACGTTATATGATTTATAATAAAATAATGGAAAGTAAGGTTATATTAAACAATTTTATTTCGCCCGTATCTGTAAAATTTCTATTCGTACAAAATAATCGACTTGTAACTAGCAATACGGAAAAATGAAAACCTCTAACTACATGAGCTTGTACAGTGCATCGTCATTTGTTTGAAGATACACTATTCCTTTCTTGCTTTACGACAGATACATTTGGACCAATATCTCAATTCGACTGTACATAAATGTAGTTAACAGTTTTCTTGTTTTGCACGGCAGTATATAATTAAAAATACCTCTTCACTTGCAATGTGGCATAGATGATTGACTGCTAGAACTTTTATTACGTAGTAGCAGAATAGATAAATGACTACAGCAATGTCATTTTTTTCTTCTCCTTCTGTTGGAGGTATAAAGGCAGCACAGAAAACATCCAATGAAGCTATAGTCAATGAAGCGATAGAAATTCCCAGTGATATAAGAATTTGAAGACCGAAAATTTCGTTTATATTCTCGCAGATTTTTACTAAGTCCAGATGAATGGTCCTAAATTAACCATAAAAAATAAGTAGTGCTATAAATAACTGTTTTTTTTGCAGTTTTCGCTCTTACTTAGAAGTTCTTAGAATTGCCACGTCACCAGTCGTCCTATGGCCGAGTTTGAAATTATTAGCTTTCGCAAGACCAATTTTGTAGCAAAAGACTTTCGCATATTGCGTGTAAACTAAATCACATCCTGTTAATTTCTGCAGTAAATTGTTCAATTGTACGAACGTTCCTTTTAAGTAGCTGTAAAAAAATATGAAAAACCGATACAAAGCATAAGTAAGTATACAATTTATTTTCAACGTTCATTTTTGAAGCTCAAATATTCATTTTAAAAAATTACTGTAATCAATTAAAAGTGCGTGTCAAAAAATTATTCTTATTAATAAACCATAATTATCCCACTCTTATCTTAAAAAATATATATTTTCAACCTTTTTCATAAAAATTAACTAAAAAGTGAAATTCAACAGCAATTTTTCGCTATATTTCTAGACATCTGAACCCCTTGAGCTTTCAAATGAGCCGTAAAATATCCTGTAACCCTTAATGAGACCTTAGTGGAAATAATTTGAATTACTGGACAAAATCGTTGCAAGTGTTAATTACAAATGTATGGTAGACACTCTCGCTCACACGGGGAAGCATCGATTCTACACAAGGAAGATTATACACAAAGTATCTTGGCCACTTTTTTGGTTCTTCGTGCGGCAAAAGTTTCAGTTTTAAAGGTTCTTACCGAAAATTATAAACTTATGGGTACACGTAAGTAATTAATATTAAATTTTAGGAATTAATGGTGGCAAAAATTTTAATTTCAAACTCATTATTTTTATCATATACCCAACATGACGAACTTATTGGTACATATAAGAAATTAATGTAAAATTTTAGAAATCATAGCTGTCAAAAATTTCAGTTTCAAACTGATTAATTTGTTTGATCCAGTTTTTATCATCTACATGCATCTGTGGAATTAAGTATATATTTGTAAAATATATTCACTGATTCCAAAAATTTCACATTTAATCCTTACGTTCACCTATAAGTTCATCATGTTGGGTTATAAGTGATAAAAATCAATATATTTGGAATTAAAAATTTGCCACAATTGATTCCAACAATTTCACATTGATTCATTACGTTCCAAAAATTGCACTTCACATCTATTTCTTTCCGTCTTTGTATCTGAAACTCTTGTCTCATCAAATTAAGAACCTTCGAAACTGAAATTTTTGTCGTGCAAAGAACGAAAAAAGCTGCCAAAATACTTCCTGTCTAATTTTCCTTGTGGGTAATTTTCTTGTGTAGATTTGAAATTCGCTCATTCACATGCTTCGACATGTTTTAAAGATCTGACTTTGGAATTCCTGAGGTCGAATTATGAAATTTGTATAATTTGATGTATAATACCTTATTATGCATAAGAACTGAAGTTCCGCGGTGAGTGGGACTGCGAATAAAAATAAAATCCTTAGTGCACGTAATATTTTGGTATGCAAATTAAACTCTGACCCATCAGTAACAAGATGCACTACCTCCGTCAATGCAATCAGTGTTATTAGAACTGTTATAAAGCTTAAGTGTTTCATAAACAACCTGTTTAATTTTTCTCGAGTCCCTATACTTTCAAATTGTTCCTTTACTATGTTGATTTCTTGAAAAAATTGTTTTAATTCCTGTAAAAAATTTTAATTCATAAATTGTATGTGTAAGTTTATCTGAAAAGAGCCCCTTACTCATTGCTGATCATATGTATAGTTAAGGAGTTATGGACATTTCTCTAAACCATGGTCAGAAGTGGCCGTTTCGGTTTCTCGTAGGCATAGAAGGTCGAACTTTGACCTATGCTTTTAATCTATCGGAACTATGTTCATGTTTTGGTCTCAAAAGATTTGAATTTCAATCTGGTATATGACCATATACATACACGTAACTCTATATCATATTTGAATGATATCTTTATTTGATGTTGGGTTCTGAAGGGGCCCCTACCTGAATTTGTAGTCTAGAAGAAAACTGATGGGGGCCCTATCAGGATCTAGTAAATAATTTATTGCTTTGCATAGGTAAGGTAAATCTGTTAGGAAGATCTATTAATCTATTACTTAATTAATGTTGAATTGAAATATTTTGAACTTCGATTTGATCCAAATATACTGCTTTCAATTTTTGGAGTTTTATTTCAAGATGTGTTATAAAATGCATTGAAAAAATCGTGTAAAGATACGACCAACAATAACCTACCTAAGTTCTTTATAATTTTTTAGTACATTCATTGTTTCATTTATTGCAAGATTTGAAAGGAGGAAACTGAAATATAATGCTTTTAGAAGAATGCTAAATTTATTAGTTTAAACACTTATTCGCGAGCTAACAGAACATTTTAAAAGTTATTTAGTAACATAGAACAAATTAATATGAGTTGAACTTTTAAAAAATGGGTTTTCAATCAAATTTCAATATAAAAATCCCGCTTCCTTTTGTTTCTAAAATTTCATATGTTCTAATTAGGCCCTAGAAAATAACAAAAATGAATTTATTTGCTTTACATTAAGTTTGCTGCCAGCCTGCCACATGGTCACATGTCCATATGATATCGAAATCTTCAACATTTCACTAAATATTTATTGAAGGTTGGAGTGTGGATGCATATCGCGAGTATAAAAATATGTCATGAGGTTTGTAGAAGTAAAGCAATCACGTTTTTGAACGGTGAAAAATAGTGAAATTGTGTAGTGAAGTACTATCATTCTAACCTCTAATCGCCAATGTGGTGTAGAAAATATAGTGCAAAAGTATATGAATGAAAGTCTGTTCGAAGAATTTTACGAACTTTAAGTGTGGAAATGTGGTTGTTTTAATGAATGATCAAAAATGTTAAAGATTCGGAACTTATGTAGTAATTCTATATTTGATTTACAGGGCATTCATCTTGCTGCATATTATTTGAAATTGTTCGCAGACCTACTCATGATAAATCAGATTTACATATATTATTGGATAATTTCTAACAATATGTCAATCTGATCTAGTTTAAGTTACCAAATACCAATATAGAAGCCTTGCAGGGGCACTTGTTTTTGGTAGGGTTGTGGAAGGACGACCCCTACTAGAACACTACTAGAAAGTGTTGCAGAAAGTGTTGCATACACCGACCAAAGCGTTACGTTACCGACGGGCCTTAACTGATTTTCCCCACTAGAGCCAAATTTGAAATAAGGAAAACGCATCAGAGCTCCCACTAGAACCCTTTCGAAATTTCTGCACGGATATAAAATGTCAGTAATATCACTTAAATAATAAACTATGTATATGATTATACTTTTCCGTATGTCCTCTCGATGATGATTGCAATCAGGTATAATAGTAAGTTTCCATAAATAAATATGTAATGGAATAATACAGTATTAGAGTTCACATTAGTGCCATGATAATCATAAAAACGTTGTTCGAATATGATTGACGATATTGCAGCAACGATAAATAAAAATGTTGAATATAAGCGACTCAATGATACTCTGGGACGACCAAAAGGAAACTCAATAACACCAATTCCTAGTGTCCATTTGAATATAGTTATAGGGAGAAATGTATCGCTAACGTTTTTCACTATAAACATATTGATTGGATTATCAATTTTTCTGGTAAAAGGTTTACAAAATTGGATTACATAAATAGAAAGTAGCGTGTAGATTAATATACACAGTAACGTAATAGAGGTAATTTTATACAATTATGAATTTTTTGAATAAGGTAAAAATGACGTTTTGAGTCGTTTTTGCCAACAAAACGATTCAACATATGAATTAAGACTAGCAATACTTTGAGTGAAATGTATGTCATCACTATACATTATAAGAACTAGCGTGTCTAAACATAAATAAATTAACAACCTGCTTGCATGAAAGTGGTTTGATAAATATTAAAAGAGAAGCAGCGTTTATAGACGGAAAAATTTGTTTCGTGTAAACAGAAAAATATTCACAAATTAAATCAACAAAACTAAAATATATTTGAATAAAGTTTTGTTAATTTTGATACAGCCAGCCGTATCCCCGATCTAGGACGTAACAACATTTTGGTAGAATTTAAAGTTTTATTTAATGAATATTTTGATGGCAGTGTTAGGGGTATGGTGAGAACCTGTCACGTTAACAATTATTTGTTATTATATTCGGCGGGATTATAATCACAAAATTTAATATATTGAGCTGAGATTTTCGGAAGTGGTTCAAAATATATAAGGGTACGTATGTCCCGCTTGAGTTTTTATTTTGTTTGAATAATGCAATTTTATCAATTCTATTATCGAAAAAGATGTTCATGTGTTGACCAGGGTAATATAATTTACAGATGGTGGTGAAAAATTACAGGTGTAAAAATTACAGATCTCACAGCGTCATTTGACGTCTCGAACGTGCATCGACGGTCATAATCGGAATATTCTGCATAGGATGGTGATATCCTTCTGATGTCCGTCCGGTTGGCCATTACTACGTATGTTGTTGAAAAATCCAATTTTTAGTTGGTATGTAGAAAATGCAGAAAAAAATGTAGGAAATGGAGATGTCAAATGATGCTGTGTGATCCCACAAAATGTTCATCAAATGGAGCTTTGACCAGTATTCTACACTTGTAATTTTTTCCCACCATCTTTAAATTATATTACTCGGTCAACACTGGAACATCTTCTTGGATTTGTTTCATGATTCGTCACGGCTTTTACCATCCCATGTATAATATTCTGAAGATGGCCGTCGACGCACGGTCAAAACGTCAAATGATGCTGTAAGATTTCACAGAATTTGCATTAAATGAAGCTTTGACCAGTTATCTACACTCGTAATTTCTTCACCACCATCTTTAAATTGATTCTATTATAGCCAGTGTTCTAAAGCCCTATTCTCAGGGGCTTTACTCATGCTGATCCCCGGAAAATCACATTGCGGCAAGTCACATTTGTGCCGAGTAACATTGCGCAAAGTCAAATTGGCGGCAATTCATATTCCGAAAAATAAGAAGTCCACAAAAAATTGGCAAACATGCGACAAGTCGCACATGCGGCTACTGACATTTGCGGCTGGTCACATTCGCGGCAAGTCACATTGTGGCATCTCTCATTCAGAAAAAATTGAAGTATATAAAAAATTGGAAAAAGTGAAGGAAGATATTTCTGTTAGAAAAATAATTTAGTTTACACCCCTACCTTTTTCCAACATCCGGTGGGGGAGGGGAGGCACCGCTGTGATTTCTCACGGAAATAATTTAGGGCCCCCTATACTTTTTTGCTAATTTTTTGTGGACTACACATTTTTTTCGAATGATAGGTGCCGCAATGTGAATTACCGTAATGTCACTTACTGCAATATGACACGCCACAAAGCGATTTGCCGCAAACGTGACTTACCGGGGTTTGGCATGAACCGGACCTGTTCTCAGTTACACCGAAGCGTATTTTTTTAGCCTTTTTTCTCGAGAATGACTGCACGCTCATCTTATTATTTCAGAACATTACAAGTTTTGTAATAAACAATTACTGAGAGGAGTATGAATCCAAACAAAATTACAATGTATGTAGGTTCCCCTTAATTCATATAATTTTTTTTCTCTAAACAGTGAAATTTATCTCAAGAACAGTGCAATCTTTTGCAAATCTCTTCAAATGTTTGAAAATCTTCAAAGCCTTTAGAAATATCATTAAATCCTTTGAAATGTCTAAAGTTGAGTGGTCAACTCCTCGAATATGAATGGAAAATAATAGCATGCTAATTAATCCTTCTAAACTGTTTATAAGGGGAATTGAATCTACAAATATTTTATCTAAATTTAACGAAAAAATATTTTAAAACCGAAAAATCACTGACAAATAGAAGCACATATATTTATTACAAACAATGCCCTGACCCAAGATGGCCAAGATTTTTACACGAAAGTCCAAGTTTTCGATAGCTCATTTGGTTAGTGCGTCCGGCGTGAATTAGGTTTGCGGTTTGGTAGTTTTAGATAAGTAGGTATTATGTCGTTTTGTAATGAATGAAGTGTAATAATAATAATAGTAATAATAATAATATAAATATAAAAAAAATAAATAAAGTGAGATGCATAAAAGAGCTTATGCTCTTGTGGCGGACAAGAATTGTCATAACATCTGACAAAAGAGAAGTGACTACAAGCTATATCACATATAAGAGGGGGGTCTTTCGGGAAGACTCTCTAAGTCCGATACTTTTCTGCATCTCCCTCTTGCCTCTATCTATTGCGCTGCGAGGCAAAAACTCGGGATACCTAAGTGGCCCGCTGAACAAAAGAGAATACGAGGTCAACCACCTTTTATACATGGACGACCTTAAACTCTTTGCTTCCTTGAAAGAGGACCTTAGCATCCTTGTGGAGGCGGTAAATAGGTACTCTAAGGCGCTTGGCATGAGCTTCGGACTGGATCAGGATGTTCAACTCATAGGCGGAAATACCATTCAATATCTTGGTATTGGAGAAACATATACATATCTTGGAATACCGCAAGCGGAAACCCAAGATGTGCGTGTGTTGAAAACGGCCCTTGGAAAAAGGTATCGTCAAATTCTCAGAAAAATTTGGGCTTCCGAATTATCTGGAAAGAATAGGATCCAGGCGACCATATGCTGGCCGTTCCTATACTGCTCTACACGTTTGGTGCAGTAAAATGGAACGTCGATGAGTTGAAGCAACTTGACCGAAGCACACGCAAGATGATGACAATCCACCGAAGTCATCATCCTAGATCTTCCGTTCCTCGAATATACCTCCCTCGAGATAAAGGGGGTAGAGGCTTACTGAGCTTAGAGTGTCTTCATCGAAGAATGGTTCTGGCTACAGCCTGCTCAGTTCTAAATAGCACAGATTCCCTTATGCGACTCGTACATCAACATGAAGTCGTCAATGCTGCGGCATTTCTATACCGTGCCGCAGATAGGGCCACAGAGGAGCTTGGCCTTTCATTTGATTCTAGCGACACTACACAATATAATTGCTGATGCCAACGGCCATGCCACGCTGAAAAAACCAGTTCTCGTCAGATCACTGAAGTTAAGCAGCGTTGGGCGCGATCAATACTTGAATGGGTGACCATTCGAGAATACTGTGTGCTGTTGGCATATTATGGGTGTGGTGAGCCCAAACTTGTAGTTATGTATAACTACAAGAAAACTATCCACCTAGAAACACTACCCGAATCGGGTTGTGTCACGCCTAACCTGAAAGGGAAATGGCTTAATGGTATACACATGGCCTAGCATCACTAACACCTTTGGTGCTCAAAAGTCGTGTACAGAAAGCAGAACATACGCTTCTACTAAGAGAACATGCTGACAAGCCCCTTCATGGTAAATTCTACGGTATTATACGTAGAGAAGAGCTCTCGATGGGTCTGTCCAACATGTTTCTCAAGTCTGCTGGATCGAGATCGGAGACTGAGGGATTTCTTTTTGCCACGTCAAGACGGCGTGATAGACACTTTAGTTGACCGTGAGCGCATAATGAATGTACTTGTAGGCGATACCAACTGCCGAGCGTGCAAGCAAGAGCCAGAAACACTTGGACATGTTTTCAGTGGATGCTCAAAATATGCACGCTACGGGTACATAGAGCGACACAATGCAGCCCTAGAAGTGTGATATTACCATCTTAGGCACTTCTATGGTGTTGATCTATTGCCCGTCTTGCCATACGCCCAGGGGGAACTGTAGTCCGTTGTGGAGAATGATTAGTGTAAGATCTACTGGAATTTCTCATTCTCCACCACTCAACGTGTCAGGGCCACGAAGCCTGATATTGTCCTCCAAGATTTGAAGATCAAGATCATTTACGTGATTGATTTCCTGCACCAGCCGATGGTAATGTCACGGCAAAAGAGAAAGAAACACGGGCGAAATATCAAGCACTTTTTTTCGAGCTGAGCAGGCTGTACCAAGGCTACAAAGTCCATCTTGTAGTTCTCATAATCGGCTGTTTTGGAGGTATGAAAGCTTCATTTCTTAGCCAAGTCAACAAGATTCCGGCTTGCCAGCGCCAGGATCATTCCATCACGAACCAGATGCAAAAGGCTGTTCTTCTGAGATCACTTCATCTGGTCCGTCAACACTGTTCCTCATAACATTCTACAAAGATTAGTAGACTTCTCTAAAAAAGTATCCAGAGGTGAAACCTTCATCTCCAACTGTCCCGTCTGCCGCGTAAGGTCATCCGCGGCTAGAGACCTGGATCGTAGCTTCCGGAGCCTACAACTTCTCATAATAATATTGAAAACAATTTTTTTCATTTTTTGTTTGCGTCGGCTCCACTTTAGATTTTCCGGAACTTTTATACAGAATTCATTATCTGCGCGCCGATTTATATGTCATACCGCCTCGGTCTGAAAAATTTTCTATGTCCTATAGTCTCAGCAAAAGAGAGATATTTTGAATGTGGAAGTTCAAACATAGCAAAGGCATACAGAATTTTCAAAATTAATGTATTCTGCTCAAAAAATCTAATTGAATTTTGTAAGCAAATGTGTTGGAAGTTTTTTCTATTCAGGTACATTCAAATATATGTACAGTCTGCATATAAATTCAAACATGGTAATGGTAAAGTATGATTCTTTTAGCTGTCACTTTATTAAATAATTTGGAAAAATAGTATAATTTGCCTCACAAAAAAAGTTCCAAGTTTCAAATTGAGCTAGAAAATGTAGTTGTCAATTGGTTGCGAAAATTTGACACCCTGGGTTTTTGTGTGCTTCGATTTCCCTTTGATCAAGTTTTTTGAGTTAATGGATAAATTATTCATCTGAGAATCATGTTAGAATCCTGAAATGAAATACATGTTGAGTGAATTATAGGTTAGGTCGGAATTGTGAATTGTATCTGCATTATTCTGTGAAGTTTCTAATTGCAAATATTTGTGGATTATGTACTATTTTAAAAACTAAACAATTTGTTTCTAAAAGTTAATTATAAATACTATTTTAATGCATAAAAATAGCCTAAGAAGGATTTCCATCAATTAATTTTCAGCTAGACGTCCATGAAAATTATTTCCAGTTACATAGTGGTATCTGAAATAAAAGTCACATTTGTAATTTAAAAATGCATGAATTTTCAAAAACTTTGAATCAATATGATTACGAGTGATTAATTATGACCGTGAAGTTGTGCAGTTTTGACGTGTTTCAATCAATTCAAAAACATAATTATTTCGTATTTTAATTTTTCATTCAAAACTTAATTTCCTTATTTTATTATTAATAATATTTAGAAATGTCATTGAAACATGATAAAGATAACGTTATGAAGTTGCCGTACTTATTGATTTTTGGGAAACAAAACTCTTTATTTTATTTCAACATTCATGCTAGTCCATGGTACATACTTCTTAGATTTATGATTTTCTTAAATCAGTTTTTAATTGTAGAAGAATGATCAGATACGTGGTTATCATCCCAACGATCTAAAATCAATACACAGTATCTTCTGTGTGTCTGTTTTTTAATATTGCAAAATAAATAAAAATTTTTTACTAAGTGCATATTTACTGTGTTAAATATTAAGGTTACTAACACTTTGTATAAAATTTGGTTTAAATTGAAATATCCGTGAGCCGTAAGTACTGAAGGATTTTGCATTAATTGCAATACAAATTCGTCAAGCTGCAATTAAGGAATTATTATCAATGGTAAAAAATAAGTTACAGCCTTGACATACAATAAATAATAAGTTTTATCGCTTACTATCACATCCAATTATTGATAAGTATGTATCATTAAATCAAATGGGTTTTAAAATACCTCTGAACGAAATTCTGCATTAGTTGTTGGTTCGTGTAATTCGTATACGATGCTTTCAGTGTATGAAGCCTACATATTATAGTTATAATAAAAATAGTTGTTGAGGGCATGTAGTACATTATGAAGTCACATATTACTGACCTTCCGAAGTGCCCCCCTCCAACTTAAAATGAGGAAATGAATTTAAATAATTTTTGGAAGATGTTATTAGCATTTTTATAGGATGTTAACGTCCGAGTTTTTGAATTGTAGTTGGTTAAAATTCGAAGTTGAACAATTACTTCAGACAAATAATTTTTTGAAGAACAAGAAAAAAATCTACCTCAGCTCAGATTTGAACCGGGAACGCGACTATATATGAGTAGAGCGTTTTTTTAAGTCAATGAATAATATTTTTGCGTATGGTGGAGTGGCCAGTTTGAGTCGCTAGCTTTTTTTTTGTTGATAAACATAGTTTTCAAATATTTATAATGTTCACCTTATTACTCGTTTATTACAAGTCTCTGGTACCATAGCAGTTGACCAGGGGCAAACAAAATAATTATGCAATTTAGAAAGATTACACAAATATTCGAAACATATTATTTCTACGAGAAATAATGTATTTGTATTTTGGAAATTAAAAGTTATTCTGAGTGACTTGTATGTAATATGTAAATTGCAAATATAAATAAAATTTAATTTCATTGAATTAACTCTGAATAACTTTGAATTTATAAAATAAAAATATTCCTAGAAAACAAGAATCGATTCAATGGAAATTATTCGAATCGATGAATTTAAGAACGCCGCTTCGCGCGAATTTTAATCATTTCAATCAGCGAACATACAGCCGCCACCAAATCAGTTAAATCTCGTAGAACTTTTTTTCAGCGTTTTTATTCGGAACGACATTTACTGGTTAAATTGCCTGAAATATATGAAACTCAGCCGGTAAATGTTGTTTCGATGGTGCCGATTAAAAAAAAAGGAAAATAATTCAATAAAATCTGCCGGAATTGTTGGTGGCTATATGGTGACCAACTGGAATGACTAAACTGATGAGATCGATTGAAAATTTCACAAACCGATAGACTGCCATTTGCGTGAGTCGGCATTCTTAAATTCTCTGCTTAAATTTTTTCCCATTCAAATGATTGTATTTTCCTGGGTATGTAATATTTAAATCATTAGACACTGCTCGTAGGCAACCAGCATTACCTAATACAATTTCATTTGGTCATGACTTCTGATATCTTCTCATCTCGCTTATATTCCAAATTTTAACTGATTTATTTCACTTCTAAGTACCACGTTGCAATTTATCGTATAATCTTCATGAATAAAATAATCAATTCTTCGTTTCGACTCGACTGAAAAATACACCAGACACTTGTAATGAACGAAATGAAATAACCATACCACTCGCTGTCATTTTTGTATAAATTTAAATACCCTAGTAATAACGTGAACATTATAGGTATATAAAAAATATGTTTTTTAAAAGTTAGCAATTCAAACTGGTGAGCCCACCATGAGAAAATATATTATCTATCGATGAAAAAAAAAAATTATTCCGATGTATTCATTTCCCTATTCTAAGATTGATGGAAAAATCTATGGGGTACTCTTTCACACTAAATCCTAAAGTATCCTTTTTTGTTTTTGATATCGGATCAAAGTGTTGCACAATGGATAAAAAGCTGACGACTGCATAACATTATATTAAAGATTACAACTACATTCACATATTCCTAATGAGCTGGTAATTATTTTTTTATTGGGCAACGTTTTGGTTCAATGACGGATCAAAAAATTTTACTTCACGAGTTAGCATGTATTTTACTAAAAATAATTCAGTGTGAAGCACATTCGCCAGAAACAGGTCGCTTTTCATTACGGCAACTTTTTTGGCTAATATTTGTTGTTCTTCGAATGAGTCCTAAATATTTTCAAGTTTAAATATCACTTTTCGGCTTTTTATTTACGAAATATGTAAAAATGACCTGTTTATAGAGATTCGACTGTATCATATAAGTTCAAAATACCTCTTTACTTGTCATGTGACATACATGATTGACTGCTAGAACTTTTAATACGTAGTAGCCGAATAGATATATGACTACAACAATATCATTTTTTTCTTCCCCTTCTCTTGGAGGTATAAAGGCAGCACAGAAAACATCCAATGAAGCTACAGCCAATAAAGCGATAGAAATTCCCAGTGATATAAGAATTTGAAGACAGAAACTTTCGTTTATATTTTCGCACATTTTCACTAAGTCCAGATGAATGGCCCTAAATTACCCATAAAAAATAATTATTGCGACAAATAACATTTGTTTTTGTAATCGAGTAATCTGTGTTAGCATGAGGATTGATACTGAACGACTATCAGAGGTTTATCACTTTCCGCGAAATAGATATCCACTGTATCGATCTACACTAAACCATCAAATTCAAAATATATTTTAACATCATTTAGGACCATATGTAATATTATTTTTTCTGGAAATCGAACCCAGGTCAACAGATGCCTATGCTGGTTTGCTACTCTGAGCGCTAATTCTTTCTTCACAGAAACGTTTCTAAAAGCTAGATTTTATATTGAATTTTAGTTTGTTTTTATTGTTCTTACTCGGCGGTTTTTAGTATTTCCACGTTATCATTCGTCCTTTTACCGAGCTTAAAGTTAGCTGCTTTCTCTACACCAATTTTGTAGTAAAGTACCTTCGCATATTGTGTGCAAACTAAAATAAGTCACATCCTGTTAAGCTCTGCAGTAAATTAATCAATTGTATGATTTTTTCTTTCAAGTAGCTGCAACAAAATATAAGAAACCGCCCCAGGTGAAAAAACTATACATTGTGGGCAATTTTTTTCACTTCTTTTATAAAAAATTTGTGAACAATGAATGAAAATTATACATAATTTTTTCCACTATGTATAATTTGTCCGTTGGGGCTACGAAGTAGTACTATATAAATTCACTGTGAGTGTGTGTACTTTTCGTTCATTATATGGATACTTTGCTTCTTCATAAGAGAAGATTTTAATCCAATTTGAATCCAGAATTGAATCAAATCGTCCTCAACGATGGTTCTTGAAAGAAAAAAACTGAAGCTTTCTTTCTAGCTCAAAATTTATCAAAATAAGTGCTGTATCATGAAAAAAGTAGAAAATTTATATTTAAGGTTTATTTTGAAGGTAAAATATTTATTTTCAGAAAAATGATTATAAGTAATGAAAAGAGTGTTAAAAAAATGTTTTTGTAAATAAACAATCATAAACAACAATAATGACCCATACAACATCCTGAAAATCTTGCAGCAGAGCCACAATTCTAATTACTTGAAAAACACGTTTGCAAGGTATAATTGAAAAAGTATTATGGACATACTCACAGTTTACACACTGAGGCATTTCTCAAGCACCTCATTTTCGGATTCTTGAGGTCGAATTATGAAATCTGTATAATTTTATGTTTAATACCTTATTATGCATAAAAACTGACTTCAATGATGGAAGGGACACTGAATAAAAAATTATTCACAATTGAAAATGTTATTTGTGTATCTAGAGAATATTCTTCTGTCAAACGAAGCAAATCAATTATCATATTGAAAGCTATCAATGTTATCAGAATTCCTATAATGTATAAATGTCTCATAAGTAATCTGTGGTAGTCTTCTCGAATCCCTATCATTTCAAATTGTTCATTTACGATGTTGATTTCTCGAAAGCATTGTTTCAATTCCTAAAAATTATTTAAATTAACATAGTATTAAACTATACGTGTACGATTAACGTTCATCTGAAAAGGGTCCGTATATTGTAAATCCTAGTTCAGATGTTACGGGTACTTTTTTAAATAAAGTTCCGAAATTTAATCAAGTTATATGGCTGATGGTCACATATATGTCGTAGGTAATTATTCGAGAATTTAGAACACTTTACGATCTTTATTTTGTTTAATTATTTATTTAGAGCTTAAAATTAAAATACATTAAACTAGTAGGATTTAACAGAATTGATACGAAGCCATTTGCAATCGTTGGCCATTCAATAAAATTGGTTAAATAAACAATTTTCATTAAATCTTTTCATTTAATTGTATAAGCAATAATCTTTTCTTCCTGAAATTATACTTTGTTTTAAGACTTGTCCTTCTGTCTTTCTATAGTAACTTTACTTTAAATTGGAAAAACCTTGTTTACAAGCAATGTTGAATGTGACGTTAGAATCCTATAACTTTGATTCATTTAGTGTTTGAATAAAAATGAATGGAAGTTGATTATTTACTATTTATCACAACTCTGATCTATTACATACTACACAAATTTAATAATCCAATACGAAAATGCATTTGCAAAAAGCTTATCGGCGATTTTTCAGTTTCTGTCCAAACTGTTTTTACTTGAAAATAAAATATTGATAGTTGTTGTTAAACCTTCAATTACTGTTAATTGAATAAATAGTACATTATGCAACAAGGGGTAAAAGTAGAAGATTTTTTCTGCGGGTGAGTTTACTGCCCGAACGAGAATATTGTTCCAGAGGGTGCGTTTACTGCCCGAGCGTTCTCGACTGAAAGGCCACTTTTTGCTCCTGAAAAGCAGGTTTGAAACAACTTCGCATTCTGTTAGATTTTTTGGAAATTAATTTTTTTTTGTTGAAATTTTCGAAAACTTTGAAATTTTTGAATTTTTTGAAAATTTTTGGAAAAAATTAATTTTGCCCCGCTAAATTTTACTTCCGCCCCGCTAAATTTTACTTTCGCCCCGCTAATTTCACTTTCGCCCCGCTAATTTTACTTTCGCCCCGCTACTTTTACTTTCGCCCCGCTTATTTTACTTTTGCCCCGCTACTTCTACTTTCACCCCGCTTTCTGCCCGGCAAAACTAGTTTTTGGGAAAAATATGCTACTTTCGCCCCCCCCTATCAGGGGCAAAAGGTGGGTTTCCCGGTCGGGTGTGGAACAAAATATATGAATTATTTGTTGTATAACGAACCACTTTGGTGGCTAAGTACACTTTCAAGAAGAAAAGATTGTTGCATTTGAAATTAATTAAAAAGAATTAATCAAAATAGTTTATTTCACAAATTTTATTTATTGCTTAACAATTACAAAAGTCACTTCATGACAAACAAGCTCTACGAATTCAGAAAATTGACCTGGAAGTGTTTAAAATTCGTGAATAAATCAGGAGTGGCATGATGAAATTACGACGACAGGCCGGCGAAACCCTCGTGTGTCTTGAGGACACGAAGTGAGCCCAGAATGACAGCTTTCTGCATTCATCTCGCGAGTGCCTTGGCCTTTTTTTGGCACGCGAGTTTCGAACAATCGAGTCTATCTCCCTTGGAGCGTTCGGCAGGGCAGGGTCGCGGCCAACGCCGTAAGAGCTACAAAGACGGTAATAAAGCACTTCCAGGGCCGCATTATGTCTGTAGATATACGTGGTTCCCGCGTGGGTGGGAAATCTAGATAGTATGTGTTCTAGGTACTCAGCCTGTGCATGACACGTTCTGCATCTATCGCTGAGAACTTCTTGACATAAAATGCGGTCACAGTATACTAAGGTGGAAATGACATCGTCCTAGTATGCGAAAATGAAACCCTTTGTACCTGAATGAAGCCCTGATGATCTGAGGAAAGCAAAAGTTTGCTCCTGCGACAAGGACTGTTTTTCTACATTTCTGTGAAAGTTTCCGTGCATTTTCTCGTAGAGTAGCTGTTGGTTAAATTTTTCAACCTCTGCTTTTTTTACTTCGGCTCTTAGAAGAGAATCATATAGATGGAGTAATGCACTTTTCTCACTTCTGACGTTGAAATTCAGGCCAAGGGTCTCGGCCGCTTGCTCCGCGGCTTTGTAAAAGAACGCTCCTTTGCCAATCATCTTATGGATCCTAACCATTTTTAGGAGAGAATTTCTACCACTTGCAACGATGTGAGCTGTACTTAGAACAATTCGGTTATGAAGACACTGGGGATTCAGAATTATGTGTAGTGATATAAAGGGCCATAAGCTCGTTCTTCGTCTATTGAAGCACCTCAAACGAGTAGAGTAGAACCGGGATGGCAAGCATGTTAGTCGCAGATACCTTGTTCAACGCCGACAGATTAGAAAACCAAATCTGTCGAAGAAGATGCTTGTATCTGCTTCGGAGAGACTCCTTCGCTGATGTTACATCCTGAATGCGGCTATGAGGCACGGCCAGGTATGCACAGGTCTCTCCAGTGTTAAGATGTCTAATAACACTCATATTCATATACTCAGGGTCCTTGGGAACGCCAGTAATCTTTCCTTTCTTCAGATGAATTTTGGCACACTTGTTCAATCAAAAGTCCATCCCAATCACTCCTGTGTACTTCTCGACGATATTTATAGCAATTTGAAGTTTGCTTTTACCAGAGGCATAGATCTTCAGGTCATCCATATGAAATACATGAGTGACCTTATGCTCACGATAATTAGTGTCCTCACAGAGGTATCCAGAAGAATTTCGTAGTGCGAAAGATAGAGGCAGAAGTGTGATGCAAAAAAGCAAAGAGCTCATGGTATTGCCCTGAAAGACGCTCATCTGGAAGGTGACGTTGTTCGTTGTCACACGATAATGTCCAGAAAAGGTAGTAAATCTAGTTTTCCAAAGCGGCATCAATCTCTCTATGCATCTCACTACGTTTGGACGTACCTTTAAGCTTTCCAACATACAGATGATGAGTCTGTGAGAGGTTAAATTGAAAGCTTTCCGGTAGTCAATCCAGGCCATTGATAGCCACATAGGGTCAATTCTGTGAACAATCCTGTTGTTTAGGTCAGCTGTAGAGATCTTATACAGTGTGTTCAAACAAGTTATTGGTTTTTAATTCTCTAGGTTGGACCAGTTTTTCTTTTTTCGGTAGGAGTATAGTGCGTCCTAACACCAGCCACTGCGGAATGGGCGTTTCCGACTTTAAATATGAGGTAAATATGCGGGCCAAATGTTGGTGTGTGGAAGTAAACTTCTTCCGCCAGAAGTTCTTGATACAATCTGGTCCTGCAGCGGAAAAGTTCTTCGTGCCTTTGAGTGCTTTTTTCTCCTCTTCGGCAGTGATTGATGGACATTCCTCCTCAGATGTTATGAGGTTGTCGCGAAACTCCTTGAAGCGGATGATATTATCAGTATCTTCTTTCAACTCCAGTCCTATCGCGATCTTGTATAGCTCTCTCCAAAAAGTCTCTACCTCGTTGGGCTTAGGTGGATTTTTGACAGACACAGTGTGATCACTGAAGAGGCGCGGTGGGTCAGCAAGAAACTGTTTATTCTCCCTGATAAATCTCTCCCTCTTCTGTATTCTCCTTCTTGCGCCAGGTAACACCCGTATTTTGTCAGCAATATCCTGCTTGATTGCCAGCAGCTTTGACTTGTTCAGTGTGTGATTGATGATCCTCAGTTCTTGGGTGATCTTTCGAACCTTTTCCGTGAAGGGTCTACCAGATGTTGTGTAGTCAATCACACACTGAATACGGGACGCATTCTTTCTTGGACATCCAATCTTCTTGTTCAGTTGATGCAAGCGTCTTTTGTTCTTTGGATCCATCGTCGGTTTTAGCCTTCGATTTGAATTAGCCAATGCTCTCGCAGCACCATAGAATGAACAATTGATGGTCGAGAGCTCGGACTCCTCCGAGATATCCTTACAAAGGAAGGCATTCATTTCAGCCAGATCTTGGGGCTGAGGAGGAACCTGCATGTCAATGTTCCTCCTTGTCCTGAAATCCCTATCATCTCTCAGAAAGTGTCTGCCTTGTGCGGTTGGTCTTAATTTTGCAGCATCATCTTTGCATGCGGGGATTTACAAGGATGGACGAAACCTTTTTCTAACTACTCGTGGGAACAACAATAACACCAACAAACCACTTAAAAGTTGAAGACGCGGTTCAAAACGATCACACGCGCAGAGAACCCGACAATCGGTCGGCAAACAATGCCGATCACCCTAGAGTTCGGGGTGCTGAAAATAATTTACATGGAAACACGATGACGAACCAGCGAAACGTCCACATTGTATGGAGGAATCAACATAAGCATGACTGGCTACACTGCTACGATGTCAGCATTATCCCTGCTCACAGAGGCTTTATGGTGCGTATACACACTCTGTGTTGCCAGAAACACGCAGAGCTTCAGAAAGTTTCGCATTTGTTTTTGCGAAATCAACGTGCCTACCTCTTGACTTTTTGTGCCACTTATCTCATGGTCTTGAGACGTGGCCATAAGTGTGATTTACCGCGGTTCTACTGGGAGCCGGTGTCATTTTTAGATGGCAGTTGCTCCCTGTGGGACCCTACGGTGGTTGATTAACCCTTTCTTTAAATTATATCTTTATAATACCATATATACATAATTCTTCTGTCCGTGTGTATGTGACTGAACTCCTCCTAAACGGCTGGACCGATTTTGATGAAATGTTTTGTGTATGTTTCAGTGGATTCGAGAATGGTTTAGATTCACAGTTAAGTCCACTGGAAGATGTTTATTTAATTAATTTTTTATTTGTAAATTGTTGTTAATACAGGACAACGTCTGTCGGTTCCGCTAGTAAATATATATATTCGGTTTCGGTTTCGATGACTTGGGAATCGAACCAAAGGGCCTATGACAGAGCCACCAAACGTGTCCTCGGGTTGCGGATAGAGGGTCCCTGTACCAAGGGTTTCTGCTGAATATGGTTACAATAATTAATAAGCAGTCGCCGACAAATGTCCAGGAGTGCTCCCGATGGAATTAACCCCCAAGCGGAGGCGCAAAAACCGCGCCAAAAGCTGAATGACACCTGGGTGAGATGTCTCGGGCGGTGACTCTGAGATGCCGGGCGACCTCTCAGAGTATGCAGCCTTATCCTTGCATGCGGGGCTTTACAAGGATGAACGAACCCTTTCCCTAGCTACTCGTAGGAACAACAATGATAACACCAAACATAGTTGTAGTAAGTGCGGTTCAAAACAGTGGAACGCGCAGGGCTCCCAACAATGCGTCGGACAACAATGCCGACTACCATAGAGTTGGGGGAGCCAATAAAGGCGGAATCGATGCGATGAACCGGCGGAATCTCAATACTTTTGGGTGGACGGATCGACTCAATGACGACCTGCTAGAGTGCTACACGATAGCAGTATGGCCACTGAACGAGAAGCTTACATGGCACGACTGCAGGCTCTGTGGTGCGAGAAACACCCAGAGCCCTCGCACTTTTCGCGGCAACGTCTGCGAAACCATGCCGAACAACTCCGGAAAAGAGCCTATGTAAGCGAAGCGCCTAATCTACCGCAGCCAGAAGAGCCAGCAATAGAGAAAGAGAAGAGACATGAGAGAACATGCTTGCCGTCCCGGCAGTACTCTATTCATTTGGAGCGGTTTCATGGACGAAGGACGAGCTCAGATCCCTTGATATCGGGTCATGAGAGGTTATGCACCTGAACAAAAGCATGCACCTTAAGTCTTCTCTTTCGCGACTCTACGCCTTGACTTCAATATTAGGAGTGAGCAAAATGCATCAAATCTTATCCATTCGGAGTACTCACTCCTGAATGACCGACTTACATCCAAAGGCACAATGCGGCACTAAGAGTGCTTTATTACCATCTCTGTCACTCTTACGGCATTAACCCGAATACCGCTCCACTAAACGCTCCTAGGGAAATAGAGTCAATTTCAGAGAACGAGAAGTGCGGCATATACAAGGGAGTTGCGATGGTTATAACCAAAATATTCTGTTAAGCTAATCGTCCTGATCATCAGCGCTCTTGGAGGTGCCAAGCTTTCACTGGTTAATGACCTGAAAGGCGTCCCTGCGTGCGAACAAAATGCTGAAACGCTTGCGGGGAAGATGCAGAGCGCGGTATTAATTATATATATATATATATATATATATATATAACTCAATATCGACAACATGGGCCTTTTTCAGTGGGGTTTACACATATTTCTTTCGTTGATTTTTCAATCTACTATAAATCTCTATTCTTGAAATTATTTGAAAAGAAAACCGACTTTATTCGGAAATTTCAGTAGGACAAGAGATATGTATAGACATAATATTTAAGTGAGGACATAGATAGAGGATATACACGTGGATTCCGAGGCTATGAGTTGGCAGGAAGTGGAGGTGAGTCGGTGAATCGCATTTCCTGTTAGAGATCTGGGATTCAAACCCTGGGCTGGTACATCAGGAAATTTTTCCAGGTATTTTTACTGACGTTCTGGTGGCTCGGATCCCACCTTAAGTTGTAAATAGGCCCGTCATACCCTTTACAACAAATCAGTACGTGGATGTTGGGTTGAAAAATAAATCAGGCTCAGCCAATATGTCATATAGACATCATACAAATCTCATCAGATCACTTGACTGCATTATACAAGGCATTCGTTACTGACAATACATACCAGGTCAGCCCCATATAGAAAGTTGCGCACCATATTCCAACATCCAATGCCTTAACATATTGGGCTGTAACCATCCGATGTCTGGGGTTTTCTTTTCAATAATTTTTACGCCTCCTTATATTTTATCAATTCAATAAAGTGCTTTGAAAGATCCAAAGATTGCGTATAAAATCTGTGAAGAGCACTGGCAGAAAATGTACGTTTTCTGTCATTTTAAAGACTCATACATTCTTCCGCACGTTTGGGTGCAAAAACTGATTTTCAAATTATTTCAACGTAATAAAAGTGCCATTCTATTCTGAGGAGAAAATTAACTTAAATCCATACATTGGACAATTTTTTGATCCACCCAATTTTGTTGAATTGAATGGTGATATTAGTTTTTCCGTTTATCGCATTTTTAACAAGTTGTTCAAACAATTACAATAAAAATTCATGTCAAATCATCTATTAGTTATTGCGCTACCAGTTTACAAGTATTGCATGATAAAATAAACTATTTGAAAGTTTTGAAAAATTGAAAAAATTGTCATTTTTAACTGTTGAGCCTAATATTTTTCTTGTAACATATTTCTGGCGTTCTATTGATATATTTTATGATATTGAGAGTTTTAAAAAATTTGTTAAAATTTTTTCATTGAACTTACATGGTTATGATAGAGGACTATTTTTGATAAATGCAAAGAATAAATATCGGAGAGCTAAGCAACCCATTATCGAGCGTATAGCGCGCTGTGAGAATGTGCCTGTGCGGCGTGCAGATTTTTGTTTCAAAAATAATTCAAATTTTAAGAACGTTTTTCTGCTCTTCTGATAAATTTTTTTCTTGTCATTTACATTGTTCTGTCGTTACACCTTTGCAATATAGGTTTCAAATAACACCATAAAATAAAAAAATCATGGTTTGCTTCCTCATAGAGGAAGCTTTGTAACGGCAAAAATTCTCGTGCGTGTGAATTTAAACAATACTTTTTTAATAGTGGTTATTTGCAAACGGGTTGATCTAGGGCCATACAAATAAAAGGGATTATTGGGTACGGCGACGGCAACAGCCTGGCGTCATCTATTTCATAAAAATCGAAATCGCTGATGGATGAATTCCTCTTGTTTACATGTGATTTTTACATTCTCATGCTAATGAGCAGGTATTGTTACAAAATTGTCTGTATTCTGTAGGTATGATAACTTACGAAAAACTGATGAGATTGTATTGAACTCTGTCACATGTTTTCAAGGTATAGAAAGGAAGGATGAGTTCGTGAAGCAGCCATTTTTAACCAAAGATTCAGGTTTTATCCATCGAAGATGCTTTTCAATAAATAAGAAGCTCCACTTTCAAGAAAAACTATGCGAGATATGAAAAAATGTAACAAAGAAAAATTATTCCTTTCGAAACGATGAACAAATTTTTTCGATACCATGTTTTTTATAAGACGCATATTTTTCGTTTTATTCGTGAAAAATGTTATTTAAAATAAAAAAATTAAATTTTTGGAAAAACGGCACAAGATACGGAAAAAAATGAATAGCTAAAAGTTGTTCACCCGAAAAAGATCCACAAATTTGTTCTAAATCATTTTTTGATAGGACGTGTAGCAATATTACCTGAGTTGAATTTCAAAATTTGTAGGCTCGTTAAATACCGCTCGAAGGCACGCAATAAAATATATTTGGTCATTTCCAGCCTATACTTGCACTCGAAAAACAGACTATTGACTTTCAAACGACTCTTTTCACTATTAAAGGATTTTCCATTGAAAATTGGCATGAGAGAAAATACTTTCACAGTTAAAGGATTGTCGTTTCGAATGCTATCCTTTAAGTGTGAAAGGATTTCCTTTGATCTTGAAGTGAAATCTATTGTCGGACAGAAGAAAGAATAATTTGAACGTTAAAAGAAAATTTATTGCATGATATTACGTGCAACAAATGTACAAAAGCCGAAGTTTGCTGAATATAAATATAAAATCGATATAAAATCGACGATTTACAAAATCATTTCATAAAGAACGTCTCACGAACTTTCGATTGTCAAAATCAATAAAAAAAATGTATACTTCGATTGTCAAAAGCGTAAAAATCAATGAGAAGTGAGGTTATGCGGATCAAAAATTGTTCTTTCAGTACACGTACCTTCCAAAGTTTTTGCGTCACAATCTGGGATTCCTAATTCTTTGAAGTAATGCATTTTCGACATCATTTCGCTCGTTTGTCCACTCACTTTATCAATCAATAAATAAATCGTGTTGTGAAAAAATTCACTCATGCGCAGGCACTCTCTCCGCTAGCCAACAAATGAAATCCTTTAATAGTTAAAGGAATTCTTTTCAAAGTCAAAAGAAATCGTTTATCAGTAAAACTACTTTCGTTTAGCATTTAACGGATGAGTCTTTGAACAGTGAAACGATTCTATTGACGGACAAAAAAAATCTGCTTAATTTCAAAGGACGCATTCTGAAAGGAACGTAATTTCACTGTTAATAGACTTTTTCTTAGAGTGTGGAAGCTTGGAAGTAATGTATGCGAGTTGGCAGAGATTTTGATATTAGAAGGCTTACTTTAATGGACCTTGAAAGTTGGAAAACTTTAAAATTTCTGCATTCTATCCTTTTTTTAATACGTAGCGTATAACAATTTGAGTTGATATTTCACATACCAAGATCAAAAGTGAAATTCGCAATTTTTCCGTGATATGAAGAGTATCGAACACTTGATTGTATCAAATGCTGGTATATAACCAATACGTTTTTAAGTTCACACAACCAAACAACTTGTACATAATGAAAAATTTTATTATGAGGGTTAATTAAATGTTCAAGATGACTAATAAAAGGTGAATACAATTGAAATTTAAACGAAACATACTTAAAAAGTTTCCTGAATAATTAATGAAAAATAGTCCAACGTAATATTATGTACCTACTGAAAACGATAATTTTTTGAGGACTTTTCGAATTTGTTTCAAGAAAAAACAAAAAATGATATTATGTTCCGAGAGAAGGCCTGTCACAAGCAGATACATTGAAAATTGAATTCAGCTAAAACCTTTCGATAAACTCGGGCTAAAGCTCTATTTCATACATCTTGATTTTATCAATTTCCTCATAGGTACTCTTGGATTTTCGTAATTATATATTTATATATTTCAGTACAAATTAAGTGATCAAAAATACACGAGAACAACCCGCATTCATCCATTAGAGATTTTAGGTCTTCACCACTGCGCTGCGGGCCCTGTCTGTCATATCTGGCGAATATGGGTCATGTTCGTACTCATTAGTCCCAGGTTATGTCCAATTTCCAGATGATTTTTATTATTTGGGATATATGTTGTCGGAATACTTTTTTTTATCGTACTCAAATTTTTCGGATAAATTACTGGTAGCATGCAGAAAATTGTAGTTCCCGTTTATTCTTGTGATTTAAAAATTTTGTACGAGCTTGATGAATTTTTCTTGTCCTTGACGACTGGTATCATGTTTTGGGTTTTCTGTCAAAACGACAACACTCACTGTTTTTACGGAAAATATAAATGAAAAGTTTTCATCGTTTCGGATTGTTTAAAGCCCCAAAGTCTGGATTCAAACTTTATTTCAGGATGAAAGAAATACGCTGGTAACTTTGTTTCCATCAAATGGAACACAAGTAGGGGGTGAGTGAGAAAAAAATTGAGATTTTTAAGTCTCCCTACAAATTATGTATTCCTGAAAAGGCTCTGCGTCCTGATCCAGAGATAGCTTTAATGTGAAAATACCAGAATGAAGATTGGTAGATATAAAAAACTCAACAAAAGGAAATAATCATTGCACTAAATAACAAATAAGAATAACGTTTGAATGATAAACTATATCATATATATATATATATGTATATATATATATATATATATATATGATTATACTTTTCTGTATGTCATCTCCTTGATAATTGCAAGCAGGTAGAATAATACGTTTCCATATATAAGTACGTTCATAAATAATGCACTATTGGAGTTCACTCTAGCGCCGTAATATTCAGAAAACCGTTGATTAAATATAATTGACGATATTGCAGCAAGCAGGAATGAAAATGTCGTATATAAGAGACTTAAAGATACTCTAGGACGACCAAAAGGGCACTCGATAACACCAATTCCGAGTATCAATTTGATTATAGTTATAGGGAAAAATGTATCACTAATGTTTTTCGGTATAAACATGTTAATTAAGTTACGAATTTTTCTGTTAAGCTATACAAAAATTGGAGTACATAAATAAAAAGTGTCATGTAAACTAATAAGATACCCAGTCATGAAACAGAGCTCATTTTTTGCAATTATGCATGTAAATTAACAATTAGCAAATTTAATTTTAACATTTCTAACTGCATTATGAAAATTGTGATAAAAAATGACAAAACTACATTTTGCCAAAAAAGCACTTTTAAAACTAAAATTTAAATATAAAAGCTTTGTTTTTCACCAGGAAACGTTTCAAAATATGAATTCAGACTGGAAATATTTTCAGTGAAATTTATGTCATCACTATAAGTTACACGAGCTAGCGTGACTATTCTAATCGTGAATAAATTAACCACCTGTTTTCATGAAAGTGGTTTGATAGATACTTAAACAGAGGTAGCGTTTATACACGGAAAAATGTATAGTTCAAATAGAAAAATAATCAAAAATGAAATCAACAGAACGCAAGTACATTAGAATAATGTTCAATTTTAAAATAGCCACCTGTATTTCCGATACGTGGATTTTCATATCTTTTAAGTAGACTTCGTAAGTTGCAAATGTCATACAAAAACAAAACTTCATGTTCAGTTTTTTTGGTTAGTAATAAATATGGAGAAATGATATGCATTTGAATCCATGTTTTGAATAAATATAAAAAATGAACTAAAAGATTTGATTCAATCAACCTAAATCCTTCCTTAGGCCAATCAAAGCAGTAATTTGAATTAAGTAAAATGTTCCCTGGGATTAACCAAAATATTTGCTAGAGGATAAACCAAGATTTTTACTTAAATCAGGCAGAATATATGATATAATGAGAGAAATTTTACTAACATATATAATATAATTATAACATTTTTGTTTGGGCCCAAAAAAGATATTTTTATCCATATAATATGTGAATATGCTTTTATTTGCAATAACTCCATATATTTCTGCGATTCATCAATACATTTTTGTCATTGCAAAGTATAATTTTTGTTGAAGGTCGGATTCAAATATTTTTAATAATTTGACACATATTTTCAATATATTAAATACCATAATACCACATTGACTTTTCAATCAAACAGGTACATTACGTGTAGCTTTTGGATCTGAAGACGGATTACAAACGGTATATTGTGCATATTTCAGTTAGAAATTTTTGTTGACTTTAGTTAGCTTTTAGAAGGTCCTTCCATATTACTATCGCATAATGTCTGAATCAATTTTTTTGGTAAAAGTTTATTAGCTTCCTCAAGTTGTCGAAATTTATGATAATGAATTTCTTGTCGGTCCAATATACGCACATGTCGGGTCATGGAGTGTACTGCAACGTACTGGTGATTTTGATTAAATATTGGATGAACGATACCATCATTGTCAACTCTTCCAACCATGTATTTATCCACTCCTATCGCTGCTGTGAAAGGTCTGTCTATTGGGACATATCGCCCATTTTCACAAAATCGAAGACCAAGAGGAAAAGGTATATTATATGAAAGATGGTAAACACCAGGAAGTCTTTCCCGTGTAGTGTTTGAGCCAAAATTAGCAGGTCCAAAATAGGCAGCAAAGTTTTTGACTTGAGAACTTAATTCTGTAAGAAGAAATAGAGAGGCATGAATTTGAATACTAGAAATATTTCGTATTTAAATATTATAAATAATATTATTAATTATTAATATTACGTGAAAAAAGTATAATTTTAGTATTTAAAATTTATCATGAAATTATGAAATTTACTGATAATGAATGGAAATTCACAGAGTTATCGAAATTTTCATACGACCTAATCAAGAATTTCAATCGACTTTCTTGAATGTATCCTGATTTAAAATCGAAAATGCCTGTGAGGAAGAATCATATTCAAGAATATAAGCGCCAACATTTTTGTAAATGAAATTAATTCATATGGCCAAAATGGACAATCTTTTCTACTTTTTGTATTGTATATGATTGTACTGAAAAAAGTTACAAAATTCCTAATTACAGTTTTTTGAAAAATTTAATTCTGATTATTAAACAAAAAAGTCGCTGCCTAAGGAAAATTTTTTCAAGTAAATTCTACCCTGAAATCTTCTGAAAATGATTTATTGTTTGTTTTATGGATACGGAATGTATTATTTGAGAAATTTGTAATAAGACATAATTATACTGAACTTAAAAATGTACTTAGATGAACTTAAACAATTTTCTAAATGAGAGATGCCGCAAATTTGACTTGCGTCGCAGGTTACATGCTCTCTAAATTTCACTGATTGAAATAACTAGAAGTCGATTACTGGGAAACAGTCGAAAAGCACTAAATCAAGTGGTGCAATAAGCGTCACTGTTTTAATTAGTGAGAGTTTCTCGCGATGCAGGCTCCGTTGGCCACTACATCCATAAAATAAAAACATTTCATATTATATTTTTACATTATCATCTAGAGAAGGTATTAGATTTGTGTAAAATTTGACACCCCCCCCCCCCCGGTTTTTGTCAAATATCCACATTTTGAGAGCCCCTGAACCCAAAAAACAGGTTTTTACGAATATTTCGATCTGGTTGTGTGTCTGCCTGTCTGTCAGTCTGTGGATTTTCACTTTGTTAGCACGATAACTTTCGAAAGAATTAACCTATGTGATTTGGCTTTGGTATACTCTTCCAGTCTCATAAACTAAAGATCAAGTTCGTTAGCCAGCCATTTTGGATAAAAATTCAAAAAGTGACAGCATTTTGAAAATTTTTGAGACCATGTTTTTTCAAAATTTGAGAATGATATAAGCGGCTGTTCATAGTACTTGAAAATTCAAACAATTTACTCTCATGACATTTTTCGATAAAATGAAAATTTTTAGACATACAGCATTTTCAGAATCCAAAAGAAGAAACGAAAATTCACATTTTCAGCCAAACAACGCACGATACGAAAAATGTCAAGATAAGAAAAGTGTTTCTTTTCACACGCCCTACAAGATTATTGTAACAACTTTTTGAATTTTCTTGAAAAATCGAAAATTCACATTTTTATTGAACAAGAAATAATGAAAAGTCCAAAAAATCAATTTTACGGTCAAACTATGCAAGATACGACAAATGATGATTAAAAAAAATGTGTGCACTCAAAAAAGATCTACAAATTTGTTTTTGGTCACTTTTTGATAGGATGTGTAGTTTTTGTTTTATTCGTAAAAAATAACATTAACAGTGATTTCATTGTTTTTATGTCCTCAATACTATTTCTAACGATTGAAACAATAAAATAAAATAATAATTCAAACAATATATTCTGACTGAAAATCTGACTTTTATTTCAGAATGCGTTTTGAGCTTTGTTTACTAAAATAATT
>CAKNYM010050946.1:2369-17353 GCA_932195095.1 Andricus curvator
TTCTTTTGTTGAAAATTGAATTATTCTGTTAAATTTGGTCGAAAATTTAATTATTCTGTTAAATTTGGTTGAAAATTGAATTATTGTGTTGAAGTTTGTAGAAAATTGAATTATTTTGTTAAATATTGTTGAAAATAGAATCATTTTGTTAAATAATTGAATTATCTAGTTGAAAATAGAACTATTTTGTTAAATAATTTAATTCTTTTGTTAAATAACTGAGTTATTTTCTTGAAAATTGAATTATTGTGTTGAAGTTTGTTGAAAATTGAATTATTTTGTTAAATAATGTTGAAAATTGAATTATTTCGTTGAAAATTGAATTATTCTGTTACATAATTAAATTCTTTTGTTGAAAATTGAATTATATTGTTGAATGTCCTTCAAAATTGAATTATCTTCTTGAATAATTGAGTTCTTTTGTTGAAAATTGAATTATATTGTTGAATGTCCTTCAAAATTGAATTATCTTCTTGAATAATTGAGTTCTTTTGTTGAAAATTGAATTATTTTGTTAAGTAATTGAATTCTTTTGTTGAAAAATTAAATATTTTGTCAAATATTATTGAAAATTGAATTATTTTTGTAAATATTGTTGAAAATAGAATCATTTTGTTAAATAATTGAATTATCTTGTTGAAAATAGAACTATTTTGTTAACTAATTGAATTCTTTGGTTGAAACTTGAATTATTTTATTAAATAAATGAATTCTTTTGTTGTAAATTGAATTATATTGTTAAATATTTTTGAAAATTGAATTATTGTGTCTGAAAATAGAATTATTTTATTAAATAAATTAATTCTTTTGTTGAAAATTAAATTATTGTGTTAAAGTTTGTTGAAAATTGAATTATTTTGTTAAAGAATTGAATTATTTTGTTAAATAAATAAATTTTCTTGTTAAAAATTGAATTTTTTGGTTTAAAATTGAATTATTTTGATGAACATTGAATTACTTTGTTAAATAATGAAATTCTTTTGTTAAAAATTGAATTATTTTGTTAAAAACTAAATTATTTTGTTCAGTTTTGTTGAAAATTGAATTATTCATTTGAAAATTCAACTCTTTGCATAAAAATTTAATTATCATGTTTAAATTATTTCTGTTGATGTTGAAATATCAACTATTGCATTTTTTATTTAAAATTCAACTTTTCGAGTTAAAAATGCAAAAATCGTCTTCTTGGTTTAAATTTCAACTATTTTTTTCAAAATTGAATTATTTTGTTGAAAATTAAATTATTCAATTGAAAATTTAACTCTTTGGATGAAAATTTGTTGTTGTTGATTTATCAGCTACTTAATTTTTTTATTGAAAGTTCAACTTTTCGAGTTAAAAATGTAACGTCTTCTAAAAAAGTCGTCTTTTTTGTTGAAAATTCAACTATTTGGTTAAAAATTGAATTTTTTTTTAATGGAATTATTTTGTTGAAATTGTATTATTTTGTTAAAAACTGAATTATTTTATCGAAACTCAAGTGTTTGGATTAAAATTCAATTATTTTGTTCAAGTTCGTTTTTCGTTGTTGAAGTATCAACTATTTAATTTTTTATTGAAAATTCAACTTTTCGAATTAAAAATGCAACGTCTTCTAAAAAATTCTTTTGTGGATATGATTTCATCTTTTTGGTTAAAAAATCTACTATTTTGTTAAAAATAAAATTAATCTGTTGAAATTTGAATAATTTTCTTGAAAATGTAACTATTTAAAATCCATTTTTTGTTGTTGAAAATTAATTATTAATTAAATTTCATTAAATTGTTGTTAAAGTTTTTTTAAAAACTTCAAAATCAGTTAAAAATTGAAAACTGTAGATCTTTTTGAATAGTAAATTCCAGATTTTTAAAAAATGTTTCTTAACTGGGATTTAAAAGAAAAAAAAATATTTTAAGGCATTGTTGAGATATTAATGAGTGTTTCTTCCAAATTTGACCATTAGATTTTTATTAATTTCTAACAATTCTGCAGTTATATTCAATATTAGAACGGGAATTTTTTTCTGAAATTTAATTTTCCGCTCTTATTACCTACTGATATTAAATTTTTATTGAATATAATTTATATTAAAAAATAAAATTTTCAGGTTTTCCATCTGTCGGGAAATCGACGCTTTTAAGCACCCTGGCCGGCGTTTATTCAGAAGTAGCAGCCTACGAATTCACAACGCTGACGACAGTTCCCGGCTGTATCAAATATAAAGGAGCAAAAATCCAGGTTAATACGATATGAATTTAAAAAAAATAATATTAACTCACCAGAGTTGGGTACTAACTTGTTACAATTAACTAAGTTACTAAAAAGTTACGTTATTTGTAACTTTTAGGTTAACTTCGTTACTATTTTAAAAAGTAACTTGTAACGTAACTCAATTACGATTTTTGTAGTGACTTGGAACTTTAATTTTAGTTACTTTAAAGTTACTTTCTTTTTTGTATATCTCCTATCAAGAGAGGTTTATGAGTAGAAAATTAACCTCTTTTCGTTGAGCATTTTAGCTATTTTTTTGAAAATTCGTTTTTGTTTTAATTCAACTGTGATTGATTTCAAATTAAAATCTTTTTTGGTTTAAATAATATCGACTATCATATTTTTCGTTGAGAATTCATCTATTTTGGTTGAAAATGTAACTACTTGGTTCAAAATTAATTTATTTTGTAAATAATTCAACTATTTTTGTAGAAAGTTAAACTATTCAGTTGAAAAGTAAATTTTTGCTGAAAATTCATGTTCTCGGGTGAAAAATTCAGCCGTTTTGTGGAAAATTCGTCTTTTTGGCCTAAAAATTCAACAATTTAGTGGCAATTTTTTTTTTCTTGGTTCAAAATGCGGCTTTTTCGTTTCAAAATTTATATCTTTTGGTAAAAAAAATCTCAATTTTTTGTTGAAAATTCAACTATTTAGTAGAAAATTAATCTGATTTGGTTGAGGATTGAGCTATTTTGTTGAAATTTCGTCTTTTTTGGTTGAATTCAACTGTGTTGGATTTCAAATTAAAATCTTTTATGGTTGAAATAATAATAACTTAGATATTTTTTGTTGAGACTTCATCTATTTTGGTTGAAAGTTCATGTATTTTGTTAAAAAGGCTTAGGTTTTTGAGTGGTTTCAATCTAATAAAAAAATGTTCTCAAGAATCCTGGGAAAATTTTTAATAATTTTTCATTTTGAAAAATTAGATTTAAAAGAATATTGACGATTTTGAAACATTTAAAAATATTTCAAAAATTGTCAAAAAATAATCTGGCAGGTTTTAAGGCAATTTTTTTAATTTTGCAGAATTTAAAACAAAATGTAGATTTTTTAAGATTTTTATTTTGAAAAATTAATTTTAAGAAAATTTGAAAAGGATTGCAAAACATTTCAAATAATTTCGAAGAAAAATTTAGACGATTTTAAAGTAAAAATTTTCAATTTTGGAAGATTACATAATTTTAGAAACAATTCTAAAGTTTGAGAAATATTTAGACTTTTTTAAAGGTTAAAAAATCATTTTAAACTTGAAAGGATTTCAATAAATTCAATACAATACGTAGATTTTTAAAGATTTTGAACCAAAATTCTAGAAGCTTTCTAAGGATTTTGAAAGATATCGAGATATTAAAAAAAATATCCTTAAGATTCCTGGAAAAATAAAAAAATATATATATTACGAAAAATTAATTTCAAAAGAATATTCAAAAAGACTTTAAAAATGTTTTAAATATTTCGAAAATTATCACAAAATAATCGGGCCGATTTTTAGGTAATTTTTTTAATTATATAGAATTAAAAAAAAACTTAATGAAAAATTCAAATAATTTGAAAAAATATTTAAAAATTTGTTCACACAATGTAGATGTTTAAAGAGTTTGAACAAAAAATTCGAAACTGTTTAAGAATATTGAAAGATTTCAATAAAATAAATTCTTAAGATTCCTGGAGAAATTTTAAATGAATTTTTATTTTGCATAATGAATTTTAAGAGAAATTGAAAAATATTGCAAAACATTTCGAATAATTTCGAAGAAGAATGTAGAAGATTTTAAAGTAAAAATTTTCAATGTTGCAAGATTACATAATTTTAGAAAAAGTTCGAGCAAATTTGAGACATTTGAAAGATTCAAAAATGATTTGAAACTTGAAAGAATTTCAAAAAAAACGTCAACAAAATGTAGGTTTTTGAAGATTTTGAACAACAAATTTAGAAGCTTTTTAAGGATTTTAAAAGGTTTCAGGATTGATAAAAAAATGTTTTTAAGATTCCTGGGAAAATTAAAAATGACTTTTTATTACGAAAAATTAATTTTAAGAGAATATTTAAAAAGATTTCAAAAATTGTCAAAAAGCAATCGGGCGGTTTTGCAGGGAAATTTTTTAATTTGCCAAAATTTAAAAAAAATAGCAAAAATACGAATAATTTAAAAAAATATTTGAAAGTTTTTAAAAATAATTCAAAATTTTAAAAGATTTCAAACAAATTTTTGAAAAGGTTTCAAAAAATGTAAAACAATATGTAGATTTTTGAAGATTTTGAACAAAAAATTTGGAAGCTTTTTAAGGATTGTAAAAGATTTCAAGATAATAAAAAAATGTTTTTTAAGATTCCTGGGAAAATTTTTCATAATTTATCATTTTGAAAAACTAATTTTAAAAGAATGTTTAAAAATATTTTAAAGCCTTTAAAAATATTTCCAAAATTGTCAAAAAATAATGTAGCAGATTTTAAGGCCATTTTTTTAATTTTACAGAATTTAAAAAAAGCTTAAGGAAAATATCAAATAATTAAAATAAAATATTTGAAAATATTAGAAAATTTGCCAAAAAAATTTAACAAAAATGTAGATTTTTGAAGATTTTGAAGAAAGAATTCGGAAGCTTTTAAGGATTTTCAAAGGATTCAATCTAATAAAAAAAATATTCTCAAGATTCCTGGTAAAATTTTAAATAATTTTTCATTCCGAAAAATTAATTTTTAAAGAATATTGAAAAAGATTTTAAAACATTTTTAAATATTCCGAAATTGTCAAAAAACAGTCTGGTAGATTTTAAGATTTGAAAGATATTTTGAAGTTTTTGTAAGATTCAAAAATAATTAGAAACTTGAAAGGATTTCAAAAAATTTTAAACAAAATGTAGATTATTAAAGATTTTGAACAAAAATTTTAGAAGCTTTTTAAGGATTTTAAAATGTTTCATGATAATAAAAAAATGTTATCAAGATTCCTGGGAAAATTTAAGATGATTTTTCATCACGAAAAATTAATTTTAAGATAGTATTCAAAAAGATTTTAAAACATTTAAAAATATTTCCTAAATTTCAAGAAATAGTCGGGTCGATTTTAAAGTAAATTATTTAATTTTGCAGAATTTAAAAAAAAAACATTGGGAAAAATTCAAATAATTTTAAAAAATTTTGGAAAAATTTTAAAAATAATTTAAAAATTTAAATCTAAAGTCCCTAAAATTCTCTGAATTCCTGGAATATTTGAAATGCCCTAAATTTGTGGAATATTCTGAATTTTTTAATTCCTTGAATATCGAGAACTCTCTAAATTCCCTAAATGCTCTGAAATCTAAAAAATCCTTTATTTTTCTTGAATATTCTGAATTCCATAATTCCTTGCATATTTTGAATTCCCGGAATCTCTTGAATATTGTGATTTTTTTTAATTCCGTGGATATCCTGAATTCCTTGAATATCCAGAATTCCGTGAATTCTCTAAATGCTCTGAAATCCTTGATTTTTTCTTGTATATTGTGATTACCTTGAATATTTTGAATTCCCTGAATCTCTTGAATAATCAGAATTTTTTTAATTCCTCGAATATCCTGAATTCCGTGAATTTTCTACATTCTTTAAATTTCCTAAATACTCTGAAATCCTCGATTTTTTCTTGAATATTCTGAATTCCTGGAATATTTGGAATTCCCTGAATCTCTTGAATATTCTGCATTTTTCTAATTCCATGAATATCCTAAATTCCTTAAGTTATCTAAATGCTCTGAAATCCTTTATTTTTTCTTGGATATTATGAATTCCCTAAATTCCTGGCATATTTTGAATTCCCTGAATCTGTTGAATATTCTGCATTTTTTAAATTCCTTGAATATTCTGAATTTCGTGAATTCTCTAAATTCCTTAAAGTACCTAAATGCTCTGAAATCCTTGAATTTTTCTTGGATATTGTGAATTTCCTGATTTCCTTGAATATTTTGAATTCTCTGAATCTCTTGAATATTCTGAATTTTTTTAGTTCCTCGAATATCTAGAATTTCGTGAATTCTCTAAATTCCTTAAATTCGCTAAATGCTCTAAAATTCTTTATTTTTTCTTGAATATTCTGAATTCCCTAAATTCCTAGAATATTTTTAATTCCCTAAATATCCTGAATTCCGTAAATTCTCTAAATGCTGTAAAATCCTTTATTTTTCTTGGATATTGTGAATTCCCTGATTTCCTTGAGCATTTTGAATTCCCTGAATCTCTTGAATATTCTGAATTTGTTTAATTCCTTGAATATCCAGAATTCCGTGAATTCTCTAAATTCCCTAAATGCTCTGGAATCCCTGAAATCCTTGATTTTTTCTTGAATATTCTGAATTCGTGGGATATTTTGATTTCCCTAAATCTCTTGAATATTCTAAATTCTTGTATTTCCTTGAATATCCAGGATTCCGTGAATTCTTTAAATTCCCTGAATGCCCTGGAATCCCTGAAATCCTTGATTTTATCTTGAATATCCTGAATTCCTGGAATATTTTGAATGCCCTGAATTTCTTGAATATTCTGAATTTGTTAAATTCCTTGAATATCCTGAATTCTGTGAATTTGTTTAATTCTCTGATTTTTCCTAAATTCCTCGAATGTTCGCATTCCTTGAATTCCCTAAATTTCTGAAAATCTCTAAATTCCTAAAATGAGCTAAATGATCTGAAATCCCTGAAATTGTCTAAATTCCTTGAATATCCTGAAATACTTGATTTCTCTGCATTCCCTGATATCCTTGAATATTCAGAATTCCTGGAATATTCGGAATTCCTGAAATTTATAATATTTCGGGAATTCAGAAAATTCTCTAAATTTCCTGAATTCCCGAAATGTTTTGAATTCTTGTAAATTGCTGAATTCCTGAAATATTTCGAATTCTCTCGAATCTCTGAATTTCTTCAATTCTCCGGAATTCTTTGCATTATTTTGAAGTCCTTAACGGAATTCTCATAATTGATGAAATTCCGCGAATTTAGGGAGTTCACGGAATTCAGACGATTGAGAAAATTCCGCAAATGATATAATACATTATATTATATGTAAAAACTATGCGCTCGCGATTGATGATGCTAGTTATGTAAAATAGTAATTCGGTAGAATAAAAATTAGTCAAAGCCATGCGCCTACTTTCCTTTGCACCTTTTCCCATCGCCTCGTCTCGAATATCGTCTGGAGTCTCGTCTTGAATATCGTCACGAGTATCTAATATCGTCTCGAGTATCGAATCTTTCCTTGAGTCTCGAGTATCGAATCTCGCCTGGAGTATCGAATTTCGCCTCGAGTATCGAATCGCGCCTTGAGTATCGAATCTTGTCTCGAATCTCGCCTCGAGTATCGAATCTCGTCTCGAATCTCTCCTTGAGTATCGAATCTGGTCTTGAATCTCGCACCGAGTATCGAATTTTGTCTCGAGTGTCGAATCTTGCCTCGATTGTCGAATCTCGTCTTGAATCTCGCCTCGAGTGTCAAATCTCGTCTCGAGTCTAGTCTTGGGACAATGAAACCCTAAAAATGATGTAAAATATTATTTCGGTGACACGATTTTCGGTAAAATAAATATTAGGGAAAATGAAATTTGGTAAATATTCACGCACCTCATTTCTAATAAATCATTTTTATTCCCTTAGTTGCTTGATCTTCCTGGTATTATTGAGGGAGCAAAAGACGGAAAAGGAAGAGGAAGACAAGTAATAGCAGTCGCGAGAACTTGTAGTCTAATTTTTATCGTCCTGGATGTTTTGAAACCCTTGGGACATAAACGACTCATTGAACACGAACTTGAAGGATTTGGTCTTCGGCTGAATAAACAACCACCTAATATCACATTTAGGAAAAAGGATAAGGGTGGAATTAATCTACAAACAGTGGTAAGTATCTCAGGAATATCAGGGTTACTACAGGTCAGGGAACTTAAAACTGGGCAGGAAGAAACTAAAAGATTCAGGTAATTTTCGATAAAATGAAGTATTAGTTTATTTTTTTGAAAATTCAAACATTTTGTTGAAAAGTAATTCTTTTTGGTTGAAAATTTATCTTTTTGGGTTGAAAACTCAACTATTTTGTTTTAAAAACTCAACTACTTCGTTGAAAATTAACTTTTCTGTCGAAAATTCATCACTTTGTGTGAAAATGTAACCATTTTTTCGAAAAAAAAAATTTTTTTTTGTGAATTAGTTTTTTTTACCGGAAAATTAAACTATTCCAATTGAAAATTACATCGTTTCAGTTGAAAATCTATCTCTTTGGTTAAACATTAATTTTTTAACTGAAAATTTCACTATTTAATTGTTGGTTGACAATTTATCTTTTCAATTGAAAATGCATGTATTTTCTTGAAAATTCGTCTTCTTTGGTAGAAATTAATCTTCTTGGTTAAAAATTTATCTTCTTGACTGAAAATTCAACTGTTTTGTTTAAAAAACTCAACTATTTTGTTGAAAATTAACTTTTTTGTTAAAAATCAACTTGTTTGTTGAAAGTTTATATTTTTGGTTTGAAAATGCAACTGTCTTGTAGGAAATTCGTCTTTTTGGCATGAAAATTCAACATTTTGGATGACATTTCTTTTTATTAACTGAAAAATCTTTCTTTGTTGAAAATTCAACTCTTTTACTGAAAATTCGTCTTTTTAATTTAAAAATTCATCTCTTATCGTAGAAATGTAATCTTTTTTTGCTAAAATATCAACCATTATATTTTTGTTTAAGAATTCATCTTCTTTGGTCGAAAATTCATTTTTTTTGTTGGAAATTTATCTATTATGTGAAAAATGTAACTATTTTGTTTGAAAAACTCAATTTTTTTGTCGAAAATTAACTTTGTTGCATGAAAATTCAACATTTTGGATGAAATTTTTTTTCTTTATTGACTGAAAAATCTTTTTTTATTGAAAATTCGTCTTTTTAGTTTTAAAAATTCATCTCTCATCGTAGGAATTTAATTTGGTTTGTTTATTAGAATATCAACTATTACATCTTTCTTTAAGAATTCATCTTCTTTGGTGGAAAATTAATTTTTTTAATCTGGAAATTTAATTGTGCAAAATTGATCATCTTTGTTAAAAAATTAACATTTTTGATTGAACATTCGTCGTTTTTCGTAGAAAATTAATCTTTTTGGTTGAAAATGTATGTTTTTGGTTGGAAATTTATCTTTTTGGTTGAAAATCCAACTATTTGGTTAAAAATTTATTTTTTTGTTGAAGATTTTTCATTTTAGTTGAAAATTGATTTCTTTCGTTAAAAGTTCAACTATTTTGTTAAAAATTTATCGTTTTTGTTAAAAGATTAATCTTTTTCATTGAAAATTCTTCATTTTTTGTAGAAAATTAATCTCATTAGTTGAAACTTCATCTTTTTGGTTGAAAAGTCATTTCTTTGATTGGCAATTTAACTATTATTTTGAAATTTTTTTTAATTGATTTTTTAACCGATGGTGTAACTGTTCCAATTTTGCTTGTAAAATTATCTTTTTTGGTTCGAAATTTGTATTTTTATTGAAAATTCATCGTTTTTGGCAGAAAATTAATTTTTTTCGTTGAATATTCTCAATTTTAGTTGAAAACTCACTTCTTTCGTTAAAAGTTTAACTCTTTTTTTGAATTCATCGTTTTTGTTAAAAAAATTAATCTCTTTTATTGAAAATTCGTCGTTTTTGGTAGAAAATTAATCCCATTAGTTGAAACTTCATCTTTTTGGTTGAAAAGTCATTTCTTTGATTGACAATTTAACTATTATGTTGAATTTTTTTTAATTTATTTTTTTACCGATTGTGTAACTATTCCAATTTTTCTTGTAAAATTATCTTTTTTAGTTGAAAATGCAACCATTTGGTTCGAAATTTGTATTTTTATTGAAAATTCATCGTTTTTACTAGAAAATTAATCTTTTTCGTTAAAGATTCTTAATTTTAGTTGAAAACTCACTTCTTTCGTTAAAAGTTGAAATATTTTGTTAGAAATGTATCGCTTTTGTTAAAAAATTAATCTCTTTTGATTGAAAATTGATCGCTTTTTGTAGAAATTTAATTTCATTAGTTGAAATTTCATCTTTTTTGGTTGAAAAGTCATTTCTTTGATTGGCAATTTAGCTATTATGTTGAAATTTTTTTTTTTTAATCAAGTTTTTAACCTATGGTGTAACTTTCAATATTGCTGGTAAAATTATCTTTTTTAGTTGAATATTCAACTTTTTGGTTGAAAAATTGTATTTTTAATGAAAAATTCGTCGTTTTTGGTAGAAAAATAATCTTTTTGGCTGGAAATTCATCTCTTTGGTTGAAAATTCAACACTTTTGTTGAAAATAATTTTTTTTGGTTCAAAAAATTATTATTTTTTAATTTAAATTTATCTTTTTATAGTTTAAGCTTTGTGCATTCAGTTGAGAATTCGTTGTTTTTGGTAGAAAATTAATGTTTTTACTTGAAAATTCATCTCCTTGGTCGGAAATAAAACTCTTTCGTTGAAAATAATGTTGTTTGGTTCAAAAGTTTTGTTTAAATGTATCTTTTTTTAGTTTAAACTTCATGTTCTTAGTTCATAATTCGTCGTTTTTGGTAGAAAATTAATCTTTTTGGTTGAAAATTCAACTATTTTTTTGAAAGTAATTTTTTTTGCTAAAAATTATTTATTTTTTTTATTTAAATTTACCTTTTTTTAGTTTAAACTTGATGTGTTATGTTGAGAATTCGTCCTTCTTAGATATAAAATTAATCTTCTTGGTTCTAAAATTCTCTATGACTGTTGTCACTAAAATACTTCAAAATAAATTTAGAAACAAACCTTTTTTTTGCAATCAAATTATTGATCTCCTAGGTGTAAGGTTGTCTTTATACTTGAAATAAAAATTTAAATTTTGTAGCAACCCTGAATATTAACTTTAATATCAATATTAATCCATGGAAAGTGAGTATTTCAAGTTGAAAGTTGAATTTTATTTTTTAGTGCACCCAAACTGAACTTGATCTCGATACTGTGAGATCGATTCTTTCCGAATACAGAATACACAATGCGGACATCACTTTAAGATACGATGCATCTTCGGATGATTTAATTGATGTGATTGAAGGAAATCGAGTTTATGTCCCTTGCATTTATCTACTCAACAAAATAGGTAATTACAGTGAATTTTTATAATTTGTACAAAAATTCTAACCAAAATTTTAACTTTTTATCACATGAAATTGCACAATTTTTAAAGAGTTTGATTTAAATTGTCCTATTTAAAAAAATATGAGTATGCAATTTCACAATTATTATTTTTAATCGATTGAAATTCAAATAATTCAAGCAGATCTGATCTGCTTCTTTTGATGGTTGAATTTTGAAATTTACGATTCAAAATTTATTGATTGTTAATGGTAAAACTGATCAAGAATTTCTATTTTATTCGGAAATATTGTTAATTCTTGCCGAAAAAAACTGTCCAATAATTTTTAATGTTATTTCTAATTATTATTCGTTAAATAATGAGTGAAAATTTTACAGTTTTAAAAGTTTGAATTTTAAAATGTTAGTCTTTAAGTCTCTTCTGTGTAATTTTTTTATTTCGAACGTTATAAATTACAACATTTACAGGTTTTTTTGCTCTGCGCGCTATTATTATTTGTAGTCTCAATCAATCTTTTAATTAAAATATAAAATTGATAGCAAATTTTTGTATTTTGTAGTATCTCTTATCCAAAAAAATATAAATGAAAAGCAAGGGCAATATTTTTTTATAATTGATACAAATTTATATCCTAACTTCAAATTGAAAATGTTAAAAAATGTAAATTTTATTGTAGAGTAATTAGTTTTTGATCGTTCAAATCTTGTAAATATTGTTTCAAATTTATATTATTATTAAAAATACCAATTTTAGATTATGATTTAAAATCACCGATTTCCCGTGAAAATTTTTAATATAATCTAAAATTGTTCGATAATTCTAAATCTTCTTTGAAATCTACATCGATATTCGGTGAAAACCGCAAAAATAATATAAAATTGTTAAATAATTGTGAATCTACTTGCGAAAGATTTCAAAGGATTTGAACATTTTTACGTTCTTAAAGATTCCAAGGAATTTTTGAAGAGCTTTAAAAAATGTCAAGAGAATTCAAAAGATTTCAAAAAATTTGAAATATTTTAGGGTATTCTAAAAGATTCCAAGGAATGTTCAAGATTTTAAAAAAATTTTAAGGTTTTTCAGAGGATATCAAAGAATTAAACAAATTCTAGGGTATTTTTAAAGATACCAAGAAATTTTCAAGTGATTTAAAAATATTTAAAAGAATTTGAAATATTTTAGGGTATTTTAAAAGATTCCAATGAATTTTCCTTAGATTTCCATAATTTGAAGAGATTTAAAAGGATTTTAAAGATTTTATGTTAGTTTTGAAAATTCCAAGGAATTTTCAAGAGTTTTACACAATTCCAAGAGTTTCAAGAGATTTCAAAGGATTTAGAATATTTTATTGTATTCTAAAAGATTCCAAAGAATTTTATAGGCTTTTCAAAAGATATCAAAGTATTAAAAAAATTTTAGGGTATTTTTAAAGATTCCAAGCAATTTTCAAGGGATGTAAAAAGATTTCAAAGAATTTAAAATATTTTACAAAATTCCAGGAGTTTTTGAACATATTTTTATTTAATTTTAATATTTTAATTTGAAATACTTTAGGGTATTTTAAAAGATTCCAAGGAATTTTCATCAAATTTATTAATTTGAAGAGATTTCACGGGATTTAAAAATTGTTGAGGTAGTTTTGAAGATTCAAGACATTTTCAAACATTTCCAGAATTTAAAAGATTTTAGGTTAGTTTTCAAGATTTCAAGGAATTTTAATTAAATTTCTATAATTTGAAGAGATTTCAAAGGATTTTAAAATTTTTTGATTGTTTTAAAAATTCCTATGAAGTTTTAAGAGATTTAACAAATTCCAAGGGATTGAAAAAGTTTTAAAGGATTTGAAATAGTTTAGGGTATTTTAAAAGATTCAAAGGAATTTTCATTAAATTTATTAATTTGGAGAGATTTCACGGGATTTTAAAAATTTGGCGGTAGCTTTGAAGATTCCTAGGAATTTTTAAGAGATTTAACAAATTTCAAGGGATTCCAAGGAATTTTCAAGAGTTTTACAAAATTCCAAGAGTTTCAAAAGATATCAAAGGATTTGAAATATTTTAGGGTATTTTAAAAGATTTCAAAGAATTTTAATTAAATTTACATAATTAGAAGAGATTTCAGAGGATTTCAAAAATTGTAAGGTAGTTCTGAAGATTGCTTGGATTTTTTAAGAGATTTAACAAATTTAAAAGGATTTAAAAATATTTCAAAGAATTCGAAATATTTTAGGGTATTTTGAAAGATTTCAAAGAATTTTAATTAAATTTGCATAATTTGAAGAGATTTCAAAAATGTTAGGGTAGTTTCGAAGATTCCTTTGATTTCTAAAGGGATTTAACAAATTTAAAAGGATTTAAAAAGATTTCAAAGAATTTGAAATATTTTAGGGTATTTTAAAAGACTCCAATGTGTTTTCATTAAATGTACATGATTTGAAGAGATTTCAAATGATTTTAAAGATTTTATGGTATTTTTGACGATTCCAAGGAATTTTCAACAGTTTTACAAAATTCCAAGAGTTTTTGAAAATATTTTAAAGGATTAAGGGTATTTTAAAAGATTCCAATGACTTTTCATTAAATTTACATGATTTGAAGAGATTTCAAATGATTTTAAACATTTTCTGGTATTTTTGAAGATTTCAAGGAATTTTCAAGAGTTTTACAAAATTCCAAGACTTTTTGGAAATATTTTAAATTATTTAAAATAGTTTAGGGTATTTTAAAAGATTCCAAGGAATTTTCATTAAATTGATTAATTTTAAAAGATTTCACGGGATTTTAAAAATTTTGATGTAGTTTTGAAGATTCCTAAGAATTTTTAAGAGATTTAACAAATTTCAAGGGATTTAAAAACATTTCAAAGGATTTGAAATATTTTAACGCATTTTAAAAGATTCCAAGGAAGTTTAATTAAATTTCCATAATTTGAAGAGATTTCAAAGGATTTAAAATATTTTAGGGTAGTTTTGAAGATTCCAAGGAATTTTAATTAAATTTCCATAATTTGAAGAGATTTCAAAGGATTTTAAACATTTTCTGGTATTTTTTAAGATTTCAAGGAATTTTCAAGAGTTTTACAAAATTCCAAGACTTTTTGGAAATATTTTAAAGGATTTGAAATAGTTTAGGGTATTTTAAAAGATTCCAAGGAATTTTCATTAAATTGATTAATTTTAAAAGATTTCACGGGATTGTAAAAATTTTGATGTAGTTTTGAAGATTCCTAAGAATTTTTAAGAGATTTAACAAATTTCAAGGGATTTTTAAACATTTCAAAGGATTTGAAATATTTTAACGCATTTTAAAAGATTCCAAGGAAGTTTAATTAAATTTCCATAATTTGAAGAGATTTCAAAGGATTTAAAATATTTTAGGGTAGTTTTGAAGATTCCAAGGAATTTTAATTAAATTTCCATAATTTGAAGAGATTTCAAAAGATTTTAAATTCTTTTGGTTGTTTTGAAGTCTCGTAGGAAATTTTAAGAGATTTGACAAATTCCAAGGGATTTTAAAAGATTTCCAAGAATTTGATATATTTTTGGATATTTTAAAAGATTCCAAGGAATTTTACAAAGTTCCAAGAGTTTCAAAAGATATCAAAGGATTTGAAATATTTTAGGGT
>CAKNYM010050946.1:26365-39709 GCA_932195095.1 Andricus curvator
ATTTAAAAGTTGTCTTTTTTTGATAGAAAATTAACTTTTTTGGTTGAAAATTTCATTAAAAATTTAAATATTTGGTTGAAAATTAAGGTATTTTGTTAAAAATTATTCTTTTTTGGTAGAACGTTAATCTTTTTGGTTAAAATTTTATTTCTTTGGTTGAAAATCAGTTTTTTTATTGAAAATTAATTTTTTAAACTAAAAATTTAACTTCATTTTTTGTTGACATTTTTTTTCGTATTCATTTAATCTTTTTGGTAGAAAATTCATTTGTTTGGTTGAAAATTTAACTATTTTATTCAAAATTTGTCTTTTTTGGTAGAAAATTAACTTTTTTGGTTGAAAATTCCATTAAAAATTACATTATTTGATTTAAACCTCATGTATTTTGTTAAAAATTAATCTTTTTGGTTGAAAATTCATCTTTTTGGTATAAAATACAACTATTGCAGTTGAAGATTCATCATTTGAGTGGAAAATTCATCAATTTGATTGAAAATTAATTTCTGCAACTGAAAATTTTAATGTCCATTTTTGGTTGAAAATTGATCTTTTCTTGTTCAAAGTTGAACAATTTGGATGAAAATTTGTCTTTTATAATTGAACATTCAACTATTTCGTTGAAAATCTATATATTTTGTTAAAAATCGATTTTTTTGGTAGAAAATTATCTTTTACTTTCAATTTAATCTTCTTGTTTAAAAATTCTTCTTTTCGGTTAAAATTTCAAGTATTCCAGTTCAATATTTATCATTTTAGTTGAAAACTAATCATTTAAGTTGAAAATAAAATTACTTGGTTGAAAGTTAAACTATTTTGTTAAAAATTAATTTTTTGGTTGAAGATTCATTTTAATTGAAAATTCATTTCTTTGGTTGAAATATGAGCTATTTGATTGAAAACTTCTTTTTTCTTTGGATGGAAAGGAATTTTTTGCTGGAAATTGAACTATTTTGTTGCAAATTTTTCTTTTTTGGTTGAAAATTCATCTTTTTTTTGATAGAAATTCAACTATTTGATTAAAAATTATTATTATTTTTTGAAAAATCGTCTTTTTCGGTCGAAAATTAATCGCTTTCTTTGAAAACTCAACTTTGTGGTTGAAAATTCAACTATTTTTGTTAAAAAATAAACTACTGGGTTGAAAGTTAAACTCTTTTGTGAAAAATTCATATTTTTGGTTGAAAATTGATCTTTTTGAGTTAAAAACTCAACTACTTGTTTGAAAATTCTCCTTTTTGGTTGAAAATTCAAATATTCCAGTTGAAGATTCATCACTTCAGTTGGTAATTGATCTTTTTTAGTTCAAAATTCAACTATTTGGTTGAAAATTGGATTTTTTAGTTGAAAATTCATGTATTTTCTTGTAAAATCGTCTTTCTTGGTAGAGAATTAATCTTCTTGTCTGAAAATTAGTTGAAAATTTATCTTTTTTGTTAGAAAATTCAACTATTCCAGTTAAAGATGTACAATAATTATTATAGTTGAAAATTCATCACTTTAATTGAAAATGTAAGTATTTTTTTGAAAGTTAAATTTTTTTTTGGGAAAAGTAATTTTTTAATTGAAAATTGAACTTGTTCCAATTGAATATTTCATATTTTTAGTTGAAAATTCTTCTGTTTGGCTGAACATTAATTTTTTTAACTTAAAATGTAATTATTGAAGTTTTGATTAACAATTTATCTTTTTTAGTGAAAATTAATCCGTCTTTTTTTTGTTGAAAATTAATTTTTTCAATTAGGTAAAAGTTTAACTATTCAATTTTTTGTTGGAAATATATATTTTTTAGTGGAAAATCGGGAAATGACCGGGAATTTGAAATCCTCTGCCGAATCGCCACCATGACTGTTTTTTTTTTAATTAACAATTTTTAAAAACGGTAAAAAAATGATAAATTAAATTTCAATATTGTTACTAATCTCCTTTAATTTTATTATTTGGTGTTTTTATCATAACATTAAAAAAACAAATCACCTGCTGTACAATTGCGTCATAAGGGCGTCTCTGCTGGAATTATTTTCAGTGAGTTCTCGATAAAGCGACGCAATTTTATCTTCTAATTCTCGTTTCTCAGATTCGATTTCTTGTCGAACTACTTTTTTCGCGTTGTCTCTCTCCACTGTTAAAGTTTCTAGTGACTGCGGAAGATTAAATAAATTAATTGATTTTTAATTAATAATAAAAATACAAATTTTGTCTTACTTTTCGGGCATTCTGCAAATCAATAATCCGCTGCTCTAAAATATGGTCAGACCTTTCCAAACGACTTTCCACATTTTCAAGCCTTTCTTGGGCAGAAGCCAATTTTGCTTTTACAACTTGTTCGTTTTCAGAAACAATTTGCAGTTCTGCCTCATATTTTTCGGTCAAACATCTAATAAAATTATGAAATTATTTTTGGAAATCTTTCTCAGGTTTGCTACAAGTCTGAAAATTCCAAAAAGTAAGGGCAAAAAATGGTCTTTCTTGGTTGAAGTCAACTGTTTTTGGTTTATAATTAAAATATTTTTAGTTGAAAAATCAACTATGACATTCTTCACGGAGAATTTATCTTTTTTGGTTGCAAATTCAATTACTTGGTTCAAAAATGAACTATTTTCTTAAAAAATAATATGTTTGGTTGAAAATGACCTTTTTTAACTAAAAATTTAACTATTCCGGCTTTGGTAGAAAATTGGTCTTTTTTAGTTGAAAATTCGTCTTTTTGGTTTGAAAGTTCATCTCTTTTAGTCGAAATTCCATATTTTTTGGTTAAAGATGTAATTGCTTGCTTACAATTAATCAGTGTTGGCTGAGGATTTTACTGCGAAATTGTGTTTCGTTTAAAATTTAATGAATTTTTAAAGAAGATAAAGTTTCAACTAATGAAATTTTTTTCTACCAAAAACGACGAATTTTCAACAAAATAGTTGAAGTTTCCCATAAAACAGATATATTTTCAGTAAAAAAATTATTTTTAACGAAATAGTTTAATTTTCAAACAACAAGATGAATTTTCAACAAAAAAGATTAAATTTCTATCATAAAAGATAAATGTTCGTGAAAATGGAGATCCATTTTCAGTTAAAAAAATTAATTTTAACTTAAAAAAACTAATTTTCAACCAAAGAAATCAATTTTCATCCAAAAAAATAAATTTTCAATCAAGAAGAATAATTTTTTTTAAAATACATTGATTTTCAACCAAATATTTCGATTTTTAAAGGATCTTTCAATCTATTAGTTAAATTTTCAACCAAAGAAATGAATTTTTAACCAAAAAGATAAAGTTTCATCTAATGAGATTTTTTTCTACCAACAATTTGTAACAAAATAGTTGAAGTTTCACATAAAACAGATAAATTTTCAGTAGAAAAATTATTCTTAACAAACTAGTTTAATTTTTAACCAAGAAAATTAAATTTCTATGAAAAAGGATAAATTAAAAAAAATGGAATACTTTAATTTTCAAGTTAAAAAATTAATTTTAAATTAAAAAAAAAACTAATTTCCAACCAAAGAAATTAATTTTCATCCAAAAAGATAAATTTTCAACCAAGAAGATTAATTTTTAACAAAATACATGGATTTTAAACCAAATATTTGAATTGTTAAACGATTTTTCAACCTATTAGTTAAATTTCAACCAAAGAAATGAATTTCTAACCAAAAAGATAAAGTTTCAACTAATGAGATTTTTTTCTACCAAAAAACACGAATTTTCAACAAAATAGTTGAAGTTTCACATAAAACAGATAAATTTTCATTTAAAAAATTATTTTTAACGAAATAATTTAATTTTCAACCAAAATGATGAATTTTCAAGAAAGAAGATTAAATTTCTATCAAAAAAGATAAATTTTCGAGAAAAAATCGAATAGATCAACTTTCAGTAAAAAAAATTAATTTTAAATTAAAAAAAAAAATAATTTCCAACCAAAGAAATGAATTTTCATCCAAAAAGATAAATTTTACAACCAAGAAGATTAATTTTTAACAAAATACATGGATTTTCAACCAAATATTTAAATGTTTAAAGGATTTTTAACCTATTAGTTAAATTTTCAAACAAAGAAATGAATTTTTAACTGAAGAGATAAAGTTTCAACTAATGAGATTTTTTTTCTACCAAAAAAGACGAATTTTCAACAAAATAGTTGAAGTTTCACATAAAACAAATAAATTTTCAGTAAAAAAATTATGTTTAACGAAATAGTCTAATTTTCAACCAAAAAGATCAATTTTCAACCAAAAAATGATTTTTTAACAAAATAAATGGATTTTCAACCAAATATTCGAATTTTTAAAGGATTTTTCAACCTTTTAGTTAAATTTTCAACCAAAAATATGAATTTTCAACCAAAAAGATGAACTAGTCACCAAGAAGATCAATATTCTACCACAAAAGACAAATTTTCAACAAAAAAACAGGGATTTTCCAAAAATCATGGACTAGTTACATTTTCATTCAGAAAAAATTAATTTAAAAAAAGTTTTTCAATTAAAATGATGAATTACCAAAAAAACAAACAAATTTTAATGATGTAGTTCAACTTTCAACTAAGCAGTTGAATTTTTAACCAAAAAATATGAATTCTCAACCAAAATGTAATAGTTGATATGTGAACCAAAAAAGATTTTTATTTTAATCCAAAAACAGGTTTCAGTAAAAATATTACAATTTCAACAAAATAGATGAATTTTTAACCAAATAGTTGAGTTTTCCACTAAAAAATATTGTTTTTTCACCAAAAATCGAATAGTTCCATTTTCAGTTTAAAAAATTAATTTGCAAAACAAAAAGAACAAATTTTTAACAAAATAGTGAAATTCTCAACCAAAACTAATTAATTGTATGCAAAAAGTTGAATTTTTAACGAAAAAAAATGAATTCTCAACGAAAAATGTAATAGTTTATATTTTAACTAAAAAATATTTTAATTGTAAACCAAAAATAGTTGAACTTAATCCAAAAAGGCAAATTTTCAACAAAATAATAAATTTAACTTCAACTTTAGTTTATCGAAAATTCCCTGACTTTTCCTTACTTTCTGGAACTTTCCGATCTGTAGCAATCCTGTGAAAGATTAAAAAAATGTGATATTATTAAAATTAAATTAAATTATAAATATTATATAATATAAATATATGAGTACTCATTGATTTATATAATAGCATACAAATAATAAATATAAATAATATATAAATTATATTAAATATTAATTATTAATATTAAATTATTATTATTAATTAAATTATTAATTATTAAATTAAATTAAAATAATTTTATATTTTAATTGTTATACCTTAATTTATTGTCGGCACTTTTTTGAAGATTTAACTTCATATTCCTGGTTTCTTTTTCTAAACGTCCAATTGCGAGTTCTATTTGTCGATCCCTTTCTCGATTAGAATCATCCCTTATTCTCGTTTCTGCCATTTCGAATTTTATATTAAACTGCCTTTGTTGATTCTCCGTCCAAACTTCCTGTTCCGTTTTTAAAGAATTTCGTAGAGAGGCCAATTCACTTCGATGTCTTTGGATCATCGCTTCAATTTTTTCCTTTAAAATTAAAGTATTTTAATAGGATTTTTAAAATAATTTAAATTAAAAAAAAGAGTTTTCAAATTTACATTAAAATCAGAAGTCACTCGACGAATTTCTTCATCTCGTTCTGCGTCTCTTTTCAACTGTTCGTGAGAAAATTTCTCTTTTTCTCGCTGGAGTTCCTCAAAAAATTTTCTTTGCTTTTCATCAAAAAGAGCCTCCTGTTCATTCAGTTTTGCTTCGTACCTACATTTTTTTTAAATATTTAAGAAGAAAAGCTTAAATCAGAGTAGTATAGCTATGACTGTTCTACAGACCACTGTTTTACCGACCGATGGTAAAATTCTAATTGGCCGGAATCTGCAGTACCGGCCGTTGGTAATACCCACGGTCGGTAACTTAGCATGGAACAGATCCATAGCTATACGACTAATCAAAAGTCCCGAAATTTAAAAAAACTCGAATATTAAATTGTAAAGGACTAAATTTCTAAAAGTGCTTCATGTAGAAAAGGTAAAAATTCGAGAACTCTTCATTTTGAAGGCTTTTTTTTTGTAAATATTTAACAAACCGGGAATGAAGAAGTTCTTTTTCTTCACTGAGGAGTTTTTCGTGAATAAAAAATAATTTTCAACAAAATGTTTACATTTTAAACTAAAGAGATGAACCTTCAACTAATAAAATGAATTTTCAACAAAGCAGTTCAACATTCAACTAAATAGTTGAATTTTCAATTAAGAAGATTAATTTTCTACCAAAGAGGATGAATTTGCAACAAATTACATGAATTTTGAACCAAATTTTTGATTGTTCTACGAGAAAGTTGAATTTTCAGCCTGAATATATGAATTTTCAACAAACAAAAAAAACAAATTTTCAACAAAATATTTACCTTTTAAATGAAAGAGATGAACCTTCAACTAATAAAATGAATTTTCAACAAAGCAGTTCAACATTCAACTAAATAGTTCAATTTTCAATTAAGAAGATTAATTTTCTACCAAAGAGGATGAATTTTCAACAAATTACATGAATTTTTAACCAAATTTTTGAATTTTTTACGAGAATGTTGAATTTTCAACCTGAATATATGAATTTTCAACAACAACAAAAAAACAATTTTCAAGAAAATATTTACATTTTAAATGAAAGATATGAATCTCCAACTAATAAAATGATTTTTAAGAAAGTAGTTCAACGTTTAACTAAATAGTTGAATTTTCAATTAAGAAGATCAATTTTCTACTAAAAAGGACGAATTTATAAAAAAATTCATACATTTTCTAACAAATTGTTGAATTTTCAACTTAACGCAATAAATTTTCAACCAATAACGAAATAGTTAAATGTTCAGTTAAAACAATTAATTTTCAACAAAATAGTTAAATTTTCAACTAATGTAATGAATGTTTAACAAATTAGTTGAATTTTCAATCAAAAAGATGAATTTTTAATCCTAAAGAATGAATTATTAATAAAGCAGTTGAATTTTCGTACAAAAAAAGATGAATTTTTAAACAAATAATTCAATTTTCAACAAAATAATTAAAATTTGAACAAAACAGTTGAACTTTTGAATTTGAAAAAAAAAATTAGTTTTCTACACTACAGTCGAATTTTTAACACAATAGGCATATTTATAACCAAAAAGATGAATCTTCAACTAATAAAATAAATTTTAAAAAAGTAGTTGAAAATTCAACCAAGTAGTTGAATTTTAAATTCAGAAGATTAATTTTTCACCAAAAAGGATAAATTTTCAAAAAAATACATGATTTTTCAAACAAATTGTTGAATTTTTTACAAGAAGCCCAGTGTATGAATTTTCAAGCAAACAGTTTAACTTTTAAGCCAAAAAGATTAATTTTTTACAAAACTGTTGAAATTTTAACAAAAAAGTTCATTTTTAACCAAGTAGTTGAATTTTCAACCGAAAACAATCAATTTTCAACCAAAAAAAAAAACGAATTTTTAACAAAATATTTAAATTTTAAACGAAAGAGATGAATCTTCTCCTAATAAAGTGAATTGTTGAGAAAGTACTTCAACATTCAACCAAGTAGTTGAATTTTCAATTTAAAAGATTGATTTTTTACCCAAAGAGAACGTATAGCTATGACTGTTCTACAGACCACTGTTTTACCGACCGATGGTAAAATTCTAATTGGCCGGAATCTGCAGTACCGGCCGTTGGTAATACCCACGGTCGGTAACTTAGCATGGAACAGATCCATAGCTATACGACTAATCAAAAGTCCCGAAATTTAAAAAAACTCGAATATTAAATTGTAAAGGACTAAATTTCTAAAAGTGCTTCATGTAGAAAAGGTAAAAATTCGAGAACTCTTCAATTTGAAGGCTTTTTTTGTAAATATTTAACAAACCGAGAACGAAGAAGTTCTTTTTCTTCACTGAGGAGTTTTTCGTGACTATCAGATAATTCAATTCGAAGTTGTTCTAATTGATGATTCGCTCGGCGAATCGCTCGAAGGTCCACATCTTGAAGTTCCTGCATATGAGCACTTCTGAGATTTTGAATTTCCAATTGATGTTGTTCTGTCATGCTTCGCAGTTCGGGTTCCAATCCCTTTACCGTCATTTCCTACGAGTTAAAAATTTTTTTTTCTCTGATGCGAAATTTTAATGTTTAAGATTATCTATAATTTTCTTAATTTAAAAAATTTAATTAACTTATTTAATTTATTAATTTAATAAATAATTAATTAATATTGTATAAATAATAGTTTAATTTATTATAAATATTATTCTATAAATAATAATAATTGTATTAATTAATCAATTAATAATAAATTATTAATAAAAATTAACAAATCAGTTTTTATGCTAAAAAGATAATTTTTTAGAAAAGAGTTGACTTCTAAACCCAAAAATATGATTTTTCAATCAAACAGTTGAATTTTCAACAAACGAAATTAATTGTAGACCAAACAGACGCAGTTACAACCAAATAGTTGAAATTTAAAACAAAAGAAACGAATTTTTAACCAAATAGTGTAATTTTCAACCTATAAAGACGAATTTTCAAAGAAAAATTCAACTCTTTTTATTTAAAATAAAAATCTTTTCTTGCTTGAAATATCAACTATGAATTATATTTTTCGTTGGGGATCAATCTTTTTTTATTGAAAATTCTACGTTGAACACGTAAGTTAAAAATTGATTTTTTTATTGAAGACTCATAATTTTAGTTGACAATTCAACTATTTTGTTGAAAATTTAATTATTTTGTTGAAAATTCAACTATTTCCTCAAAAATGTAATACTTTTGTTAAAAATACAACTATTTTCTCAAAATTCAATTATTTTCTTAAAAATTCAAGTATTTTGTTGAAAATTTAATTATTTTGTTGAAAGTTCAACTATTCGGTTGTAAATTGTAAAATGTGTGATTGATAATTAATTTTTTTGTCATTGAAAATTTAACTTTTCGATTGGAAATTGAATTATTTTATTGAAAATTCAACTGCTTTGTTGAAAATTTGTCTTTTTGCATTGAAAATTTATCTCTTTTGCTTAAAAATTGAACTATTTTGTTGAAAATTTATTTTTTTTTCTTGGTGAAAATTAATCTTTTTAGTTAAACATTTAACTATTCCAATATTGGTGGAAAATGTATTGCGTTAAGTTGAAAATTCAACAGTTTGTTTAAAAATTCATGTATTCTGTTATAAATTCGTCTTTTTTGGTTGAAAATTAATCTTCGTAATTAAAAATTTAACTGCTTGGTTGAAAGTTGAAAAACTTTGTAAAAAATTAATTTTACTGGTTTAAGATTTTGCTTACAAATTTAACTATTTTGTTGAAATTTTTTTATATTCGTTTTATTGAAAATTAATTTTTTTTTAATCTTTCATTATTGATGAAAAATTGATCGCTTTTAATTATAAATGACAAAAATTGGTTAAAAATTTAACTGTTTTGTTGAAAATTTGTTGTTTTTTTTATTGTTGAAAATTATTTTTTTTTTTTAGTTAATCAATTAACTATTTCATTATTGGTTGAAAATTAAAGGCGTTATGTTGAAAATTTAAAAAATGATTAAAAAATGTATGGGTTTTGTTATAAATTCGTATTTTTTGGTAGAAAATTAATCTTCTTGCTGGAAAATTTAACTGCTTGGTTGAAAGTTGAAATACTTTGTTAAAAATTCATTTTAATAGTTTAAGATCATCTCTTTAGTTGAAACTTGAACGATTTTGTTGAAAATTTATTGCTTTTTTTATTGAAAATTATTTTGTTTACCTAAAAAGTTTACTATTCCATTATTGATTGAAACTTGATCGTTTTTAATTAAAAATTCAAAAGTTTGGTTAAAAATTAAACTGTTTTGTAGAAAATTAAATTTTTCTGTAGAAAAATCGTCTTTTCGGCTTAAAAATTCATCTGTTTTGTTGAAAATTCGTCTTCTTGGATTGAAAATTCAACTAATTCGTTGAAAATTTAAAAATTCAAAATAAAAATAAAATTCCACTGTTTGGTTGAAAATTAATTTTGTGGTTGAAAATTCAAATTTTGATTGAAAATTTAATTATTTTTTTAAAGATTTAATTATTTTATTGAAAATTCAACTATTTTGGTAAAAAATCATGTTTTTTGTTGGAAAATTCAAATGCTTTGTTGAAAATTCGTTTTTTTGGTAGAAAATTAATCTTTTTGATTGAAAATTGATCTACTTTCTTAAAAATTCATTTTGCTGGTTTAAGATCTATATCTTCGGTTAAAAATTGAACTATTTTGTTCAAAAATTGTGTTTTTTTTTTGGTTGAAAATTAATTCTTTTTACTGAGAATTCAACTATTCCATTATTGGTTGAAAATGGATCTTTTATAGTTGAAAAATCAACAATTTGTTGAAAATTCGTCTTTTTGAAAACAAAATAAATCTTTTTTCGTAAAAAAAGTTCTTGGTTGAAAATTATTAATTTTTAACAAAAAATTTGCATTTTTAATCAAAAAAGATAAAATCAAAAAAGATAAAAAGAGATGAAATTTCAAACCAAAAAGGCGAATTCTCTTGAAAATAGTTGAATTTTCCATCGAAAACTTAATTTTTTTTAAATTTTCCACAAAATATTAAAATTTTTAATCAAACAGATGGATGTTAAACTAGTGAAATAAATTTTTAACAAAGTATTTCAACTTTCAACCAAGAAGTTGAATTTTCATTCAAGAAGATTAATTTTCTACCAAAAAAGACGAATTTATAACAAAATACATTTTTAAAAAATCAACTTAACGTAATAAATTTTCAACCAATAATAAAATAGTTAAATATTCAGTTAAAACAATTAATTTTTAACAGTAGTTAACCAATTAGTTGAATTTTGAATAAAAAAAGATGGAATTTAAATCACAAATGACGAATTTTTCATAAAGCAGTGGAATTTTGGCGCAAGAAAGATGAATTTTTCACCAAATAGTTAAATTTTCAACAAAGTAATCAAATTTTCATCAAAACAATTAAACTTTTAAGCCAAAAAGATAAATTTTCTACAATAAAGTTGAATTTTCAACTCGAATGTGTGAATTTTCAACAAAACAGTTGAACTTTTAAGTCAAAAAGATGAATTTTCTACAAAACTGTTGAATTTTTGACAAAAAAGTACATTTTTAACCGAATAGTTGAATTTTCAATTAAGAAGATTAATTTTTTACCAAAATAGACGAATTTTCAACCAAATTTTTTTTTTCCTACAAAAAAAATTTCAACAAAATATTTAAATTTTAAATGAAAGAGATGAATCTTCAACTAATAAAATGATTTTTAAGAAAGTAGTTCAACATTTAAGTAAATAGTTGAATTTTCAATTTACAAGATTAATTTTCTACTAAAAAGGACGAATTTATAAAAAAATACATTAATTGTTAAACAAATTGTTGAATTTTCAACTTAACGCAATACATTTTCAACCAGTAACGAAATAGTTAAATGTTCAGTTAAAACAATTAATTTTCAACAAAATAGTTTTAAATTTTCAAAAAATATAATGAATGTTTAAGAAAGCAGTTGAACCAATTAGTTGAATTTTCAATCAAAAAGATGAATTTTTAACCAAATAATTCAATTTTCAACCAAGTAGTTGAATTTTCAACAAAATAATTAAAATTTCAACAAAACAGTTGAACTTTTGAATTAAAAAAAATAATAATATTCAACAATACAGTTGAATTTTTAACACAATAGTCAAATTTATAACCAAAAAGATGAATCTGCAACTAATAAAATAAATTTTTAAAAAGTAGTTCAAAATTCAACCAAGTAGTTGAATTTTCAATTCAGAAGATTAATTTTTTACTTAAAAGGAATTGAATTTTTAACAAAAAAGTTAATTTTTATACAATTAGTTGAATTTTCAACCAAAAAAAATCAATTTTCGACCAGAAAAATAATAATTTTTAACAAAATATTTAAATTTTAAAGGAAAGAGATTAATTTTCTACTAGTAAAATGAATTTTTAAGAAAGTAGTTCAACATTCAGCCAAGTAGTTGAATTTTCAATTCAGAAGATTGATTTTTTACCAAAAGAGAACGAATTTTTAACAAAGTTCCTGAATGTTTAACCACATTGTTGAATTTTCTACAAGAAAGTTGAATTTGCAACCCGAATGTATGAATTTTCATCAGAACAGTTTAACTTTTAAGTTAAAAAGATGAATTTTCTACAAAACTGTTGAATTATTGAGAAAAATTTTCATTTTTAAGGACATAGTTGAATTTTCAACCAAAAGCAATCAATTTTCAACAAAAAAACGAATTTTCTACAAAATATTCAAATTTTAAACGAAAGAGATGAATCTTTAACTGATAAAGTGAATTTTTAACAAAGTAGTTCAACATTTAACCAAACAGTTGAATTTTCAATTAAAAAGATTAATTTTCTACCAAAAAGAACCAATTTTCAACAAAATACCTGAATTTTTGGTAAAATTGTTGAATTTTCTACTAGAAAGTTGAATTTTCAAAAAAACAGTTTAATTTTTCAGCCAAAAAAATTAATTTGCTACAAAACTGTTAATTTTCTAACAAAAAAGTCCATTTTCACTCAAATAGTAGAATTTTCAGCCGAAAATGATCAATTTTCAACCAAAAAAACGAATTTTCAAAAAAATTCCTGAATTTTTAGTAAAATTGTTGAATTTTCTACAAGAAAGTGGAACTTTCAACCCAAACATATGAATTTTCAATAAAACAGTGTAATTTTTCAGCCAAAAAGATGAATTTTCTACAAAACTGTTGATTTTTTAACAAAAAAGTCCATTTTCCCTCAAATAGTTGAATTTTTAACCGGAAACATTCAATTTTCAACAAAAAAAAACAATAAATTTTCTAGAAAATATTTAAATTTTGAACGAAAGAGATAAATCTGCAACTAATAAAATTATTTTTAACAAAGTAGTTCAACAGTTAACCAAATAGTTGTATTTTCCATCAAGAAGATTAATTTTCCACTAAAAAGAACGAATTTTCAACAAAATTTCTGAATAAAAATTTAATTAATTAATTTAATCATAAAAATTTAACCAAATTTTTGAATTTTCTACAGGAAAGTTGAATTTTTAACCCGAATGAATGAATTTTCAACAAAACAGTTTAATTTTTAAGTCAAAAAGATGAATTTTCTACAAAACTGTTGAATTTTTAACAAAAAAGTTCATTTTTAAAAGTAGTTGAATTTTCAGCCGAAAACAATACATTTTTAACAAAAAAAAACGATTTTTTTACAAAATATTTGAATTTTGAACGAAAGAGATAAATCTGCAACTAATAAAATTATTTTTAACAAAGTAGTTCAACA
>CAKNYM010050946.1:39719-72755 GCA_932195095.1 Andricus curvator
GATAAATCTGCAACTAATAAAATTATTTTTAACAAAGTAGTTCAACATTTAACCAAATAGTTGAATTTTCAATCAAGAAGATTAATTTTCCATTAAAAAGAACGTATTTTCAACAAAATTCCAGAATAAAAATGTAATTAATTAATTTAATCATAACAATTTAAACAAATTGTTGAATTTTCTACAGGAAAGTGGAATTTTCAATCCGGATGAATGAATTTTTAACAAAAAGTTTAATTTTTAAGTCAAAAAGATGAATTTTTGCAAAACTTCTGAATTTTTAACAAAAAAGTCCATTTTTACCCAAATAGTTGAATTTTCAACAATTTTCAACATAAAATCAATTTTTAAAAAAGCAGTTCAACATTCAACCAAATAGTTTAATTTTCAATTAAGAAGATTAATTTGCTACCAAAGAGGACGAATTTTCAACAAATTAAATGAATTTTCAACCAAATGGTTGAATTTTCAACCGAAAACAATCAGTTTTCAACCAAAAACAATCAATTTTCAAACAAAAAAAACGAATTTTCAACCAAATATTTAAATTTTAAACGAAAGAGATGAATTTTCAACCAATAAAATTATTTTTAACAAAGTAGTTTAAAATTTGAGAACCTTTACATTAAAACTCAAATTATGTAACAAAAATAAAAATTACAAACCAGATCAGAGTCAATAAAAAAAAAATAAATAAATTTACACCTTAATCTTATTCGTCTTAGCCTCTAACCATCGTTCCCTCCTAATTTTTTCAGAAGCGGCACAAAGTTCCTTCGCTCGTTGCAGCTCAACCGAATGTCTCTCGAGAGCAACTTTAATTTCTCTCTGATATTTCGCCTCCATTTCCTTAATTTTTTGAGTCAGTGCATTACATTTTTCCGTCAAGTCCTTTTTTTCCGAAATCAGCTGCTCTATAAATTTTTGGTGACGTTTCACAACCCCTTGGTATTTTGATTTCTGGGCCTGGAGAGCCAAAATCTGATCTTTCCTTTGTGACTCGAGTTTCTCACAAGCGGATTTCCTCTCGGTTTTTAATTCGTCCTTCAAGAAATTCAGAGTCGCTTCCTTTTCTTCTAATTGCAGCCGAGCAGTTTCTAGATCGTCTTGTAATTGGGAATGAGGAATTGTTCTAGTCACTGCGCTTCTATATTTTATTCAAATGGAAAAATATTCGGCTTATTAATTAATGGGGAGGAGTGAAAATTATCAAATTAATCGAATCGTTTGAGTTGAGGGGAAATTTTACACTCACTTTCTCTACCTAATCACCACTCACTCTTCTACCCTTCATTACCCCTCACTTCCTCTCCCCTAATTACCGCTCACTTCTCCTACTCCCTCTAATTTCCCCTACTTTCCCTCCACTCATTTTCTTCTCTTCCCCTACTTTCCCTCCTCTCATTTTCCCTCAATTCCCGTACTTCCTCTACCCTCACTTCTTCATTCGCCTTTCCTTCTCCAACATCTTCCTCCTTTACTGCCCCCTCTCCTCACTTAGACTCATTTCCCTCGCCTAATACCTCCCCACTCTCCCACCCATCATTACCCATTACTCTCTATTTCTTCATTACTCCTCACATCCTCTCCTCTGATTTCTTATCAGTTCTCCTACTCTCGCTATTTTCTTCTCTCGAATTTCCTTTACTTCACCTACTTTAACTCCCAGGATTTCACCCCACTTCCTCTACTTTCCATCCCCTCATTTTCATTCATTTCTCCTACCCACCATATTTTCTCCTACTTTCCCTCCCCTTATTTCTCCTAACTTTCCCTCCACCCATTCCCTTCACTTCGCATACTTTCCCTTTTTTTAATTTTCCCTCAATTCCCGTACTTCCTCTATCCTCACTTCTGCATTCGCCCTTCCTTCCCTAACATCTTCCTCCTTTACTGCCCCCTCTTTTCGCTTGCCTAGCTAACACTCTCCTTCTTCAGCCATTACTTCTTCTCTCCTGCTCACACTCATTTCTAACCATTTTCCCCTTACTTAGACTCCTCTTCCTAAACTTATTCCTCACTTTCCTTCCCTTTATTACCCATCACTCTCCATTTCTTCACTACTCCTTTTTTTTTTCTTCTCTGATTTTCCATCACTTCTCCTACTCCCGCTAATTTCTCCTCTCCATTTTCCTTTACTTCACCTACTTTATCTCTAATGATTTCATCTCACTTCCTCTAAGTTCTATCCCCTCATTTTCATTCCCTTCCCTATTCCTACCTGATTTCCCCTACTTCCCTCCCCTCATTTCTCATCGTTTTTCTTAGGCACATTCTCTTCACTTTCCCTACTTTACCTCCCCTCATTTTACCTCAATGACACTACTTTCCCTCCCTACACTTCTCTATTCATCCTCTCATTATCAACATCTTCCTCCTTTACTGTCCCCTCTCCTCGCTTCCTCAACGAACACTCCACTACCTCACCCCTGACTTCTCCTTCCCCAGCCCTCACTTCTCCTTCCTTACTCTTCCTCATTTCTAATCATTTTCCTTACTTACACTCACTTTCCCTACTCCTCCTAACTTTCCCTCCCCAATTTCCTCTACTTCACCTACCTTATCACCAGTGATTTCACCTCACTTCCCCTACTTTCCATCCCCTGATTTTCCTTTACTTTCCCCACGTTCCCCTAATTTCTCCTACTTTCCCTCCCCTGATTTCTCATACTTATACTCCACTCATTCCTTCACTTCCTTTACTTTACCTTCCCTAATTTTCCCTCACTTTCACTACTTTCCCGCCCTTTATTTCACCTTACTTCCTTTAATTTCCCTTATCTCATTCTTCTCACTTGCCCTACATTCTCTCCCCTCATTTTCCCTGCATGCCCTCCCCTGATTTCCTCTCAAATTCCCTACCCTCATTTCGCCTGCTTTTCCTTCCCTTATTTCCTTTCATTTTCACTCTCCTCATTTCCTATCACTTCCCCTACTTGCCCTCCCCTAAAGCCCCTATCTGCCTTCCCTCCACTTACCCCCACTTCCCCTCCCCCCCATTCCCTCTAATTACCCTCTCCTAATTCCCACTACTTGCCCTGCCCTTATTTACCCTTCACATCCCATCATTTCTCCTAATTCTACTTCCCGTATTTCCCCTCACTTCCCCTAGTTTTCCCTACATTCCCGCCACTCATTTCACGTCACGTCCCCTCTACTCATTTCTCTTGCCTTCCCTCCCATAATTTTCCCTAACTTACCCAACTTCCCCTCTTCTCATTTCACTTCTCTTCCTCCAATTCCCCTCCATTGATCCTCCTCACTTCCCCTACTTTCTCTCCCATCATTCCCACTGCTTTTCCTCTCCCGATTTCCCCTAATTTTCCTCCACTTATTCCCTTCACTTCCCCTACTTTCCCTCCCCTCATTTTCCCTCGCTTAACTTACTTCCCCTCCCTTCATTTTACCTTACTTCCTCTAATTCCCCTTCACTCATTCCCCTCACTTGTCCTACTTTCTCTCCTTTTATTTCCCCTGCTTTCCTCTCAATTTCCCTACCCGCATTTACCCCTACATCCCCTCCCCTCATTACCTTTCATTTCCTCTCCCTTATTTCCTCTTTCCTTATTTCCCCTCACTTATCCTACTCCCCCCTAGTTTTTACTCTATAATTTCGCCTACTTCACCTACTTTGTCTCCCCTAATTTCCCCTTAGTCCCCCTACTTTCCATACCTTCATTTTCCTTCACTTCGCCTACATCTCCTTAATTTCTCCTACTTTTCCTCCCCTTATTTCACCTCACTTTCTCTACTTTTCTTCCCCTAATTTACCCTACTTTTCCTGCACTCATTTCCTCCACTTCCCTGCATTTCCCTTTTCCTCATTTCCTCTCATTTTATTTTCCCTAACTTCTCCTACTCCCCTAGTTTCCCCTCCTCAATCCCCCTACTTTGTCTCCCATAATTTCCCCTCAATCCCCCTACTTTCTTCCCCCTAATTTCCCTTCACTTTGCCAACTCTAATCTAATTTACCCTACGTTCCAATCCCCTCATTTCACGTCACTTCCCCTACTTCTTCTCCACTCATTTTCCCTGCTTTCCTTCCCTTATTTCTTCATACTTTACCTTCACTCCCCCTGCTTTCCATACCTTCATTTTCCTTCACTTCCCCTACACCCCCATAATTTCTCCTACTTTTCATCCCCTTATTTCACCTCACTTTCCCTACTTTAACCTTCCCCGATTTACCCTACTTGTCCTGCACTCATTCCCTCAACTTCTCTTTATTTCCCCTCACTTTTCATACTCCCCCTAGTTTCCCCTACATTATCTCCCATAATTTCCCCTCACTCCCCCTGCTTTCTATGCCCTAATTTTCCTTCACTTCCCCATCTCCCCTCTAATTTACCTACGTTCCACTCCCCTCATTTCATTTCACTTTCCCTACTTCCTCACCACTGATTTTCCATGCTTTCCTTCCACTTATTTCCTCTACTTTCCTTCCCTCATTTCTTCATACTTTACCTTCACTTCCCCTATTTTCCTTTCCCTCATTTTCCGCCATTTCCCCTACTTTCCTTTCCTCTATTTCCCCTCACTTTTACTCCCATCATTATCTCTCACTTCCCCTGCTACCCCACCCCTCATCTATTCTACTTTCAGTTCCCTTATTTCCCCTCACTTCCCCTGATTTTCCTTCACTTCCTGTCCTTGAAAAAAAGTACGGCGGACGGACGAATGGAGCCCTAAGAAGTCGGTTTATTTTTTCTGTTCTCTTTTTTGCTAGAAAATTAAAAAAATATGTAGTAATAAATAAATAAAATAAAAACATGTGTTTTTCACATTATCAAAAATTGTTGAGAAACAATTTTTTTGTTTCTAATTTTCTGTTATTGCTGACTAGCAAAACCTGTACATATAAAAATTCGCCATAATTTTAGAACCAATAGAATCATTTTTTTTATTTTTCTAATAAAAAAATAAGAGAGAAGATATGAACCGATTTCAAATTTTTTTTCTTCCTATTTCAACGGCTAATTTGTTTCCCTCAGCTCAAATGATTTCAAATAATTTATCCTAGCATTTTCACTACGCTCTATTAATTATTCATAATATTAAATTATTATTAATCATTAATAATTAATAAAATAAATAAAAATGCAATATAATTTGTTTAATTCACCTGTTATTAGAATTGCAATACGAATACTGATCATTGGACAATAATTCCTGAATTGCGTGCGTTTTTCCACCATCATTCACTTGATCTTCAAATTTTAAATCAAAAATATTACTCAACTATTAGAGAACTAAAATTAAATTTAAACAAAAATGTGACCTACCATATTTTGGTACTTCTTGTTCCAATGTGCCCAAAAAATCCATAATATCATCGTAAGTTGGTCCACTAGGACTGCAATTATTAACAGAAATATCTTTCTCTGGCTGAACCTAAAAAAAATACATTCACAACCTTTTTTTCGAACTCTGGCATTTTTTTTTGTAACAATTTGCGTCTAAAAGAATCAAAATTTCGCAAAAAAAATTTCGAAAATTAATTTTTTTCTGTTTGTTATTCCTGACTTTTCCCTGACTTATAAATTTGTCTTTCAGGTATAAAAACAAACTTACACCTAGGAGATCAATAATGTTGATTTAAAAAAATGTTTGTTTCTAAAAACAATTCAGTTGAATTTTCTACTGAAAAAGTCAATTTTTCAACCAAATAGTTGAATTTTGAAGTAAAAAGATCAATTTTCAAGCAAAAATTGAATAGTTAAATTTTCAGTTGAAAAAATAAATTTTAAACCAAATACATAAATGAATTTTAAACCAAAATGATGAATCTTCAACCGAAAAAATCGATGTTTAACCAAATAGTTGAATTTTCAACCAAAAAGATCAATCTTGTACAAATATAATAGTTAAATTTTCATCACAAAAAATAAATGTTCAACCTAAGAAATTTATTTTTAACGACAAATAGAATAGTTAAAATTTCAGTAAAGACATTAATTTTCAACGAAATAAAATAAATTTTCAACGAAGTAGTTACATTTCTATAAAAAAAGATCAATTTTCCACGAAAAATGGAATAGTTAAATTTTCAGTTAAAGAAAATTGATTTAAACTAAACTGATAATCTTCAACCAAAAAAATGAATTTTTCGCCAAATAGTTGAATTTTCAACCTAAAAGAATAATTTCCTACTGAACTGAAAAAGATACATTTTCAACCAATCATCGAATAGTTAAATTTTCAGTTAAAAAAATTAATTTTCATCAAAATAGTTGATATTTCACATAAAACAGATAAATTTTCAGTATAAAAATTAATTATCAACGAAAAACGACAATTTTTTAACCAAAATATGAATTTTCTACCAGATTTTCAACGAAAGATTTTCAACGAAATAGTTGAATTTTCAACTGAAAAAGACAAATTTTCAACCAAATAGTTAAATTTTGAAATAAAAAGATCAACTTTGAAGCAAAAATGGAATAGTTAAATTTTCAGTTGAAAAAATAAATTTTAAACCAAATACATAAATGAATTTTAAACCAAAATGGTGAATCCATTTTTAACCAAATAGTAGAATATGCAACCAAAAAGATAAATCTTGTACAAATAGAATAGTTAATTTTTAGTTAGAAAAATAAATTTTCAACCGAAGAAATGAATTTTTAACTACAAATATAATAGTTAAATTTTCAGTAAAGAAATTAATTTTCAACCAAATGAAATAAATTTTTAACGAAGTATTTTTTTTTAAAGAAAGAAGTGATTGTTCAAAAACGAAGATTAAATTTCCATCAAAAAAGTTAATTTTCCACAAAAAATGAAATAGTTAAATTTTCAGTCTAAAATTAATTTTTCGCCAAAAAGTTGAATTTTCAACCTAAAAGAATAATTTCGTACTAGAAATCTTAAACAAAACACGTGATTTTTTAACCAAAAACAGAATACATAAATTTTTAGTCAGAGAAATAAACTTTCAACAAAATAAAAAAATCGAAAAAATTAATTTGTAACAAAATACATGAATTTTCAGAAAAATATTTAAATTTGTAAAAGAATTTTGAAACAAATAGTTGAATTTTGTATTGAAAAAGATGAATTTTCAACTAATCATGGAATAGTTAAATTTTTAGTTAAAAAAAAATTAATTTTTTATTAAAATAGTTCAACTTTCACATAAAACAGATAAATTTTCAGTATAAAAATGAATTTTCAACGAAAAACGACCATTTTTTTACCAAAATATGAATTTTCTACCAAAAAAGACGAATTTTCAACAAATTACATGAAATTTGAACCAAATAGTTGAATTATCAACTCAAAAGTATAATTTTTGAACCAAAAATTTACAACAAAAAAGTTGAATTTTCTACTAAAAAGAATGAATTTTTAACAAAATTGTTTGAAATATTAAAATAATTGAAAATTTTTACAAATGACCCAAAATTTAAATAAAATGTACATTTTTTAAAGTTTTCAGAATAATAAAGAAATGCTCTTAAGATTTCTAGTACAATTTTTTATGGTTTTTTCAAATTATTTTTTAAAGAAAAGCTAAGAGGATTTCCAAATTTATTTAAAAAGAATATTTGGAAAGATTTTTAAAAGCCTAAAAAGATTTCCAAAATGTTGGAAAAACATTCAAAATTTTAAGGCAATTTTTTTAATTTTGCAGTATTTAAAAAAATGTTAATAATTTAATTTAAAATAATGCCAAAATTTTTTTAACAAAATGTGTATTTGTGAAGATTTTGAAATAAAATTTTGAAGATTTTAAAGATTTCAAAAATTTCTAAAATTGTCTAAAAAGAATGTGAAAGATTTTAAAGAAAGAACTTTAAATTTGCAAAATTTAACCAAATTGGAATCATGTTAAATAATATTTTAAAGTTTTAAAAAATTTCAAAATTTTTTAAATTACACAAAATTTAAACAAAATGTATATTTTTTAAAGGTTTCAGAATAATATAGAAATTTTAAGATTTCTGGGCCAATTTTTAATGATTTAAAAAAAAAATTAATTTTTAAAGAAAAGCTAAAAGGATTGCCAAATTTATTTTAAAATCTTAAAAAGATTTCTAAAATTGTAAAAAAAAAAATTGAAGATTTCAAGGCAATTTTTTTCATTTTGCAGCAAAATAAATATTTGAATGAAAATCATTTTAAAAGTTATTTATAAATTTTTAAAAAAATTTAGAAGTTAATTTTAATAATAAAAGAAAAGATTTTTAAAAAATTGAAGCAGAGAGTAGATTTTTTTAAATTTGTAACAAACAATTTAGAAGCTTTTTAAGGATTTTGAAAGGTTTACAAATGATAAAAAAATTTCTGCGAAATTCCTCGGAAAATTTAAAATGATTTTTTATTTTGAAAAATTGGAAAAAAGATTTCAAAACATTCAAAATTATTTCCTAAAGTTTAAAAAATATAAAAAAATAACATGTTCAAAAAGATTTAAAACTTCATGGGGCACGCGCCTCCATTTAAAAGTTAAAAAAAATTAATTAATTAAAAATTTTGTTAAATTACATAATTTAAAAAAATGTATATTTTTGAAAGATTTCAAAATAATAAAGAAATTTTTTTAAGATTTCTGGGAAAATTTTTAATGATTTTTTTTTAAATTATTTTTAAAGAAAATCTAAAAGGATTACCAAATTTATTTTTAAAACTTAAATAGATTTCTAAAATTGTGAAAAAAAATATTCAAGATTTCAAGGCAAGTTTTTTCATTTCGCAGCAAAAAAGAATATTTGAATGAAAATCATTTTAAAAGTTATTATAAATCAAAATATAAATTGAAAAAGTTTTTATAAATTAAAAAGTTAATTAAAAATGTTGAAAAGATTTTTAAAAAATTGAAGCAGAGTGTAGACTTTTTTTTAACTTTTTAACACAAAATTTAGAAGCTTTTTAAGGATTTTGAAAAGTTTAAAAATAATTTTAAAAAAATCTGCGATATTCCTCGGAAAATTTAAAATGATTTTTTATTTTGAAAAATTCGAAAAAAGATTTCAAAACATTCAAAATCATTTCCTAAAATTTAAAAAAAAATAAAAGAATAACATGTTCATAAACATGCTAAACTTCCTGGGTCTTGCGACACCATTTAAAAGTTAATTTTTTTTTAAATGACACATAATTAAAAAAAATTTATATTTTTGAAAGATTTCAAAAGATGTAGATGTGTAGATTTTTTAAAACTTTTTAACACAAAATTTAGAAGCTTTTTAAAGATTTTGAAAGGTTTAAAAATAATAAAAAAAACTTCTTCGAAATTCCTCGGAAAATTTAAAATGATTTTTTATTTTGAAAAATTGGAAAAAAGATTTCAAAAAATTGCAAATTATTTCCTAAAATAAAAAAAAATAAAAAAATAACATATTCAAAAACATGTTAAACTTTATGTTGCTTGCGTCACATACCATCTTTTTCAACAAAAAGAAAATGGTTTTATTTTTTTTTGAATTTAAACAAATTTCCGGGCGTTATTCATAAAAATTCGAGAAAAAAAACGTTTGGAACACCTTATTATTCACTCTAGGTTGTATTATCCACTGTGACAAGGTTGCCCCTAAATAAAAAAATAAATTAAAACCTACTTGGCTTTGGTATTTCAGAGGCACAGTTTCCAAATTTTCTTTCCTTAAAACTGTCGACTGATCACTCATATTTTGTTCCAGATCATTAATCATAGTACAAAGTTGTTCAAAAGAACATGAATTCGGTTCAATCACATTTTGATTGCAGTCATTAGCCGGTTTCGTTAATTCTTTATGGATAGTTTTAAACATCTCCATTGTAACTTCATCACTTTCAAAGTCCCTTAAATTTGGTTCCACCGGTTTTATTTTTTTTGAACAGAGGGGTGGTTTTGATAGCAGTTTCGGATGCACTATATTAACCATCGTGTTCATTATTTAGTTTTTTTTAACTTATTATTTAGAGAAATAATTAAATAAATTATTTTAGACTATGGAGAACTGGTTTGTTGTCGTTTTTAGTGGGGTTATACACTCATACTGTGGGGAAAATGTAATTTAGATTACAGGAAGTTGGTTGTTATGGTAACAAAAGGGGTGCTGATTCGATTCATTCATGCATTCAAACTTAGGGGTGATTAAATCATTACTTTCATTTAGAGATCGTTCATAAAATACGTTACTAATTTTTTAGACTATTTTCGACCCCCCCCCCCCCTTCATTGACGACCACCGTTTTTTATTAGCACCCCCTCCCCGCCAAAAAAAAAGTAGTCCAAAATTCTCTCACAACAGGGGAAATAGGGGGATTTTTTTTAACAAAAATAGGGAAATAAAATATTGAAAATAAAATCAATGCAAATACAATATTGCATTAAATATGAAATAACATTTTAAATTTCTAAGATATCAAGATTTTTTACTACAGAGATGAATTTTCAACGCAAAATGTTATTTTATATTTTTCAACCAAATGGCTGAGGGTGAAAGCTTCATTTTCAAAATTCTATGATTTTTCCTTGACCAATTTTTTATTTTTTAATCTTGAAATATTTTTAACATATAATCTTTTATAAACGAATAAAACAATACTTCAGATACAAATTTAAAATTAAATTATTTATTTATTTTCAACGAAAAAATGACTTTTCTACCATGAAAGATAATTTTTTAACCAAATACTTGAATTTTCGACAAAATAATTAAATTTTAAAAACCAAAAAGACAAATTTCAACAAATAAAGATTTTTCAACAAAGAAGGAATAAAAAGTTCACCTAAATTGTTTAAATTTTCTGTATAAAAATTGAGTTTTCAACCAGAAAATATGAATTTTCAGCAAAAAAATTAATTTTCAACAAAATAGTTACATTTTCAACCAAAGAGATAAACCTTCATTAAAAAAAAAATTTCAATAGAGTAGTTAAACTTTTACCCACGCAGTTGAATTTTCAATCAAAAAACATCAATTTTCAACAAAATAGTTCAACTTTCAACAAAAATCATTTCTTAAAAAAAGTGTTTCAACAAAAAATTTCAAACAAAATAGTTGAATCATCAAGCAAAGAAGATTAATTTTCGATCAAACAGTTGCATTTTTATCCAAAAGAGATGAAATTTCTACTAAAACTAGTGAATTTTTTGATCTAAAAGACATTTTTTCAATGAATAGTTAAATTTTCATCCAAAAAAGATTTTAGTTGACTTTTTAACACCAAAATATGAATTTTAAAGAAGAAGTAATTTTTCTACAGAGATACTTGAATTTTCAACCCAAAAATATTAATTTTCCATAAAACAGTTGAATTTTCGACCAAATAGTTGCATTTTTATCCAACAAAAAAGATGTAATTTCACTTTTTAACAAATCTGTTGAATTTTTAACCAAATATTGCATTTTTATCCAAGAAAGATGTAATTTCTACTAAAATATATGAATTTTCAAATTAAAAAGACAAATTTTCAAAAAAATAGTCGAATTTTCATCCAATAAATATTTCAGTTGACTTTTCAACACCAAAATATGAATTTTAAAAAACAAATAAATTTTCTTCGAAATAGTTGAATTTTCGAACAAAAAGGATGACTTTTTAACAAAATTGTTGACTTTTCAATTAAATAGTTGCAGTGTTATCCAAGAAAGATATGCATTTTCTACTAAAATAAATGAATTTTCAAATTAAAAAGATAAATTTAAAAAAAAAAATGGTTGAATTTTTATTCAAAAAAGATTTCAGTTTGATTTTTCAACTTCAAAATATGAGTTTTAAATAAGAAATAAATTTTCTTGCATTTTCAACCCAAAAAAACGAATTTTCAACAAAATGGTTGAATTTTCAACCAAAAAGGATGACTTGTCAACAAAATTGTTGAATTTTCAATTAAACAGTGGCAGTCTTAGCCAAGAAAGGTGCAATTTCTACTAAAGTAGATGAATTTTCAAATTAAAAAGACAATTTTTCAAAAAAAAGAGTTGAATTTTCATCCAAAAAAGATTTCAGTTGACTTTTCAACACCAAAATATGAATTTTAAACAAAAAGTAAAATTTCTACGAAATTAGTTAAATTTTCAACAAAAAAGTTAAGATTTCGACCAAAAAGTCCGACTTTTTAACAAATTTTTTGAATTTGAAACGAATAAAAAAATGTATAACTAAAAAGATAATCTTCAGGAGGAAGCAACTGCAAACAAATTAAGAAATAATTATAAATGGTATAAAACAATTTCAATTTAAAATTGAGAAATTTCAAATTTATTCTGCTGTAGTTGAATTTTGAACCCAGAAAAATTCATTCTCAACCAAATGGCTAATCTTCCAACAAAAAAGATTAAAATTCAGCAAAAAAACATTTGAATTAAATAAAAAAAACATTTTTTTGTAGCACAAAAGTTTATTTTCGACTAAAAAATACGACCTCATCAAAGTAGTTGAATTTTCAATCTAAAAAGATACATTTTTAACCAAATGGCTAATCCTCCAACAATAAAAATATTAAAATTCAGCAAAAAACAGTTGAATTAAAGAAAACAATTTTTTTTAGCAAAATAGTTGAATTTTCGACCAAATGACGAATTTATCAAAGTAGTTGAATTTTCAACCTAAGAAAATCATTTTCAACCAAATAGATAATCTTCCAACAAAAAATATTAAAATTCAGCAAAAAACAGTTGAATCAAACAAAACAAATTTTTTTTAGCAAAATAGTTCAATTTTCTACCAAAAAAGACGACTTCATCAAAGTAGTTGAATTTTCAATCTAAAAAGATCCACTTTCAAGTAAATGGCTAATCTTCCAACAACAAAAATTACAATTAAACCAAAAACAGTTGAATTTTCAACCAGTTGAGTAGTTGAATTTTGAACCTAAAAAATTTATTTTCAACCAAATGGCTAATCTTCCAACAAAAAATATTGAAGTTCGACCAAAACCCGTTAAATTTTCCACCAAAAGACGAATTTTCAACCAGTTGAATTAAACCAAACAAAATTTTTTTTAAGCAAAATAGTTCAACTGTCGACCAAAAAAGACGACTTTATCAAAGTAGTTGAATTTTCAACCTAAAAAAATTCACTTCCAACCAAATGGCTAATCTTCTAAAGAAAAAATATTAAAATTCAGCAAAAAACAGTTGAATTAAAGAAAACAATTTTTTTTAGCAAAATAGTTCAATTTTCGACCAAATGACGAATTTATCAAAGTAGTTGAATTTTCAACCTAAGAAAATCATTTTCAACCAAATGGCTAATCTTCCAACAAAAAAAATTAAAAATCAGCAAAAAACTGTTGAATTAAATAAAAAAAGAAGTTTTTAGCAAAATAGATTTTTTTTTTTAATACAAAATAGTTCAATTTTCGACCAAAAAAGACGACTTCATCAAAGTATGTATTTGAATTTCCAACCTAAAAAATTCATTTAAAACTAAATGGCTAATCTTCCAACAAAAAATATTGAAATTGAGCAAAAACAGTTGAATTTTCAACCAGTTGAGTTAAGCGAAAAAATTTTGTTTAGCAAAATAGTTTATTTTCGATCAAAAAAGACGCCTTCATTAAAGTAGATGAATTTTCAACCTAAAAAAATTCACTTCCAACCAAATGGCTAATCTTCCAAACAAAAAAGATTAAAATTCAGCAAAAAACAGTTGAATTTTCAACCAGCTGAATTAAACCAAAAAAAAATGTCTGCAAAATAGTTCAATTTTCGACCAAAGTAGTTAACATTATCAAAATAGTTGAATTTTCAACCTAAAAAGATGCATTTTCAACCAAATGGCTAATCTCCCAACAAAGATTGTAATTCAGCAAAAAAACAGTTAAATTTTCAACCAGTTGAATTCAAAAAACATTTTTTTAGCAAAATAGTTCAATTTTTGACCAAAAAAAGACGACTTCATCAATGCAGTTGAATTTTCAACCTGAAAAGATGCATTTTCAATTTTTCAACCAAATCATCGAATCTTCCACCAAAAAAGTAAAAAATTGAACCCAAAACAGTAGAATTTTCAAGCCAAAAATACGATTTTTTAAGAAGACAGTTGAAAGATGACTTTTCTACCAAAAGCAGAATTTTCAATCAGTTAAAATAAAGAGGAATTTATAACAGAATAGTTAGATTCTCTACCCAAAAGATGAACTTTCAACAAACAAAATTAATTTTCCAATTTTCTTCTAAGGAGATCTTTTTTCAGAAAAAAAAGTTTTTATTTATATCTGCATATAGTCTGAAAAGACGTTAAACATTGCTGTTATTCTCTGATGATAATACAGATTCCTTGAAAAATTTAACTTGTACCACCTAGCAAAATAATGCGTGTATTTTCTGAAAAAAGTTTCTTCTCTCAATCTCTCTAGTAGCTGAATGGGAAAGCATCCGACCCGCAATCGGAAGTTCTGTGGTTTGATTCCCAGCGGAGCGAAAGGAACTCTTTTTTCAGAAAAAAAAACAAACTTTAATTCATATCTCTGTCTAGTCTGCAAAGATGTTAAAATTGTTGTATTCTCTGATGATAATACAGATTCCTTTAAAACACTGATGCATGTAAAATAATTAATTTAATGTAACTAATAGTTGAGACACGATACGCATTAATATATTAAAATTAGAATTAATTATTCACTTATTTTTGTGCTTAGAATTAAAGATTATTATATTATAAGTATAAATTTCCAACAAAAAATGGAATATTTAAATTTTCAACGAAAAAAATGAATTTTTCCACAGAGAAGATGCTGTACAAAAAAAAATGAATGTTCAAACAAAATTTGTTGAATTTTGAAGAGAAAAAGGCGAATTATCTACAAAACAGTTGAATTTTCAACAAAAAATGTTAATTTTCAACTAGTTGAATTAAAGAATACAAAAAAAGGAGTTTTTTTGATTAATGTTCTACCAAAAATATAATTTTTCAACAAAAAAGTTAATTTCCTATAAAATAGTTAAATTTTCTTCCACATAGTTACATTTTTATGAAAATAGTTTCAGTTTTAACGAAATATTTAAATTTCTAGCCAAAAACATGAATTTTCAAGAAGAAAGTTAATTTTTAACCAAATTGTTGAATTTTTAAACCAAGAAGATGAAATTTTCTACAAAACAGTTCAATTTTCAACCCGAAAATATGAAGATCTTCAACTAAAACAAAATGAACTTTTAACAAAGTAGTTTAAATTCGAACCAGTTAGTTAATTTTTTAATTTCAAAAAAACAGTTGAATTCAACCAAAAAAGTAGAATTTTCAACAAAATAGTTGAATTTTCAATGAAAAAAGTTGCATTTTTAACCAAAAAACATGATTTTTTAACAAAGAAGATTAATTTTCTAAAAATTGGAATAGTTGAATTTTTAACCAAACAGCTGAATTTTCAACAACAAAAATGAATTTTTAACAAAGTAGTTCAACTTTCAACCAGGTATTTGAATTTTTGACCAAAAAAGATGACCCTTATAAACACGATAAAATTTATAACTTTCGACATTTTATAAAATTTTACCAAAAAAATCGAAAGCGGACCAGTTTTCAAAAATATGGATTAGAAAGTACATTTTTTATAAATTTTAAAATATTTAGTTGATTTAAAAAAAACATTAAAGAATCGAGTAGAACATTTTTATTTTTCAAAATATAAGACGTAATTAAAGTAATTGGAATAAAAAAATCCTTAATCCATTCGAGTCTTCACCATTCTAGTCGTAACTTTGTCCTTCTCTCTGCAACAAAAATAAACACAACAATAAATAAAAAATTTTTAGATAAAAAATAAAAATAATAAAATGTTTAAAATATAATAATGACGAATAATAATAAATAATAATAATAATAAAAAAATTCGCTTTTTTTAAATCGACTCGGAATACGTATACAGTTTCGCTAGTTTATTAAAAAAAATGTTGTTTTTTCTCGTTTCTTTGGATTCAATTGATATGTTTAATTTAGAAACCTTTGACAAATTATATTACAAGATATTCTTGAAATTAGTATTAACCATCGATTAGTTAAATAACACGAAAAAAATAATTCAACACTTCTTGAATTTGTCTCTAAATTCAGGGAATTCAAATAATAATTCAAATAAAGTTTTATTTTATCTTCTCATAACTTAAAATTCAGTGCATCTTTAGGGGTACTGTGTTAAAATTAATTTAAACCGATTCAAATTCCTAAATTTTAAAGTAAAAATATTGCATTTTCTACATGACAGATGAATTTTTAATCCAAATAGTTTAATTTTCAACAAAAAAAATTAATTTTCTACCAAAAAGACGATTTTTCAACAAAATACATGAATTCTCAACCAAATAGTTGACTTTTCAGCCAAAAAATTATTTTCTACAGAAAAAAAACGATTTCTCAACCAAATACATGAATTCTTAACCAAATAGTTGAATTTTCTACAACAACAAAAAAATATTTTCAACCACGACAAAAAAAAATTTTCAACCAAAGCGATGAATTTTTAACTAAGGTGATAAATCTTCAACTGGAATAAATTATTTTTAAACCAATAAGATGAATTTTCAACTAAAATGATGAATCATTAACTAGAATGATTGAATTTTCAACCAAAAACATGAATTTTCAACTGAAAAAGATAAATTTTTCAACCATTGTTGCATTTTGAACTCAAAAATATCAATTTTAGACTAAATACATATGGAATAGCTAAATTTTCAGTTAAAAAATTAATTTCCCACAAAAATAAAACAAATTCTTAACCAAAAAGGTCAATTTTCAACGAAAATGATGAATATTTAACTGGAATAGTTGAATTTTCGACTAAAAAGATAAATTTTCAAACAAGAAAATTAACTTTACTAAAACAGACGATTTTTCAACCAAATACATGAATTTTCAACGAAATAGTTTAATTTTTCTACTAAAAAAGATCAATATTCAACAGAATATTTTAATTTTGAACTAAAAAACCACATATTTATATTTTTTAGTTGAAAATTCATGTATTTTGTTGAAAATTCGTCTTTTTGGTAGAAAATTAATATTCTTGGTTGAAAATTCATTCCCTTCGTTGAAATTAAATTTTTTAAACTGAAAACTTAACTAATCCAGTTGAATATACCATAATTTTACTTAGAAATTCGTTTCATTAGTTGAAAATTATTATTTTTTTAAATTTAACTTCCAGTTTTGGTTGAATATTTAGCTTTTTTACTTGAAAATTCGTCCTTTTGGGTCCAAAATTAATCTTCTTTATTGAAAATTTATCTGTTTGCTTTAAAAATTTAATTATTCTACTTTAAGATTCATCATTTTAGTTGAAAATTCATCTTTCTTATTTAAAATGTAACTACTTCAGCTGAAGATTCATCATTTTAGTTGAAAATTCATCATTTAAGTTGAAAATTCATTAGTATTTGGTATTTTGAATTCAAAATTCAACTATTAGGTCGAAAATTTGTCTTCTTTGGTAGAAAAGTTCAACTACTTCGTTGAAAATTCATGTATTTGGTTGAAAACCCGTCTTTTTCGTGAAGAATTAATCTTCTTGTTTGAAAATTAATCATATAGTTTGAAAATTCATCTTTTTGTTTGAAAATTCAACTATTCCAGTTAAAGATTCATCATTTTAGTTGAAAATTAATCTGCTTTTGTTAAGGATTCAACTATTTGGTAGAAATTTCATCTTTTTGGGTTGAAAATTCAAATACTTGGTTGAAAAATGTACTACTTTATTAAAAATTAATTTTTTTGGTTGTCCATTAAAGATTTTAGTTGAAAATTCATATTTTTAGTTAAAAATTTAACTATTTTATTGTAAATTTGTTTTTTTTTTTTGTTAAAAATTATTTTATTAATTGAACATGAAACTACTCCATTTTTTGTTAAAAATGTATCTATTATAGTTGAAAAATAATTTTTTTTAATTTAAAATTTGTCATTTTAGTTGAAAATTTATCACTTTGGTTGAAAATTTGCTTTTTTTGTAAAAATTAATTTTTTTGGACTGAAAGTTTATTAAATCATCTTCTTGGTTGAAAATATAACTATTTGGTATAAAAATCTTCAATTTTTGTTTGAAAACTAGCTTTATTAGTTGAAAATTCAACTATATGATTGAAAATTCATGACTTTTCTTTAAAAAATCGTCTTTTCCGATAAAAAATTAATCCCATTGGTTTAAAATGTAGCTTTTTGGTAGAAAATTAATCTTCTTGGTCGAAAATTAATTTTTTAGCTAAACATTGACTTGATCCAGTTAAATATACCATCATTTTAGTTGAAAATTCATCTCCTTCGTTGAAATTTAAATTTTTTAACTAAAAATTTAACTAATCCAGTTGAATATTCCATAATTTTAGTTAAAAATGCATCTCTTTAGTTGAAAGTTATTATTTTTTTAAACAGAAATTTAACTGTTAAATTCTTGGTTGATTTTTTTTAGTTGAAAATTTATGTATCTTCTTGAAAATCCGTCTTTTTTATATCAAATTAATCTTCTTGGTTTAAATTAATTTTTTTAACTGTAAATGTACTCAATACAGTTAAATATACCATCAATTTAGTCGAAAATTCATCCCTTTCGTTGAAATTTATTTATTTTTTGAACTGAAAATTTAGCTAATCCAGTTGAATATTCCATAATTTTAGATACAAATGCGTCCCTTTGGTTGAAAATTATTATTTTTTTTTTTTACTGAAGATTTAACTATTCCATTTTTGGTTACAAAATTCATCTTTTTTAGTTGAAAATTCGAATTTTTTGATAGAAATTCATTTTCTTGGTTAAACATTCATTTTTCACTTTTTGGTTTAAAATCCATCTATTTCAGTTTATGATTCATCATTTTAGTTGAAAATTAATCACTTTGTTTGAAAATGTAACTATTTTTTTGAAAATTAGTTGTTTTTTTAAACTGAAAATGTAACTATTCCAATTGAATATTCCAATATTTTAGTTTAAAATTAATTTCTTTCGTTGAACATTAATTTTTTTCAACTAAAAATTTAACTATTCAATTTTTGGTTGAGAAATTATCTTTTTAAGTTGAAAATAATCTTTTTGGTTCAAAATTCATCTTTTTGTATGAAAATTCGATTATTCTAGTTAAAGATTCGTCATTTTAGTTGAAAATTGGTTTCTTTTTTTGGTGTAAAATTAATTTTTTTAACTGAAAATTTTAATATTCCATTTTTGTTTGAACATTTGTCTGCTTTAGTTGAAAATTCAACTATTTCGTTGAAAATTCGTGTATTTTGTTGAAAAATCGTATTTTTTGGAAGAAAATTATTATTCTTAGTTCAAAATGCATCCTTTTGGTTGAACACTCAACTACTCCAGTTGAAGATTCATCATTTTAATTGAAAATTCGTCTATTTGGTTAAAAATTATTTTTTTTTTTATTTGAAATTTTTTCGTATTTTTTCGTGGAAAATTAATTTTATTTGTTGAAAATTCATCTTTTTAGTATAAATTCAACTATTTCAATAGAAGATTTATAATTTTAGTTGAAAACTCATCACTTGGTTGGAAAATTGAATTATTTGGTTGGAAATCCGTTTTTTTTTGTTTGTTGAAAACTGTTCAACTTTTGGTTTAAAATTCAACTTTTCCAGTAGAAGTTACATAATTTTATATGAAAATGAAACCGTTTTGTAGAGAATTCGTCTCTTTGGCTTGAAAATTCAACATTATTGTAGAAAATTGGTTTTATTTTTATTGAAAATTAATTTTTTTAACTGAAACTTTATTCGATTCTTGGTTGAAAATTCATCTTTTTTAGTTAAAAATTCAATTATTTGATAGAAAATTCGTGTATTTTCTTTAAAAATCATCTTTTTCGATAGAAAATAACTCTCTTGGTTCAAAAATTAACTACTTGGTTGCCAATTCGTCTTTTTTGGTAGAAAATCAATGTTTTCGGTTAAAAATCCAACTGCATATAATAAAACAAATAAAATAAAAATCCTCACATAACGTGGACGACTTTACCCCAACCGAAAGCGGCATCCCGGTCACAGGATAAATATTCAACCAAAAATTAAACATTTAAATTTTTATTAAAAAAAAAAAAAATTTTCAACTAAAGAGAAGAATTTTTAACTAAAATTATGGAATATTCAACTGGTTTAGTTAAATTTTCAGTTAAAAAAATTAAATTTAAATAAAAGGGAAGAATTTTAAAACCAAGAAAGTCAATTTTCTACCAAAAAGATGAATTTTCAAGAGAATACATGAATTTTCAAATAAAAAAGATAAATTTGGTCTTTTTATTCAAAATTAAACTATTTGGTTGAAAATTTGTTTTTATTAATTGAAAAATTCAACTACTTCGTTGAAAATTTATATATTTTGTTGAAAACCCGTCTTTTTCATATACAATTAAACTTCTTGTTTGAAAATGTATCTTTTTAGTCAAAAGTTCAACTATTCCACTTAAAAATTCATCACTTTGGTTCAAAATTTGTTATATTTTTGTGGGAAAATAATTTGTTGGTAAAATTAATCTTCTTGGTAAAAAATTAATCTTCTTGTTTGAAAATTTAACTTCTTAGTCGAAAGTTCAACTATTCCAGTCAAAAATTCATCACTTTGGTTGAAAATTTGTTTTATTTTTGTGGGAAAATAATTTTTTGGTAAAATTAATCTTCTTGGTAGAAAATTATCTTCTTGTTTGAAAATGTATCTTTTTAGTCGAAAGTTCAACTATTCCAGTTAAAAATTCATCACTTTGGTTGAAGATTTGTTTTATTTTTGTGGGAAAATAATTTTTTGGTAAAATTAATCTTCTTGGTAAAAAATTAATCTTCTTGTTTGAAAATTTAACTTTTTAGTCGAAAGTTCAACTATTCCAGTTAAAAATTCATCACTTTGGTTGAAGATTTGTTTTATTTTTGTGGGAAAATAATTTTTTGGTCAAATTAATCTTCTTGGCAGAAAATTAATGTTCTTATTGTAAATTTATCTTTTTAGTCGAAAATTCAATTATTTCAGTTAAATATTCATCATTGTAGTTGAAAATTTGATATTTCTGGTCGAAAATTTGTTTTATTTTTGCGGGTATATAATTTTTTTAACTAAAAATTTATCTATTTCATATTTAGTCAAAAATTGATCTTTTTTAGTTGGAAATACAGCCATTTGGTTGAAAAATCTGTCTTTTTCAGCTGAAAATTTATCACTTTGTTTGAAAATAAATCTATTTTTTTGGAAATTATTTTTTTTTTAAATTAAAAAAAAAATTAAAAATGTAACTATTAGTATTGAATATTCAATAATTTAGTTGAAAATTCATCTATTTGTTTTCTCTTTAATTTTTTTAATTATCTTTTTAGTCCAAAGTTCAAGTATTCCAGTTAAAAAGTCATCACTTTGGTTGAAAATTTGTTTTATTCTTGTAGGATAATAATTTTTTGAATAAAAAATTTAACTATTTTATTTTTTATTTAAAACTAATCTTTTTTGTTTCAAAACTCAACTATTTGGTTGAAAATTGATATTTTTTAGTTGAAAATACATCTATTTGGTTTAAAAATCTGTCTTTTTCAGTTGAAAATTTATCACTTTGTTTGGAAATGAATCTATTTTTTGAAAATTATTTTTTTTTGCATTTTTTTAAAACTAAAAATGTAACTATTAGTATTTAATTTTCAATAATTTATTTGAAAACTCATCTATTTGTTTTCACTTAAATTTTTTCAACTAAAAATTAAACTATTCGATTTTTGGTTGGATATACGTGTATCTTCTTAAAAAAATCGTGTTTTTCGATAGAAAATTAATTCTCTTGGTTGAAAATTCCCTTTTATTGGTAGAAAATCAATGTTTTCGGTTGAAAGTCCAAGTGCATCTAATAAAAGGAATAAAATAAAAATGCTCACATAACGTGGACGACTGCACCCCAACCGGAAGCGGCATCGCGGTCACAGGCGTTGACCAGAGCCTGGCTGATGGTTTCAAAGAGATCATCAGCTTCCAAATTCGGCTCGTAGAGAGCTTCGCACATGCCGTAGAGTTGCTCCGAGCATCCGCCTCCGACGACGAAATCATTTGGTTCGTTGAGACAACCAATCAGATCCATGTTGCAGACGTAAGGCTCAAAAGTCACCGGATCCAGTCCAGCAATCATCGGTTCGACAAAGTAGGGGCCAAATCGCCTCTCGTAGAGGAGATTCGAAACCATGGCAGCGAACGTTTTCGGGTGGACTCTTCTGTTCTCCTTCAGTTCGTACAAGTTGAGTCGGAAACGCAGTCTTTCCATCACGGTTTGACTGTCGGTGACGAGGCCGGGGAGACCAACGTACATATGGGGCCCCATCTCGTAGATCTTTTGCATGTCGGTCGCCAGAGTTTGGAGCTGAATTCCGAATCTGCGATCGGCGGCTATCGCTACGCAATTTTTTCCCTTCATTGCTATCATGGCACCTCCATTGTAGGTGAGGATACTCTGAAAAAATACATTTTTTCAGCTCTGGAAAAGTCTATAATATATTTCACAAAGATTTCAAAATATTACGACGTTTCAGAAAGATTTCAAAAGATTTTATGAAGATTTTTAATGATTTAACAAAAGTTTCTCAAAGATTTCAGATTATTTTCAAGAAATTTCATAAGGATTTAACAAAAATGTCACAAAGATTTCCAAGATTTCTAATATTTAAAGAAATTTCACAAAGATTTCAAAAGATTCCACAAAAATCACAGATTTCAGAATAATTTCAAAGATTTCAGTATCACTTCAAAGATTTAAGAAGATTCCGAAAGACTTCACAAAAATTACACACAAAAATCAGACAGATTTATAACATTTCAGAATTATTTCAAAGATTCCAAAGGATTTTAAAAGATTTCAAAATATTCCACAAAAATTTCAAAGATTTCCGACAGATTTGGCTGATTGCAAAAGATTTCTCAAGTATTTCAAAAGATTCCACAAAAATTACAAAGACTTCAGAAAAGTTTCAAAGATTTCAGTATCACTTCAAAGATTTAAGAAGATTCTAAAAGATTTTACAAAATATTCAAAAGATTACACAAGATTTTAAAAATAAATAAAAATATTTCGCAAATTTCAGAATCATTTCAAAGATTTCAGGAACATTTCAATTATCCTCAAAACTTTCAAAAAGATTTCAAAGCTTTCAGAATCAATTAAAAGATTGAAGAAGATTCCAAAAGATTTCACAAAGATTTCACAAAAGTTTCTCACAAATTTTAAAATATGGCATCTCCATTATAGTTGAGGATACTATGAAAAAATCCATTTTTTTTAGCTCTGGAAAAGTCTATAATATATTTCACAAAGATTTCAAAAGATTCCAAAAAATCTCAAAGATTTCAGAATAATTTCAAAGATTTCAGTATCACTTCAAAGATTTAAGAAGATTCCGAAAGATTTCACAAAGATTTGAAAATATTTCCGAAAACTGTTAAAAGATTCCACAAAAATTACAAAGATATCAGACAGATTTCTAAGATTTCAGAATTTTTTCAAAAGATTCCACAACAATTTTAAAGATTTCCGACAGATTTCGCTGATTTCAAAAGATTCCAAAAGATTTTTAAGGATTTCAGAATCATTTCAAAGATTTAAGAAGATGTCAGAAGAATTTAAAGAATTTCAAATATTTCAGAATTATTTCAAAGATTCCAAAAGATTTCCCAAAGATTTTAAAATATTTCAAGAGATTCCACAAAAATTTCAAATATTTCAAGAAGATTTCAGAAAATTCCAAAAGAAGTTAAAAAATTCAAAAAGATATCAGAATCGTTTCAAAGATTTCAGGAAGATTCCAAAAGATTTTAAAAGCTTTCAGAAAAATTTCAAAACATTCCACAAAAATTTCAAAGATTGCAAAAAGATTGCAAAGATATCAGAATCATTTCAAAGATTGCAAAAAATTTCAGTGATTTTAAAATCATTTCAAAGAATTAAGAACATTTTAAAAGATTTAAAAAGATTTTAGAAAAATTTCAAAAGGTTCCACAAAAATTATAAAGATTTCAGAGAGATTTATAAGATTTCAGAATCATTTCAAAGATTTAAAAAGATTTCACAAAAGTTTCTCAAAAATTTCAGAAAGATTAAAAAAATTTCCAAAGATATTTAAAATATTTCAAAAGATTTCAAAAGATTTCAAAAGAATTTAAGAGATTTCGCAGATTTCACAAAATATTTCAAAATATTCGTCAAAATTTTAAAAGATTTCGGAAAACTGCCAAAAGATTCAGCAAAAATTACAAATATTTCAAAAATATTTCAAAGATTTCAGAATCATTTCAAAGATTTAAGAAGATTCTAAAAGATTTTAAAACATTTCACAAAATTTTCAAAAGATTCTACAAAAATTACAAAGATGTCAGACAGATTTCTAAGATTTCAGAATTATTTCAAAGATTCCCAAAGATTTTAAAAGATTTCAGAAATATTTCAAAAGATGCCAGAAAAATGTTAAAGATTTAAAAACTATTTCAAAGATATCAGAATTTTTTCAAAGATTTCAGGAAAAATCTGCAAAATCTTGGAAATCTTCTTTAATTTTTCAAATGATTCTGAAATCTTTGTAAAATATTTTGGAATCTTTGAAATCTGCGAAATCTTGAAAATCTTTTGAAATCTTCCTAAATCTTCGAAATAATTTTTAAATCTTTGAAACTTTTGTAGAATAATTGAAATTCTTGTGGAATCTTTTGAAATCTTTCAAAAACTTTTGTGAAATCTTTTTAAATCTATGCGAAATCTTTTAGAATCTTCGAAATCTTTCAAAATCTTCTTAAATCTTTGAAATAATTCTGAAACCTTTGAGAAACTTTTAAATCTTTTGGAATCTTCAAAATCGAAATCTTGGAAATCTTTTGAAATTTTCTGAAATCTTTTAAATGATTCTGAAATCTTTGAGAAACTTGTGAAATTTTCTATGAAATCATTGAAATTATTCGGATGTCTTTTTGGAATCTTTGAAATTTTTGTGAAATGTTTTTAAATCTTTGTGAAATCTTCTGCGAAATCTACTCACATTATTTAAAATAATTTTGAAATTTTTGTTGAATCTTTCGAAATCTTTGAGAAACTTTTATGGAATTTAAAATTCCATAACTGGCCCGCTTTGCCTCGTTTCGTTACAAATTATGACTCCAAAAATTAACGAAACTAATTCCAAAGATCAATAACTTACATTCAAGACATTAAAATAAGTTCCTTTCTATTATTTTTCACACTTTATTATTTCTGAACACTATAAAATATGAAATATTACCAAAAAAGAAACTACAAAATTTCAAAAAATCAAAATATAATACTTTTCAAAAATTCTTATAATAAGGATTTATAACAGAATTATAGTTCAAAATGTTACCATGATTTCTGAAAGATTCCAAAAGATTTCACAAAAGTTTCTCAAAGGTATCAGAAAGAATTCATAAGATTCTGCGAAAATGTCAAAGATTTCAAAAGATTCTACAAAAAATTCAGAATCATTTCAAACATTTAAGAAGATTCAATGATTCGGAAAACTTTGCAATTTTTGCGGAATCTTTTACAATCTTTCTAAAAGCTTTGAGAAACTTTTGTGAAATCCTTTAAAATCTTTTGGAATCTTTGAAGATTGTGTGGAACCTTTTGAAATCTTTCTGCAATCTTTGAGAATCTTTTGAAATCTGTTACAATCTTTGAAATCTGCGAAACCTTGAAAATCTTTCTAAACCTTTGAAATGATTCTGAAATTTTTGAATCTTATTGAAATTTTTGAATTTTTTGTGAAATCTTTTGGAATCTGCGAAATCTTTTGAAATTCTCTCAAATCTTTTAAATGATTTTGAAATTTTTTTGGAATCTTTAAAAATCTTTCTGAAACCTTTGAGAAACTTATGTGAAATCTGTTAAATCTTCCCTAATTTTTGAAATTATTCTGATATTTTTTTGAAATTTTTGTGGAATCTTTTCGAAGCTTCCAGAAAATTTTGTGAAATATTTTGGAATCTTCGAAATCTTGGAAGTCTTTTGAAATCTTTGAAATTTGTCTGAAATCTTTGAGAAACTTTTTAAATATTTGTGAAATCTTTTGGAATTTTTGAAATCTAAAAATATTGAAAATCTTCTTAAATCATTGAAATCTTTAAAATGATTCTGAAATATTTGAAATTTTTTTGAAATCTTTGAAAATTATGTGGAATTTTTTGAAACCTTCTTATAAGTATGAAATGATTCTAAAATATTTGAAATTTTTGTGGAATCTTTTGAAATCTTTAAAATCTGCGAAATCTTCCTCAATTTTTGAAATTATTCTGATATCTTTTTGAAATCTTTGAAACTTTTTTGAAATCTTCAGAAAGATTTGAGAAACTTTTGTGAAATCACTTAAAATTTTTTGTGAAATCGTTTAGAATCTTAAAAATTTTGAAATATCCTTAAATCTTTGAAATCACCTTAAATTTTTTAAATGATTCTGAAATCTTTGAAATTTTGGTGAAATCTTTTAAGATCTTTATGAAACTTTTGCGAAATCTTTTAAAATCAATCTAAAATATTTTAAAATATTTTGAAATTTATGTGGAATATTTTGAAATTTATGTGGAATCTTTTGAAATCTTATATGTATGAAATGATTCTAAAATATTTGAAATCTTTTTGGAATATTTGAAATTTTTGTGGAATATTAAAAATTTTTGTGGAATCTTTTGAAATCTTTCAGTAACAGTCAATTTCAGATCTGTCTCGCTTTGCCTCGTTTCGTTGCAAATTATGACTCCAAAAAATTAACGAAACTAATTCCAAAGATCAATAACTTAAATTCAAGATATTAAAATACGTTCCTTTCTATTATATTTTACACTTTATTATTTTGAAACGCTATAAAATATGAAATATTACCAAAAAAGAAACGTAAAATCGCATTCATAACCTCAATTTGAAAAGTACAAACTTTCAAAAAATCCAAATATAATTCTTTTCAAAAATTGTTATGATAAGGATTTAGAAGAGAATTAGAGTTCAAAATGTTATCATAATTTCTGAAAAATTTCAAATAATTCCACAAAAGTCTTAAATATTGGAAAAAGATTTCAAATATTTTAGGATCATTTCCAAAATTTAAGAAGATTTAAAAATATTTTAAAAGATTTCATAAAGTTTCTCAAATATTTCACAAGAATCTTAAATATTGGAAAAAGATTTCAAATATTTTAGAATCATTAAAAAAAATTTAAGAAGATTTAAAAAGATTTCATGAAGTTTTTCAAAGATTTCAAAAAATGTCACAGAAGTTTTTCAATGTTTTCAGAAAAAATTCAAAAGATTTAAAAAAATTTCGAAGGTTTCAGAGATTTAAGAAGATTTCAAAATATTTGGCAGATTTAAAAGATTCCAAATATTTCACAGAGATTTTAAAAGATTCTACTATAATTTCAAAGATTTAAGAAGATTTCAAAACATTTCAAAAGATTTCCAAGACTTCGCAGATTTCAAAAGATTTAACAAAAATTTGAAAAGTTTTCATGAAAGTCTCTCGAAGGTTTCAAAAATTTAAGAAGAATCTTTTGAAAACTTTGAGAAACTTTTCTGAAATCCTTTAAAATCTTTTGGGATCTTTTGAAATTTTCCTAAATCTTTGAAATTATTCTGAAATCTTTGAATCGTTCTGAAATTTTTCAATTTTTGGTCGCATCCTTTGAAATCTTTCTGAAATCTTCGAGGTACTTTTGTGAAATCTTTTGCAATCTTCGAAATTTTCTCAAATCTTTTAAATGATTCTGAAATTTTTTTAAATCTTTCTGAAACCTTTGAGAAACTTTTGTGAAATCTTTGAAATCTTCCTCAATTTTTGAAATTATTCTGATATCTTTTTAAAATCTTTGAAACTTTTGTGAAATCTTCAGAAAGCTTTGAGAAACTTTTGACAAATCATTAAAAAAATGTGTGAAATCGTTTAGAATCTTAAAAATTTTGGAAATATGCTTAAATCTTTGAAATCATCTTAAATTTTTGCAATGATTCTGAAAGATTTAAAATCTTTGAAATTTTGGTGTAATCATTTAAGATCTTTATGAAACTTTTGTGAAATATTTTAAAATCATTCTGAAATCTTTGAAATATTCGAAATCTTGGAAGCCTTTTGAAATTTTTTTGAAATCTTTAAGAAACTTTGTGAAATTATTTAAAATATTTATGAAATCTTCTGGAAATTTTAAAATCTGCGAAATCTTTGGAAATCTTCTTATATCTATGAAACGATTCTAAAATATTTGAAATTTTTGTGGAATCTTTTGAAATCATTCAGAAATCTTTTGGAATTTTCGAAATCTTTTAAAATCTTAAATCTTTGAAATGATTCGGAAACCTTTGAGAAACTTTTAAATCTTTGTGAAATATTTTGGAATCTTCAAAATCTTTTAAAATTTCCTCAAATCTTTTAAGTGAATCTGAAATCTTTGAGAAGCTTGTGAAATTTTCTATAAAAACTTTAAAATTATTGGAATATCTTTTTGAAATCTTTGAAATTTTTGTGAAATCTTTGAAACCTTCCTCAATTTTTTAAATTATTCTGATATCTTTTTGAAATCTTTGAAACTGTTGTGAAATCTTCAGAAAACTTTGAGAAACTTTTGTGAAATCATTTAAAATTTTTGTGAAATCGTTTAGAATCTTCAAAATTTTGGAAATATGCTTAAATCGTTGAAATCATCTTACATTTTTTTAATGATTCTGAAATCTTTGAAATTTTTGTGGAATCTTTCAAGATCTTTATGAAACTTTTCTGACATTTTTTAAAATCATTCTGAAATCTTTTTAAATCTTTTGAAATTTATGTGGAATCTTTTGAAATCTTCTTATATCTATGAAATGACTGTAAAATATTTGAAATTTTTGTGGAATAATTGAAACTCTTGTTGAATCTTTTGAAATCATTCAGAAATCTTTTAAAATCTTTGAAATGATTCTGAAACCTCTGAGAAACTTTTAAATCTTTGTGAAATCTTCAAAATCTGCGAAATCTTTTGAAATTTCCTCAAATCTTCAAGTGAATCTGAAATCTTTGAGAAGCTTGTGAAATTTTCTATAAAAGCTTTAAAATTATTGAGATATCTTTTTGAAATCTTTGAAATTTTTGTGAAATCTTTTAAAATCTTTGAAATCTTCCTCAATTTTTGAAATTATCCTGATATCTTTTTGATCTTTGGAAATTTTGTGAAATCTTCAGAAAACTGTGAGAAACTTTTGTGAAATCATTTAAAATTTTTGTGAAATAGTTTAGAATCTTAAAAATTGTGGAAATATGCTTAAATCGTTGAAATCACCTTAAATTTTGGAAATGATTCTGAAATCTTTGAAACTTTTGTGGAATCTTTCAAGATCTTTATAAAACTTTTGTGAAATTTTTTAAAATCATTCTGAAATCTTTTGAAATTTATGTGGAATCTTTTGAAATCATATTATATCTATGAAATTATTCTAAAATATTGGAAATCTTTTTGGAATGTTTAAAATTTTTGTGGAATGTTTTTAATTTTTGTGGATTATTTAAAATTTTTGTGCAGGATTTATAATTTTTGTGAAATCAATTAAAATCTTTCAGTAACAGTAAATTTCAGATCTGTCTCGCTTTGCCTCGTTTCGTTTCAAATTAAGACTCCAAAAAATTAACGAAACTAATTCCAAAGATCAATAACTTAAATTCAAGATATTAAAATAAGTTCCTTCCTATTATATTTTACACTTTATTATTTTGAAACACTATAAAATACTAAATATTACCAAAAAAGAAACGTAAAATCACATTCATAACCTCAATTTGAAAACTACAAAATTTCGAAAAATCAAAATATAATTCTTTTCGAAAATTCTTATAATTAGGATTTAGAAGAGAATCAGAGTTCAAAATATTATCATAATTTTATATTTGTCAGGATTAAACAGCAATTTTGAGACAAAGATGCATTGTCATCTGAGCATTTGACACTCACATAACCTCAAAAATTTCGGACTTTATTATTTACTAGGAAGTAGAGTCTATTAAATTGTTTATTAACGCTATTAATTAGGAGAAAATAATTCTTTAATTTATTAAAATTTCTTACCATTTTGACGGCTTGGTGTAATCAAAAATCCAAAAACCACCGAAACTTCACAAGCGGCGAAAAAATTTGTTTAAGGCGATCCTGCGAACTCTGTAGTCGATATGAGGAATGTTGATAAAGTAGAGTATATTGTAATAGGAATCTGCATTATCGACATTTAAATCACATTTTCAAATTTTCAAAAAGATTTTTGAAGATTTCGGAAAAAGAAGATTTTTAAGAATTTTGACATGTTTCAAGAAACTAATAAAAAATTTCTTATGATTCCTAGGAAAATTTCAAATGATTTTTCGTTTTGAAAAATTCAAAAAAACATTGTTAATTATTCCCGAAAATTTCGAAACAGAATATGGAAAATTTTAAAGCAATCTTTTTTTATTTCGCAAGATTACAGAATTTTAGAAAAAATTCGTATATTCAAAAAAAAAAAATTTCTAGGAAAATTTAAACTGATTTTTCATTTTGAATAATTAATTTTAAGAGAAAGTTGAATTGAATGGAAAAAAAAATAAACTTCAAAATTTTAAGGCAATTTTTGAAATTTTGCAGCTTTTAAACAAAATTTTGAACAAAAAATTCAGAAGCCTTTTAAGGATTTTAAAAGGTTTAAAAATAATTTAAAAATTTCTGTAAAATTTCTCAGAAAATTAAAAATGATTTTTTATTTTGAAAAATTTGAAAAAAAATTTCAAAACATTCAGAATTATTTCCTAAACTTTGGAAAAAACGTAGAAAATTTTTAGGCAACATTTTTTAATTTTGCACAATTGCAAAATTTTAGAAAAAATTTCTGTATTCAAGGGAAAGAAACATTGCTTGATGTTTCTAGGAAAATTTTTAATGATTTTTGTTGTTGAAAAATTAATTTTAAAAGAAAATTGAATGGAAAAAAAAGAATCTGCAAGATTTCAGGGCATTTTTTTTTATTTTGCAGCATTAAAAAAAAGATGCTAATTATTTTTAAAGTTGTTTAAAAGTTTTAAAAAAAATTGTTTAAAAATTTTAAATTGGAAAAGATTTTTAAAAATTTGAAACAAAGTGTAGATTTTTCATGATTTTGGAAAAAAAATTGAGAAGCTTTTCAAGGATTTTGAAAGGTCTAAAAATAATATGAAAAAATCTGTGAAATTTCTCGGAAAATTCAAAGTGATTTTAATTTTCTAATTTTTTACTTTTCTAATTTTTCAAGATTACAAAATTTTAGAAAAAATTCGTGTATTAAAAAAAAACACATTTTTTTAAGGTTCCCAGGAAAATTTAAACTGATTTTTCATTTTGAAAAATTAATTTTAAGAGAAAATTAAATGTACTGTAGTGATTACGTAATATAAATAACTTTTTCATTTCTCGGAAAATTTGAATATATTTTTTATTTTGAAAAATAAATTTAAAGAGAATATTTAAAAATATTTAAAAACATTTCAAAAGATTTCTAAAATTTTCGAAAAAGAATGTGGAAGATATTAAAGCAATAACTTTAAATTTGCAGCATTTAACAAAATTGTAATCATGTTGAGATATTTAAAAGTTTCAAACAAAAAAAAAAAATAGAAATTTTTTACAAATGTCACAAAATTTAAACAAGATGACTATTTAAAGTTTTCAGAATAATAAAGAAATACTCTTAATATTTCTGGTACAATTTTTTATGTTTTTTTTTTAAATTAATTTTTAAAGAAAAGCTAAGACGATTTCCAAATTTATTTAAAAAGAATATTTGAAAAGATTTCAAAAAACCTAAAAAGGTTTCCAAAATGTTGAAAAAAATATATTTTTAATTTGCAAAAATGTCAAAATTTTTTAAACAAAATGTATATTCGTGAAGATATTTGAATTAAAATTTTGAAGATTTCAGAAGATTTCTAAAAATGAGACCTCTGAAAAAAAATTTTAATCTGAATATTTTAAAAAATAATTAGAAGTTTGAAAAAAATTTTAATTTAAAAAAATCTAAAAGAAAATGTATATTTGTGAAGATTTTGAAATAAAATTTTGAAGATTTTAAAGATTTCAGAAGATTTCTAAAAATGAGACCTCTGAAAAATAAAAATAAAATAAAAATCCGAATATTGAAAAATAATTAGAAGTTAAAAAAATATTTTCAATTTGAAAAAATGTAAAATAAAATGTATATTTGTGAAGATTGTGAAATAAAGTTTTGAAAATTTATAAAAAAGAGACCTCTGAAAAAACAAAAAACAAAAATTCTCCACGCTGGGAAATTCCCGAAAATAAAAATATTCCGAATATAAAATTTCCAAAATTATAAAATTAAAAACAACTACAAGTAATTTTAAATTTGGCGCCTTTTTTGAATTTGAGACACTTTAAAACTAATTTTTTGTTTATAAAAATATTTGATTATTATTGTATTTTTAATAAATAAATAATATTTATAAAAAAATTGTAACTGTTCAAATCCAGGAATTTCATAATTTGGCAACTTTCTGGCAGGAATGTTATTATTTAGGAATTTATTATTCGGGAATTTTATTTTTCAGGAATTTATTATTCTGGAATTTTATTATTCGATAATTTATTATTCGGGAATATTATAAACTTTGGGGAATTTTCCAATTCGAGAATTTTATTATTCGGGAATTTTATAATTCAGGAATTTTCATTATTCGGCAATTTTATTATTCGGGAATTTATTATTCGTGAATTTTCTAATTCTGGAATTTTATTATTCAGGAATTTATCATCCGGGAACTTTATTATTCGAGAATTTTCTAATTCGGCAATTTTATTATTCGGGAATTTATTATCCGGGAATTTTATTACTCAGGAATATTATAAACTTTTGGGAATTTTCCAATGTGGGAATTTTAATTATTCGGCAATTTTATTATTCGGGAATTTATTATCCGGGAATTTTATTACTCAGGAATATTATAAACTTTTGGGAATTTTCCAATTCGGGAATTTGAATTATTCGGCAATTTTATTATTCGGGAATTTATTATCCGGCAATTTTATTACTCAGGAATATTATAAATTTTTGGGAATTTTCCAATTCGGGAATTTTAATTATTCGGCAATTTTATTATTCGGGAATTTATTATTC
>CAKNYM010050946.1:86601-108228 GCA_932195095.1 Andricus curvator
TACAGAAAAATTTGAATTTACAATTAAAATAAAATTTGTTAGTCATGTAATACAAAATTTAAACAAATTATTAAATTTTCAAGCCAAAAAGACAAATTAAAAAAAAAACAGTTTTATTTTCAACGAAAAAGGATGATATTTAACAAAATAATTAAATTTTAAACCAAACAATACAATTTTTAACAAAAATTCATGAATTTTAAACAAAAAATTTAATTTTAGACTTTTCAAACAAAACAAATGAACGGAAAATAAAATTCATTAGTCACGAAAGAAAGAAACTTAAACAAACTTTAAATTTTCAAAAAAAAAAAAAGTTGAATTTTCTACCAAAAAGGATGACTTTCTAACAAAATTGTTGAATTTGCAGCAAAATATATCAATAGTTTTGCTTCGATTTTGTTGGATTTTCTTATTGAGTTCTATTAATTCAGTTCGCATTTAGTTTGAAAAATGAGCAAAAGGGAATCCTGTGATGAATAAATATAAATTTTGATAATTAATAGAATAAGTAATAACATTTTAAATAAAAATTGAAGTGAATTTTTAATACTATTTAAAAAAAAGGCTATTTTAAGAAAAAAAAAGACTATTTTGAAAAATTGGTGGACTAATATTAATTTTTTTGGTTGTCGATTCATGATTTTAGTTGGAAATTCATATTTTTTATTAAAAATGTGACTATTAAATTGAATTTTGTTGTTGTTAAAAATTAAGTTTTCAACTGAAAATGTATCTATTCCACTCTCTACTGAAAATTCATCTTTTTTTTTGAAAATTTAATTACTTTCTTTAAAAATTATTTGTTGTTGAAAATGCATTTCTTTTTACTGAAAATTTAACCATTCCCTTTTTGGTTGAAAATTTATCATTTTTGGTGGAAACCTTAACTATTTTGTTAAAAATTCCTATTTTTTATTTAAAAATTGATTTTTCTTACTGAAAATTCAAATACTTGGTTTAAAACTGTACTCTGTTAAAAAAAAAAATTTCGTTTTAGATTCATGGTTTTAGTTGAAAATTCATATTTTTTGTTAAAAATATAACTATTTTATTGACATTTTTTTTTAAATTAATGGTTTAACTGAAAATGTAATTATTCCATTCTCTACTGAAAATTTGTCTTTTTGGTTGAAAATTTAACCACTTTGTTGAAAATTAGCTGTTTATTTTGGTTGAAAATTAATCAATTTTGGTGGAAAATTACATAACTTTGCTGAAAAATCGTATTTTTTATTTGAAAATTATTTTTGTTTTCGATTCATCTCTTTGCTTGAACATTTAATTACTTTGTTGAAAAATTGCTTCTTTTTTTTTGTAGAAAATTTATTAATTATGGTGGAAAATTTAATTATTTTGAAAAAAATCGTATTTTTTATTCGAAAATTAATTTTTCAAACTGAAAATTCATGTAATTTGTTGAAAATTCGTCTTTTTTGGTAGAAAATTAATCTTGCTAGTAGAAATTTTTTCTTCTTTTTATTAAAAGTGCATCTTTTCGGTTGAAAATGAATCTATTTTTGTTAAAAATTGAACTATTTTGTTGAAAATTCATCATTTTGGTTGAAAATTTAACTACTTCATTTAAATTCTTTTTTTTGTCGAAAATTAATTTTTTTACATGAAAATTTAAGCATTCCCTTCTTGGTGGAAGCCTTGACTATTTTGTTAAAAATTCCTATTTCTCACTTGAAAATTGATTTTTATATCTGAAAATTTAACTATTGAATTTTTTGTTGAAAATGTATACCTTTTAGTTAAAAATTATTTAAAAAAATTAAAGATTCGTCATTTTAGTTGAAAATTCATCTTTTTCGTTAAAAATTTAACTATTTTGTTTACAAATCTCCTGTTAGGTTGAAAATTTAACTATTTTATTGAAAGTTTGTTTTTCTGTTATTGTTAAAAATTAAATTTTTAACTGAAAATGTAACTATTCCATCCTCTACGGAAAGTTCATCTTTTTTGTTGAAAATTTAACTATTTTTGTGAAAAATTGCTGTTTACTTTGCTTGAAAATTAATCAATTTTGGTGGAAAAGTACATAATTTTGTTAAAAAATCGTATTTTTTATTTGAAAATAATTTTTTTTTTTCGTTTTCAATTCATTTCTTTGGTTGAAAATTTAATGACTTTGTTGAAAAATGGCTGCTTTTTTGTTGTTGAAAGTTTATCATTTTTTGTGGAAAATTTAATTATTTTGTTAAAAAATCTTATTTTTTGTTCGAAAATTAAGTAATTTTAAAAATTGGACCCAATTTTTTTTCTCCAAAGTTAGCCCGTGGCCTGGATTTAATTAAATTTTGTTTGTTTTTTATTTCCAGTGACGTTTATTCATTATGTGTGGCTTATCCGGAACCGCATGCCGATCGTTTGTACAACGAGACTAAGCAATTAGCAAAAATTAATTAATTTTAAACAAAAAATTTAATTTCAGACTTTTCAAACAAAACAAATTAACGTTAAATAAAATTCATTAGTCACGAAAGAAAGAAACTTAAACAAACTTTAAATTAAAAAAAAAAAAAAAATAGTTGAATTTTCTACCAAAAAGGATGACTTTCTAACAAAATTGTTGAATTTGCAGCAAAATATATAAATTGTTTTGCTTGGATTTTGTTGGATTTTCTTATTGAGTTCTATTAATTCAGTTCGCATTTAATTTGAAAAATGAGAAAACGGGAATCCTGTGATGAATAAGTATAAATTTGGATAATTAATAGGGTAAATAATAACATTTTAAATAAACATTGAAGTGAATTTTTAATGCTATTTAAAAAAGGGCTATTTGAAGAAGAAAAAAAGACTTTTAAAAAATTGGTGACAATATTGACCCTATTTTTGATCTCCAAAGTTAGTCCGAGGCCTGAATTGAATTAAATTTTGTTTGTTTTTTATTTGCAGTGACGTTTATTCATTATGTGTGGCTTATCCGGAGCCGCATGCCGATCGTTTGTACAACGAGACGAAGCAATTCTTGGACGAGCACGTGTCACAATTATTAACGAAGGTGCTAGCCCAGGGCGATATTGGCCTGCTGCAGGCCTATCATCACGCCTGGAGGGAATATTCTCAGGGAATTAATTACCTCCACCAACTGTACTTATACCTAAATCAGCAGCACATTAAGAAGCAAAGACTGACCGAGGCGGAGATTATTTACGGCACGGCACTCGGGACCGTGACCGAGTACCAGGAGCAGATGGAAATTGGCGAGTTGGGCCTCGATATCTGGGAGAAACGAATGATTGCTCCTCTGAAAAATCAACTCGTCTCCCTCCTTTTGGAGGGGATTCATGCCGACAGACTTGGGGAAGCTCAACCAACGACAAATGATGTTATTTGTGAAGTCATTCAGAGCTTTGTCACGGTGAAAAAGTACAAAAGGAAGGGTGAATTGGATGTTAGTAGATACTGTTTTACGATTTTTACATTGAAGACTTTCTTCAGTTTTATAGTTTACTAGAACGGTTGAATTTTCAGTTTGAAAAATTAATTTTTAAATTAAAAATAGGAATTTTTAACAAAATTATTAAATTTTTCAACAAAAATGAATCGAAAATCAAAGAAAATTAATTTTTAACTAACTAGTTAAATCCTTAACAAAGCAGATTATTTTTCAACCAAGAAGTGGCACTTTTAATAAAAAAAGATGAAATTTCTACCAACAAGATCAAGTTTCTACGAAGAAAGACGAATTTTCAACAAAATAGTTGAATTTTTAACCAAGAACATTAATTTTCCACTAAAAATAATACATTTTCAATCAAAAGTGGAAATGTTAAACTTTCGGCAAAAAAAATTAATTTTCGACCAAAAAAGAAACAAATTTTTAACCAAAAAGATGAATTTTCAACCAAAATGACGAATCTTCAATTTTTTTAAATAATTTTCAACTAAAAAGTATACATTTTAAACCAAAACTTCAATAGTTAAATTTTCAGATAAAAAAATAAAATTTCAAGTAAAAAATAGGAATTTTTAACAAAATAGTTGAAGTTTCCACCACAAAGGGAATATTTAAATTTTCATTTAAAAAAATTAATTCGCGTCAATAAAGAAAAATAAATTAAATGAAGTAGTTAAATTTTCTACCAAAAAAGACAAATTTTCAACAAATTACATGCATTTTCAGTTTGAAAAATTAATTTTCAAATAAAAAATACGATTTTTCAACAAAATAATTAAATTTGCCACCAAAATTGATAAATTTTCAACAAAACAAAAAAAGCAGCAATTTTTCAACAAATGAATTAAATTTTGAACAAAAGAGATGAATCCAAAACGAAAAAAAAATTAATTTCCAAATAAAAAATACTATTTTTTAACAAAATAATTAAATTTTCCACCAAAAATGATAAATTTTCAACCAAAAAGATGAATTTCCAGTAAAAAATGGAATAGTTACATTTTCAGTTAAACAATTAATTCTTAACTTAATTAATTATTAATTTTCAATAAAATAGTTATATTTTTAACAAAAAATATGAATTTTCAACTAAAATCATGAATCGAAAACGAAACCAAAAATAATTTTCAACAGACTAGTACAGTTTTGAACCAAGTATTTGAATTTTCAGTTAAAAAAATCAATTTTTAATTAAAAAATAGAAATTTTTAACAAAATAGTTAAAGTTTCCACCAAAAATGACCAATTTTCAACCAAAAAGGGAATGGTTAAATTTTCAGTAAAAAAAATTAATTTTCAACAAAAAAAACAATGATTTTCATACAAAGTAATTAAATTTTCAACCAAAAAGATGAATTTTCCGTAGAGAATGGATTAGTTACATTTTTAGTTGAAAACTTAATTCTTAACAACAACAAAATTCAATGAAATTGTCAAGTTTTTAACGAAAAATATAAGTTTTTAACTAAAAATATGAATTTCCAACTAAAATCATGAATCGACAACCAAAATAATTAATATTCCATAAACTAGTACAGTTTTCAACCAAGTATTTGAATTTTCAACCAAAAAGATGAATTTTCAATCAAAAAGTTTCATTCTTAAAAAAAAGTTGAAATTTTTACCTACAATATTAATTTTCTATAAAAAAAGACGAATTTTCAAAAAATTACATGAATTTTCAACGAAATAGTTAAATTTCCAACCAAAGTGGTTATTTTTGTACCAAATAGTTAAATTTTCAACCAGAGATGAATTCTCAACCAAAAAGAAAAATTACTCAATATTCTACCTAAAAAGGTCAGTTTTCAACAATAGATACATGAATTTTCCACCAAAAATAGAATGGTGGAATTTTCAGCTATGAAAATTAATTTTCGATAAAAAAAAACAAATTTTCAACAAAATAGTTAAATTTTTAACCAAGTATTTGAATTTGCAACCAAAAAGATGAATTTTCAACCAAAAAGTTGCACTTGTAATAAAAAAAGATCAAATTTGCGCCCACAATATTAATTTTCTACCAAAAAAGATGAATTTTCAACAAAATACATAAATTTTCAATAAAATAGTTAAATTTCCACCCAAAGAGGTGATTTTTCCACGAAATAGTTAAATCGTCAACCAGAGATGAATTCTCAACCAAAAAGATGAATTTTCAGTAGAGAATGGAATAGTTACATTTTCAATTAAAAACTTAATTTTTATCAACAACAAAAAAACAAATTTTCAATAAAATAGTTTAGTTTTTAATAAAACATATGAAATTGTAACTGAAAATGTGAATTTTCAGCTAAAATCATGAATCGAATACGAAAAAAAAATCACTTTTAACAAAATAGTATAGTTTTCAACCAAGTATTTGAATTTTCAACCAAAAAGATGAATTTTCAACAATTAGTTGAATTCTTAAAAAAACGAATTATTTTTCATTCAAGAAGTTGCACATTTAATAAAAAAAAGCTGAAATTTCTACAAAAAGTACGATTTTTCACGAAAAATTGAATATTTAAATTTCACTACAAATAATACATTTTCAACCAAAAATGGAATGGTCAAATTTTCAGTAAAAAAAAATTAATTTTCGTCCAAAAAGATAAGAACAAATTTTCAATAAAGTAATTAAATTTTTAACTAAAAATTTGAATTTTCAACTAAAATCACGAATTTAAAATTAAAAAAAAATGATTTTTAACTAAAACAGTTTAATTTTCAACACAAAATTGAATGGTTACATTTTCAACTAAAAATATGAATTTTTAAGCAAATTCATGAATCAAGAACCAAAAAAACATCATTTTTAACAAAGTTCAGTTTTCAAACAAGTATTTGAATTTTAAACCATAAAGTTGCAATTTTTATCAAAAAAGATGAAATTTTTACCAACAAGATTAATTTTCTACCAAAAAAGACGAATTGGCCAGAAATTCTGTATATTTTCAACTAATAAAGCTTAGTTTTCAACAAAAAGTTGAATTGTTAAAATTTCCTTTGAAAACTTAATTTTCAACTAAAAATTAAAAATTTTTAACAAACTATTTAAATTTCCAACGAAAAAAGTGATTTTTAAACCATATAGTTGAATTTTCAACTAAAAAGATGAATTTTCCACCACAAACATTAATTTTCCATAAGAAATTATAATTTTTTAAATAAATACATGAATTTTCAACCGAAAATGTAATGATTAAATTTTCAGTCCAAAAAATTAATTTTCGACAAAAAAAACACAACAAATTTTCAACAACAAAAAAAAAGAGTTAAATTTTCAACCTAGGTGATGAATTTTCAAATAAAACGACGAATGTTCAATTTAAAAAAATTATTTTTTAACTAAAAAAGATACACTTGCAACTAAAAATGGAATAATTACATTTTCAGTTTAAAAATTTATTTTTAACCAAAGAAAAATCAACAAAATAGTTAAATTTTTAACTAAAATTATGAATTTTAGAGTAAAATCATGAATCAACATACAAAAAAATTAATGTTTAACAAAGTAGTTCAGTTTTCAACTAAGTATTTGAATCCTTAACAAAATAGTTAAATACTTAACAAAAACAGATTAATTTTCTTCCAAAATGTTGCAATTTTAATTTAAAAAAATGAAATTTCTACCAACAAGATTAATTTTCTATCAAAGAAGTGATTTTCCAAATAAAATTACGAATCTTAAACAAATAAATGTCTTTTTAACTTAAACAAGATGAATTTTTAACCAAAAATGCAATAGTTACATTTTTAGTTTAAAAATTAATTTTTAACCAAAAAAAAAACAACAAATTTTCAATAATATAGTTAAATTTTGCACTAAAAATATGAATTCTTAACTAAAATCATGAATCGAGAACAAAAAAATTAATTTTTAACAAAGTAGTTCAACTTTGAACTAAGTATTTGAATTTTCAACCAAAAAGGTGAATTTTCCGCCAAGAACATTCATTTTCTACCAAAAGAGATAAATTTTAAACTAGAAATATCTACATTTTTAACCAAAAAGTTGCACTTTTAATAAAAAAGACTAAATTTCTGTATGTCAAATCAAAAATTCAACAAAAAAAGTTAATTTTCAACTAAATATTTCAACTTTCGAACACGAAAACTGAATTCTTAACGAAAAATGCAATATTTGATATTTCAATCAAAACCAATTTTTATTTAAAATCAAAAACAGTTCTATTTTTAACCAAAAAACATTAAATATTTTCTAAAAAAGATGAATTTTCTTCAAAAAAAACTTTCATTTTTTAAACCGAAAATATGAATTTTCCACAAAAAAGTTCATTTTAAAACAAATGCATGAATTTTCTAGACAAGACGATTAATTTTCTACCAAAAAATACCAATTTTTAACTTAAATTATGAATGTTCAACCAAAAAAATTACTTTTTAACAAAGCTTTTCAACTTTTAATTAGGTAGTTTTATTTTTAACGAAAAAATATTAATTATCAACAAAAAATATAATAGTTTATATTTTAATCGAAAAAAAATTTTAATTTTAAACCCAAAAAGATTAAATATTTTCCAAAAGAGATCAATTTCCAACCAAAAAGATGAATTTTCAACTGAAAAAGATTTTACATTCGAGAAAGAAAAAAATTTTAGGGAAATTATAATTTGAAGGGGTAACAATTTTTTAATACAAAATAAAAATTTCGAATAACTATTTATTTTTTATGTTTCTTTGTTTATTTGCTTTAAGATTACATAAATATAATTTTCTTAGGTTCCCGAGAATTTTCAAAAATATTTTTGAAGATTTCAGTTATGTCGATAAAGTATCAACAAAATTTCTAAGAAATTTGTTTTTATTTTACAGGGTTTTACACAATTTTAAGAAAAATTTGAGTCAGATTAAAAGATATTTAGACTTTTTGATGCTTGGAAATTTTTAAAAATGTTTTTAAAATTTTCGGAAATCTTTCAAAATTTTAAAATGTTTTTAATCTCTTCAAAACTTCTAAAATTCCTAAATATCTTTCAAACTGATTTGAATCTTCCGGATTCGTTTCTGACAATTTTGGAAATGTTTTGAAATCTTTTTAAATTTGATTTCTAAATCTTCCAAAATCTATATATTGTTGTAAATTTCTTGAAATCTTTTTAAATCTAAAATTATTTTTGTATCGTTTAAAAACTTCTAAATATCTCTTGAACTTTTTCAAATTTTTCTAAATTTTGCAACCTTACACAATTCAAAAAAAATTTTGCTTTAAAATCTACTTCAAAATAAAAAATCAATTAAGATTCTTCCTGGAATCTTAAAAAAAAAATTATTATCTTAAAACATATCAAAACTTCTAAAACTGATGTATCTTTTCAAATAATTCAAAGTTTTCAAATTTCAAAGTTTTTTTTTTTTAATTCAAATTGTTTTAAAATCGTGAACAAATTAAAAAATTGTTTTCCAATTTTCCCAATTCTTTTTCGAAATATTTGGAAATCTTCAAATCTTGTAAAATAAAATCTAAATCATTTTAAATTCTCCCAGAAGTCTTATTGTGGTTATTAGTAATTTTATAGAACAGAATTATTTTCCAAAATTAGAAAACATTCACAATTAAAATGTTCTCTTATGTCAATAATGTTTAGAAACATTGAGAAATAAAATTTATCATGAAATAAAATTTGTTGGTCGAAATGTTGATTTACTGAATTGACATTGTAATAATATTATAATATTAATATTATTATATTAAATAATCATTTACAATTTAAATTTTGAAATTGTGACTAAATTCAACAAAGAATACGATATTTTTGAGAATTTCGTTCCACCTATTTTTTTTAGATATAATTGTATAGGATAATATAAATTTTTTTTTCCAGATGTATCAGGAAATTTTCGAAGGTCCTTTTTTAGAAGCGAGTGGAGAGTTTTATTCTAGAGAAGCTTCGGAACTTTTACAACAATCGGACGTGACTCGATATATGGAACGAGTCACTTGGAGATTCAGTCAGGAGGAATTAAGAGTTCATAAATTTCTTCACACAAGTTCGGTGCCTAAGGTAATTGAAATTATTATTTAATATTCAGGGCTCGGATCGTGCGAATTTTTCGATTTTTTTGAAAAAATACCATTTTTTGCGATTTTTTCAAGAACAATGGGACCAATAGACTTTTTCACAATGAAACGAGGGGAAAACAACTCCTAAAATTATTGTAGATTACTCCACCGAAACTAGGCTCAAGCGAATTTTTAACCAAAAAGGATAACATTTTAACAAAATTGTCAAACTTATGACAAAATTCATTAACTTTTAACCAAATAGTTGATTATTCAAAGAAGAAAATTAATTTTCTACAGCAATAGACGAATTTTATATAAAACACATGAAATTTCAACGAAGTAGTTGAATTTTTAAATAAAGAAGATAAATTTTTAACCAAATAATTGAATTTTCAACTAAACTTTCAACTTGAACTAGAATTTGTAAATTTTCAGTTTGAAAATAAGTTTTTTATGCAGAAAACAAAGGTTTTTCAGCTAAACAGTTAAATTTTCAACCACAAAGATTAATTTGCAACCAAAATGAAGAATCTTAAAAAAAAAGACTTTTCATTAAAATTGTTGAATCTTCTACAAAGTAGACTCATTTTTATCAAAAAGACATGAATTCTCAACGAAAAATGTAATAGTTGATATTTCAACCAAAACAAAATTTAATTTTTAATCGAAAACAGTCGAATTAAACCAACAGATACGAATTTTTCACAAAGTAGTAGAATCTTCAACCAAAAATATGAATTTTTTACCAAAAAGATTAAAATTCTAAGAAAAATGACGAATTTTCAAGACAATGTATGAATATTCAACCCATTAGTTGAATTTTCAACCAAGAAGATTAATCTTCTGCCAAAAAGTTGAATAATTTTCAACGAAATAGTTGAATTTTCAAGTCAAAAAAAGATTAATTATTAACCAAGAAGATCAATTTTCTAATAAAAAGACGAATTTTTGACAAAATACATGAATTTTTAACTTCAGAGTTGAATTTTCAACCAAGAAGATTAATTTTCTACCAAGAAAGACAAATTTTCAATAAAATAGTTGAATCCTCAATCGAAAAGGATATATCTATACAAAATTGTTTAAATTTTAATCAAATCATTGAATTGACAATTTAAAAAAGATTAATTTTTAACCAAGAACATTAATTTTTTAAGAAAAAAGATGAATTTTCAACAAAATACAAGAATTTTCAACCAACAAGAATTATTTTATAAGAAAAAACGACGAATTTTCAAAAAAATAGTTGAATCATCAACCGAAGAGGATACATCTATACAAAATTATTAAATTTTTAACCAAATTTTTGATTTTTCAAGTTAAAAAAGATTTATTATTAAGCAAGAAGATTAATTTTCTAAGAAAAAAGACGAATTTTTTACAAAAAAGATGAATTTTTAACCTCAGAGTTGAATTTTCAACCAAGAAGATTAATTTTGCACAAAAAAGACGAATTTTCCAAAAAATAGTTGAATCCTCAACCGAACAGGATACTTCTAAACAAAATTGTTTACTTTTCAACCAAATCGTGGAATTTTTAATTTAAAAAAGATTAATTTGTAACCAAGAAGTTTAATTTTTTAAGAAAAAAGACGAATTTTCAACAAAATACATGAATTTTAAATCACATAGTTGAATTTTCAAACAAAACGATTAATTTTCTACAAGAAGATGAATAAAATAAAATTGAATTCTAAACCGAAAGGATACTTCTAAACAAAATTGTTAAATTTTTAACAAAATAGTTGAATATTCAAGCAAGAAAATGAATTTTCTACCGAAAAAGACGAATTTTCTACGAAACACATAACTTTTCAACGAAGTAGTTGAATTTTAAAATAAATAAGATAAATTTTTAACCAAATAATTGAATTTTCAACTCAACTTGCAACTTGAACTAGAATTTGTAAATTTTCAGTTTGAAAATAAATTTTTTATGCAGAAAACAAAGTTTTTTAAACAAAGAGTTAAATTTTCAACCACAAAGATAAATTTGCAACTAAAATGAATAATCTTCAACCAAAAAAATGACTTTCCAATAAAATTGTTGAATCTTCTACAAAGTAGACTCATTTTTACCAAAAAGACGAATTCTGAACGAAAAATGTAATAGTTGATATTTCAACCAAAACAAAATTTAATTTTTAATCGAAAACAGTCGAATTAAACCAACAGATACAAATTTTTCACAAAGTAGTAGAATCTGCAACCAAAAATATTAATTTTTTACCAAGAAGATTAAAATTCTAACAAAAATGACGAATTTTCAAGACAATGTATTAATATTCAACCAAGAAGATTAATCTTCTGCAAAAAAGTTGAATAATTTTCAACCAAATAGTTGAATTTTCAAGTCAAAAAAAGATTAATTATTAACCAAGAAGATTAATTTTCTAAGAAAAAAGAAGAATTTTTGACAAAATACATGAATTTTTAACCTCAGAGTTGAATTTTCAACCAAGAATTTTCATTTTCTACCAAGAAAGACAAATTTTCAACAAAATAGTTGAATCCTCAATCGAACAGGATATATCTATACACAATTGTTTAAATTTCAATGAAATCATTGAATTTACAATTTAAAAAAGATTAATTTTTAACCAAGAAGATTAATTTTTTAAGAAAAAAGATGAATTTTCAACAAAATACAAGAATTTTCAACCAAAAAGAATTATTTTCTAAGAAAAAAGACGAATTTTCAAAAAAATATTTGAATCATCGACACAGGATACATCTATACAAAATTGTTAAATTTTTAACCAAATTGTTGAATTTTCAAGTCAAAAAAGATTTATTATTAATCAAGAAGATTAATTTTCTAAGAAAAAAGACGAATTTTTGACAAAAAACATGAATTTTTTACCTCAGAGTTGAATTTTCAACCAAGAAGATTCATTTTTCACAAAAAAGACGAATTTTCAACAAAAAAAGTTGAATTCTCAACCGAACAGGATTCTTCTAAACAAAATTGTTTACTTTTCAACAAAATACATGAATTTTAAATCACATAGTTGAATTTTCAAACAAAAAGATTAATTTGCTACAAAAAGATGAATAAAAGAAAATTGAATTCTAAACCGAACAGGATACTTCTAAACAAATTGTTAAATTTGTAACCAAATAGTTGAATATTCAAGCAAGAAAATTAATTTTCTACCGAAAAAGACGCATTTTCTACGTAACACATGGATTTTCAACGAAGTAGTTGAATTTTTAAATAAACAAGATAAATTTTTAACCAGATAATTTAATTTTTTCCACTGAACTTTCAACTTGAACTAGAATTTGTATATTTTTAGTTTGAAAATAAATTTTCTATGCAGAAAACAAAGTTTTTTCAACAAATCAGTTAAATTTTCAAACACAAAGATAAATTTGCAACTAAAACGGATAATCTTCAACCAAAAAAATGACTTTCTAATAAAATTGTTGAATCTTCTACAAAGTAGACTCATTTATACACAAAAAACATGAATTCTCAACGAAAAATGTAATAGTTGATATTTCAACTAAAAACTAAAAAGTTGAGTTTTCAAGTTAAAAAAGGGTAATTATTAACCAAGAAGATTAATTTTCTAAGAAAAAAGACGAATTTTTAACCACAAAGTTGAATTTTCAACCAAAAAGATTAATTTTCTACAAAAAGACGAATTCTCAATAAAATAGTTGAATCTTCGACCCAACAGGATACATCTAAACAAAATTGTTTAATTCTCTACAAAGAAAATATTTTTTCAAAGAAGTATTAGAATTTTCAACCAAAAACATGAATTTTTCACCAAGAAGATTAATTTTCTAAGAAAAACGACGAATTTTCAACAAATTACATGATATTTCAACCACTCAGTTGAATTTTCAATCAAGAAGAATAATTTTTTAAAAAAAGAAGAATTTTCAACAAAGTACAAGAATTTTCAAACAAAGAGAATTATTTTCTAAGAAAAAAGACGAATTTTCAAAAAAATAGTTGAATCATCAACCGAACAGGATAAATCTATAAAAAATTGTTAAATTTGTAACCAAATTGTTGAATTTTCGATTAAAAAAAGATTAATTATTAACAAAGAATATTAATTTTTTTTAGAAAAAAGACGAATTTTTAACAAAATATATGAATTTTTAACCACTTAGTTGAACTTTCAACCAATAAGATTAATTTTGTACCAAAAAAAAACGAATTTTTAACAAAGTTGATTAATTTTCAACCAAATAGTTGAATTTTCAAGTCAAAAAAGATTAATTGTTAACCAAGAAGATTAATTTTCCAAGAAAAAAGACGAATTTTTAACAAAATACATGACTTTTTCAACCACATAGTTTAAGTTTCAACCAAAAAGATTAATTTTCAACAAAATACATAAATTTTCAACCACATAGTTGAATTTTAAACCAAGAAGATTATTTTTCTACCAGAAAAGAACATTTTTCAACACGAGATATAGATTTTTAATTTTCTAAGAAAAAAAGCTGAATTTTCAACAAAATACATAACTTTTCAATCACATAGTTGAATTTTCAACCTAGAATATTAATTTTCTGCTAAAAAGACGAATCCTCAACAAAGTAGATTAATTTTTAACTAAATAGTTGAATTTCAAGTGAAAACAGATCTTTTTAAACAAGAAGATTAATTTTCTAAGAAAAAAGACGATTTTTCAACAAAATACATAAATTTTCAACTACATAGTTGAATTTTAAACCAAGAAGATTAATTTTCTACCAGAAAAGAACATTTTTCAACACGAGATATAGATTTTTAACCAAATAGTTGAATGTTCAAGTCAAAAATAGATTATTTTGTTAACCAAGAAAACTAATTTTTTAAGAAAAAAAGATGAATTTTCAACAAAATACATCAATTTTCAACCACATAGTTGAATTTTCAACCTAGAAGATTAATTTTCTGCAAAAAAGACGAATCCTCAACAAAGTAGATTATTTTTTAACTAAATAGTTGAATTTCAAGTGAAAAAAGATCTTATTTACCAAGAAGATTAATTTTCTGAGAAAAAAGACGAATCCTCAGCAAAGTAGATTATTTTTTAACTAAATAGTTGAATTTCAAGTGAAAAAAGATCTTTTTTACCAAGAAGATTAATTTTCTGAGAAAAAAGACGAATTTTAAACAAAATACATAAATTTTCAACCACGTAGTTGAATTTTAAACCAAGAAGATTAATTTTCTACCAGAAAATAACTTTTTTCAACACGAGATATAGATTTTTAACCAAATAGTTGAATATTCAAGTCAAAAAAAGATTCTTTTTTAACCAAGAAGACTAATTTTCTAAGAAAAAAAGACGAATTTTCAACAAAATACATCAATTTTCAACCACATAGTTGAATTTTAAACCAAGAAGATTAATTTTCTACCAGAAAAGAACTTTTTTCAACACGAGAAATAGATTTTTAACCAAATAGTTGAATATTCAAGTCAAAAAAAGATTATTTTTTAACCAAGAAGACTAATTTTCTAAGAAAAAAAGATGAATTTTCAACAAAATACATACATTTTCAACCACATAGTTGAATTTTGAACCTAGAAGATTAATTTTCTGCAAAAAAGACGAATCCTCAGCAAAGTAGATTAATTTGTAACTTAATAGTTGAATCTCAAGTGAAAAGATCTTTTTAACCAAGAAGATTAATTTTCTAAGAAAAAAGACGAATTTTCAACAAAATACATCAATTTTCAACCACTTAGTTGAATTTTCAACCAGTAAGATTAATTTTCTACTAAAAGATGAATTTTCCAAAAAATGATGAATCCTCATCCGAACAGTATACTTCTATACAAAAAAGTTTAATTTTCAAGTTAATAGTTGAATTTCAAGTAAAAAAGGGATTCATTTTTAACCAAGAAGATTAATTTTCTAAGAAAAACTTTAAATTTTCAACCAAAAAGATTTATTTTCTACAAAAAAGGCGCATTTTTAACAAAATACTTGCATTTTTAACAAGAAATGGAATAGTTAAATTTTCAGTTAAAAGCAATAAATTTTCGATTTAAAAAGCTCATTTTCAACCAAAGAGATGAATTTTTAATTAAAATGATGAATCTTCAATTGGAATAGTTAAATTTTCAGTAAAAAAATTAAAATTTTCACACAAAAAAAAACTGTCTAAAGCCTTCTAGTCGATCCGAGCCCTGATTATTATTAAATTTCGTCACAATTTTTTTAAAATTTTGACATGCTGATATAAAAAAATGTGTATTACAGGTAAGACAATGTTGCGAAGAAAAAATGGTGGCTGCTCATTTGACGTGGCTTCACGCTGAAGTGGATGCGATGATACAACACGAAAGAAGAAGAGATTTGGCACTCCTTTATCCTCTCCTCAGGCCGCTGCCCAATGGCTTGGCACCTCTCGTTCAAAAACTCACTCAACACATCACCAACGAGGGGCTCAAAGCCATCGGCTCTTTACAAGGAGAGAATGTAAGACTCTTCATTTTTAATTCATTAATTAAATATAAATCAAAATTACAATTACAATTTATCAGGGGTATGTCACGCCACGCGTAAATTTCGTGCGATCGTCATTCGATACATTTGACTTGGAAACACTGCAAAGCACACTAATTTTTTATATATTTTTTATGAATTTCTAACTGTTTCCGCTCAAAACTAATTTACAATCTAAATTCTTTAAATCCTCGGGCCAGCCCTATCGTAGTAAGTTCAATGAGTTTGCCAGGTATATTTATTATTTGATATCGAATATAAGGTTACCTTGTCAGGGAACAAAATTTCGGTATTTAAAAATTGATTTCTAAATCATTACAACTCATATCGACCTCGTTTCTCGCATCAAAATTTTGTATATTCGAACAAAAAAATCAGTAAGTAGTTGATTTATTTTTGACAAAAATAATTATTAAATTTTTTACTCGATTTCTGCATAGAAAAATTAATGTTGAAAATATAAAAACTTGGAGGCAAGAGACGAGGTTGATATTATATATAATTTTTATTTGTTTTATACCATTTTTCTATGAAACAAATAAAAATAATATATGTAATATTTCAAACTATGTATAAACTTTATATAATTTTTCCGCCTGGGGTTACTGTATTATCCATACTTTTTAAAAGTAAAAATGTATAATGAATACCAAATTTTTAGGTAATTGATTTTGTATGAATTATTATTTTAATAGTTTAATATGAGAAATAAAAAAAATCAGGTTAAATTGTATAAAAATGACTATATGTTAAATTAAAACGTTACAAATTTTCCGTGATGATTAAAAATAAATCTTATTATGCAAGTGATACTATGTCTTACAAAATCAGCAAAATTTAAGAATTTTTGTTTATACATATTTAAAATTGAAAAATTTTAAACAGCAAATAGCGAAATTTAAATGATTTTCAATTGTAAATCTTAAAAAATGTAGAAATTTAGATTTTAAATCATTAAAATTTAAAAGTTTCTAATTTTTTTAATTTACAATTAAAAATTATGCAAATTTGAAGTATTACAATTATTAATTCTAATTTTTATGCTTTACACTTGAAATGTCATCATTTTGAATAATTTAGAATTGAATATTTGTCTTTTGACTATAAAAATCGGAACGACTGAAAAATCCCGAAAAATAAAATTCCCGAATTGGAAAATTCTCGAATACAATTTCAGAATAATAAAATTCCTGAATTATAAAATTCACGAATAGGTCTTAACATTCTCGAACTGAAAAATTCCGAATGATATAATTCCTGAACAGTTTATAATATTACCGAATTGGAAAATTTACGAATAATTAAGTCCCCGACAGTTTATAATATTACCGAATTTGAAAATTCTCAAATGATAAAATTCCCGATAGGAAATAGTCGAATGACACATAAAACTACATTATAATTAAAAATTTGTTTAATTATAGAAAAATTTAAATTTTTTATATTTGTGAATTTTATAATAATTTTATTATTGGGGAATTTTCCCCTTCCTGGAATTTTACAGTGTCAGCAATTTTATTTTTTCGAATTTTTCAGTCGTCCCTAACAATCATCAAAATTTTAGAATTTTTATTTATACATCTTTAATCTTGAGGACATCTCAATAGTAAATCTTCAAAACTGTAGAACTTTGACTTGTAAATATTTGAAATTGAAAAGTTTTTAGTTTTTAAAATTTACAATTAATAATTATCAAAATTTTGAGTTTTACAATTAAAAATTCTGTAACTTTGGTTATGAACGTTCAAAATGTCTGCAAATTGGAATATTTCCAATTGAAATATGGACTTATGATCTTCAAAATCATCCAAATTTAAGAATTTATTTCATAAATCTTCAAAAATTAAAAAGTTTTCAATTGTATCTCTTCAAATTGTAGAATTTGTATGTACTTAAAATTAAGCTTTTTTAAATTTAAATTAAAAATTATACAAATTTTGAGTATTACAATTATTAATTCTGTAATTTTGATGATGAATTTGAAACTTGATCAATTTGGAAGATTTAGAATTGAAAACTCTTAATTTTTGATCTTCACAATCGTCAAAGTCATCAAAATTTAAGAATTTTTATTTATACATCCTAAAAATTAAACAATTTTAAACTGCAAATCGTTAAAATTAAAGAATTTTGAATTTTAAATCTTCAAAATTGTAGAACTTTAAATTGGAAATCATTAAAATTAAAGAGCTTTTAATTTTTAAAACTTACAATTAAGAATGATGCCAGTTTTAAATTTCGCGGTACTGAAAAGAAATGTAACATTTCCTTGTTTGATTTTTTTGCTTTATACTCACTAGTGCAATTGAGTAGTATGCAGTAAATACTGCCCATTTTTATTCACGGTTTATTCGTAAAACTTCAAAAAATAAATGAATATTATCAGAATATTATGCGGTACGAATACATTCTGTGGTAGTGCCCTTTAAACTGTTTTAAACTAATACCTCTGCAATTTATTAACCCTTGTGTGCATACCCAACATTATCCAGGGGGTACCCGGGTGCCCATCTCCCTTTTTCTCAATTTGTTAAATAATAATTTATTTATATTTTATATTTAATTTTAATATTTTAAATTTAAAAAAAAAAATTTTAATTCACGTATTTTGTTGAAAGTTCATTTTTTTTTGGTAAAGACTAATCTTTCTGATTAAAAATTCAACTATTTGGTTAAAAATTCATTTCTTTATTGAAGATTCATCATTATAGTTGAACATTAATTTCTTTGGTTGAAAATATAACTAGTTTGTTGACAAGTCTTTTTTTTCTTAAAAATTAATGTTGTTAACTGAAAACATAACTATTTCCATTTTTGGTTTAAATTTAGCTTTGTTCGTCTTTTTTGGTAGAAAATTAAACTTCATGGTTGAAAAATCATTTTGTTGGTTAAAGATTCCTCATTTTAGTTTTCAATTAATTTCTTAGATTAAACATTTAACTATTATGTTAAAAATTCATATAAATTGTTGTAAATTTATCTTTTTTAGTTAAGAAATGATGTATTTTAATAAAAATTATTTTCTTAGGTTAAAAACTGAACTATGTCGTGGAAAATTCGGTTCTGTTTTTGGTCAAAAATTAATTTTTTTAACTGAAAATAGAACTATTCTAGTTTTAGTTGACAATTTATCTTTTTTTTAGTTGAAAATTTATTTTTTTTATTGGAGATGCATCAGTATGGTTGAAAATTAATTTCTTTGGTTCAAAATATACACCTATTTTGTTAAAAATTCATTTTCTTTTTGTTGAAAATTAAATTTTTTAACTGAAAAGTTAACTATTCCATTTTGGGTTGAAAATTTATCTTTCTCGGTTGAAAAGTAACTTTTTTGTTAAAAATTGCAACTGTCTTGTAAAAAATTTGTCTTTTTGTCTTGAAAATGCAAATAGTTGATTGAATTTTAATTTTTTTTTATTTAAAACTTCGACCATTTGATTGAAAATCCATCTTTGTATGCTGCGAATTCAACTATTTGGTTAGAAATTAAACTATTTCGTTAAAAATGTAATTATTGTTGGAAAATTTAACTATTTTTGTTAAAGTAAACAGTTTTGGTCAAAGATCAACGATTTTGTTCAAAAATTCATCCTTTTGGATTGAAAATTCATCTTCCTTGGTTAAAAATTCATCTTTCTCGGTTGCAAAGTAACGTTTTTCTTGAAAATTCAAATATTTGATTGAATTTTATTCTTTTTTATTTGAAATTTTGACCATTTGATTGAAAATGCATCTTTGTATGCTGAAAATTCAACTATTGCGTTAAAAATCTAATTATTGTTGGAAAATTTAACTATTTTGTTAAAGTAAACATTTTTGGTCGAAAATTCAACGATGTTGTTAAAAAATCATCCTTTTGGATTGAAAATTCATCTTTTATAGTAGAAATGTCCATGCTTCTTGGTTAAAAATGTATCTTTCTTTGTTGGAAAGTAACTTTTTTTGTTAAAAATTCAACTATCTTCGAAAAAATTCGTCTTTTTGGCTTGAAGATTGTACCATTTGGTTAAACCTTTAACTATTTTTCGGAAAACTCGTCTCTTACTGGAAAGTTCATCTATTCGGTTTTTAAAGAAACTGGTTGGTTACAAATTATTTTTTTTTGTTTGAAAATTCGTACCAGGGTGTTCCACACAAGGGTGAAACACTAATATATTTTATAATAATATAATTTAATATAATTTATAATTTAGTATTTTAATTATATATAATTTAATATAATTGATATAATATTTTATTCAACAAATCTATTTCTATCAATTTTTTTTTCGTTACAGGTTCATACGCAGTTTGTGGAAAGTATGCTGGTTGTGCATTCTAAATACTCGAATATGATAAAAGAAGTGTTCAAAGGGGATCAAGTCTTCGGCGGTGCTTTAGACAAAGCATGTTCGGCTCTCGTTAATCACAGGCCAGGACCCAGACAACCTTCTCGAGCTCCAGAACTGGTATTTTATATTTTTTTAAATTATTATAAAGTTTAATCGAGGGGTTGATCAGTCCTTTTTTTTAAATTTCAGGGTGTACAGTTATTATTTCATATTCCCCTACGTGTCCCTTTTTCCCCATATTCTCGAAACATTCCCCATTTCCACTTTTCTCTCTAAATATACGATATTTGAAAATAGAATTATTCGTTTTACGGCAAAAAAATTATTCTATTCAAAACTAGAATATGCTACTGCGAGCGATGAAAGATTTTTTTTACCTTATAGAATTATCTATTATAATTAATTTTAAATAAATAATTTTCTACCTAATAATTGAATTTTCAGCTTAAAAAGATAAAGGTTCAACCAAAAATAGATTATTTGAATTTTCAGTTACAAAATTTTCAACCAAATAAATTTATTTTTAACGAAAATGATGAATCTTCAACCAAAAATATTAATTTGTAATTGAATAATTGAACTATAAATGCAAAATAATAATTTTCTACCAAAAAAGCCAAATTTTCAACAAAACACATCAATATTTACCTAAAAAAGATTAATTTTCAACCTAAAATAGAATATTTAAATTTTCACAAACAAATGCATTTTTATCTCAAATGATTAATCTTCACCAAAAAATTTATTTTTAACGGAATAGTTGAATTTTCAACCAAAAAGGTTAATTTCCTACCAAAAAAGCTAATTTTCAACAAAATACATACATTTTCATCTAAAAAGAGACATTTTCGTCCAAAAATGGAATGCCTCAATTTTAAGTTGAAAAAATTAATTTTCAACAAAAATAACAATGAATTTTCAAGAAATTAGTTCAATTTTCAACCAAAAAAATGATCTTTCAACTAAAACGATGTTTTCAACCAAAAAAGTTAATGTTTAACTGAATAATTGAATTTTGAATACAAAAGAATAATTTTCTACCAAAACAGCCAAATTTTTAACAAAATACATAAATTTGCATCTAAAAAAGATAAATTTTCAACCAAAAATAGAATACTTAAATTTTCAGTTAAAAAAAAAATGTTCAACAAAAAAAAACGAAATTTCAAGAAATTAGTTAAATTTTCAACCAAGTAAATGCATTTTCAACTAAAATGATGAATCTTCAACCAAAAAAAAATATTTTCAACGAAATAGTTGAACTTTCAACCCAAAAGATTAATTTTTTACCAAAAAAGACAAATTTTCAACAAAATACATAAATTTTCAACCAAAAATAGAATACTTAAATTTTCAGTTAAAAAAAATTAGTTTTCAACAACAAAAAAACAACGAATTTTCAAGAAA
>CAKNYM010050946.1:108238-124072 GCA_932195095.1 Andricus curvator
TAATTTTCTACCAAAAGAGCCAAATTTTTAACAAAATACATAAATTTGCATCTAAAAAACATCAATTTTCAACAAAAAATAGAATACTTAAATTTGCAGTTGAAAAAATAAATGTTCAACAAAAAAAAAAACGAAATCTCAAAAAATTAGGAAAATATTTTTCACAAAATTTTTTTTTTTAACCAAATAGTTGGAATTTTTAAGTCAAAAAAACGTTATTTCTTAACAAAGAAGATTAATTCTCTAAGGAAAATGACGAATTTTCAACAAATTACCAGAATTTTCCATGAAAAAGGACGAATTTTCAACAAAATACATGAATTTTCAACCAAGATGATTAAAGACTTTAAAAAATCAGAGAAATAATTTTTTTTGGACCACCCTAATGGACCCTATTGTCCATCACGCTAATAATGATCTATTTTCTTCCCCAGTTGGCAAAATATTGCGACTCCCTCTTGAAAAAATCGGCAAAAGGCGCGACGGAGAGTGAAATCGAGGAGAAGCTCGCTCGCTCGATCACCGTCTTCAAATACGTCGACGACAAAGACGTCTTCCAAAAGTTCTACGCGCGGATGCTCGCGAAGCGTCTGATTCATCAGCTCTCGCAGTCGATGGACGCGGAGGAGGCGATGATTGACCGATTGAAGCAGGCCTGCGGCTACGAGTTCACGAACAAGTTGCACCGGATGTTCACGGACATGTCGGTCTCGACGGATCTGAACGCGAAATTCGCGACGAGTCTGCGAGAGCGCGAGGGCGAGAGTCAACTCGGCATCAGCTTCGTGGTCTACGTCCTCCAAGCGGGCGCCTGGCCTCTAGGACTCGCGCCATCCCCGGGACCGTTCCACGTTCCGCAGCAACTCGAGAGGTCGATTCAGGCCTTCGAGAGCTTCTACCATGCCCAGTTCAGCGGGCGAAAACTCACCTGGCTGCATCACCTCTGCCAGGGGGAACTCAAGTTTAATTACCTCAAGAAACCCTACCTCGTCACTGTGCAGACTTACCAGATGGCGCTCCTGCTGCTCTTCGAGCAGTGCGATTCCATCAATTGCAGGTAAAATCATCTTTTATTTAGCGGGTTAGTTTTGTTGCTGGGTAATTGATTCGTGGATTGAAGCCACTTCATATCAGGCAGGTTCTACGGTAGAGGTTCTGAGTTGTTGATACTGTTTGACACCTTTTTTTAAAGCGGTGACACTATTTTGATACTATTTCAACCACATAGATGAATTTTCAATCAAGAAGATTAATTTTCTACAAAAAAGACGAATTCTCAACAAAGTAGATTAATTTGTAAATAAATAGTTGACTTTGAAGAAAAAAAGTTCTTTTCAATCAAGAAGATTACTTTTATAAGAAAAAAGACGAATTTTCAACAAAATACATAAATTTTCAACCAAGAAGATTAATTTTCTACCCAGAAAGATGAATTCTCAACACAAAATATAAATTTTTAACCAAATAGTTGAATTTTCGATTTAAAAAAACATTATTTTTTAACCAAGAAGACTAATTTTGTAAGAAAAAAGACGAATTTTGAACAAACTACATAAATTTTCAACCACAGAGTTGAATTTTCAAACAAGAAGATTAATTTTCTACAAAAAAGACGAATTCTCAACAAAGTAGATTAATTTTTAACTAAATAGTTGAATTTCAAGTAAAAAAAGGTCTTTTTAACCAAGAAAGTTATTTTTCTAAGAAAAAAGACGAATTTTCAACAAAATACAAAAATTTGCAACCACATAGTTGAATTTTCAAACCAGAAGATTAATTTTCTACAAAAAAGACAAATTCTCAACAAAGTGTATTAATTTTTAACTAAATATTTGAATTTCAATTAAGACAAAGATCTTTTTTACCAGAAAGATTAATTTTCTAAGAAAAAATACGAATTTTCAACAAAATACATAAATTTTCAACCAAAAAGATGATTTTTGAACAAGGAAGATTAATTTTCTACCCAGAAAGACGAATTTTCAAGCAAATAGTTCAATTCTCAACCAAAAGCATGAATTTTTAACCAAGAAGATTAATTTTCTACCAGAAAAGAACATTTTCAAAATTCTCCTAATAAAGAAAGTTAAGAAATTATAAACTAACATTTCATAAAATTAATAATAAACACTGAATATTGTTTAAAAAATAAGTAAAAAATTGAAAATTTGAAAAAACCGGCGGCCTTTCGTGTTCTTCACAATTATTTAATCAAAAAGATATCTTTAAAAAGACTTTTTTATTATTTATTCATATATTTATTGTATTTTATTACTCTCCCTTTTACGGGTTTGAGGGCTCCGTTCCCTTTACATATTTTACAATTTCACTTAACCACTATGCCTTATGCTTATCTTAATCTATAATCGCTTCGCCTTTTTATTATTTACAAATTCTTAACCATTATCTTACTAGCTAATTAATTACTATTATCTAGCAAATGCGCGAGACCTTCCAGGGCTTCTGTTTCCTCTTACCATTACTCTTCAAGCTTTTAAAAGACAGGCAACACTAATTTTCCATATCCATACTTGGATTTTGATTTTCTCCCCTCCCATGCATTCTCTCTTCCCTTCTCTCTTCCAAGCTCTTAACCCACTTTTCCCCTTGTCCACAACCGCTCAGTATCCACCTAACTTTATCTGCCACGCTTTTTTCCCCTTCCTCTTCCCCTGTACATCTCTCCAACACGTGCTCCCAAGATTCCCTTTCATACCCACATACCCTACGCACTTTCATTTCTTCACTCATCCAATATTTACACTCATTCATACCTTCTCCCATTCTGAAACGTATAATCCTGGACCACCTGCACTCCTTTTTTAATTTTCCTAGATATTCTGGGATCTCTTCCATCTTGATGAATCTATACCATTTATTATATTTCGACTCCATAATCTTTTCCCACCTTTCCTCTTCCTGCTTCTTACTCATTTCCCCCTCTACTACCTGCCACTCCCTCCTATCGTCACACATTCTCCATTCTCTTCTAACTTTCCATCTCTCCTCCTCCCATCTTGAATGTCCCGTGTTTCCTCTCCTCTCTCTATCTAATATTTCCTGCAGGCATGCTTGTGCAACTTTGCTTCCCTTACCACTTTTAATTTTCTCTTCAAAATTCCATACCCTTCTCCTCTGCCTTATCACCAATTTCTCTCTCCCTGTTTCTTCCCTCAACATATAACCTGGACAGTTCCAGCTCACTCCCGTAACCCATCTCAGAAATCTCTCTTGCATGTTTTCTACTTTTTTGTACTCCTTCCATCCCCAAATCCTACTCCATAACACATCACAGACCATACCAGTGAATCAAACAGCCATACTCTCATCTTCCAGTCCTCTTTGAATCTTCGTTTTCCAATCCCCCACACTTCACCCATCACCTTACTCGCACTTTCCATCCTTTTTTTCACTTGCAGCTCACTTCCACCTCCCGCTTCGAACCAGAATCCTAAATAACAAAACTCTTCTACCATTTCCACCATTTCCCCATTTATCTTCCATCCATACTTTACTTCATTCTTTCTCTTCCTGAAACATACTATCTTTGTCTTCGTCACATTTATTGTCAAGTCTTTCTCTCTCACGTACTCTTCGAATCCTTTCATTAGCAAGTTCATTCCACTTTCATTCTCTGCCAGAAGCACCACATCGTCCGCGTACGCTAACGAGTATATTCTCTTATTTCCTAGAACAACACCCCCTTTACCTTTACTTTCCTTTCCATTTTCTCTTCTAGGTCTGCTAACAATATGCTAAACAACAACGGGCTTAGCGGGCACCCTTGCCTAAGACCCCTCCCTGTCCAGAACTCCTTTCCATTCTGTTCCCCGATCCTCACCCTTGTCTTTGTCTCCGTAAAGACCTCTTTGATCCTCTCAATCAGCTCTTCGTCCACCTCCCTTTCTTTCATTGCCTTCCACAAAACTTTCCTATTCACCGAGTCGAAAGCTGCTTTAAAATCTACGAAGAGCGCGACCAGTTTTCCTTTTTTCTGTCCCAGGTTCCTGTTGACTAAATAATTTAGTACGAAAATGTTATCCACTGTCCCCATCCCCTTCCTGAATCCTGTTTGATTGTGTGGAATACTTCCTTTTTCATCTACCTGTTCTTCTAATCTCTTCCTAAGCACCTCCGCGTAAATCTTATACGTTACTGGCATGAGAGTGATTCCTCTATAATCTTCCACTTCCCCCCCCCTCCTTTCTTTAATAAAGGAACTACCAAACCTGTTCTCCACTCCTTAGGCCATCCTTCTCCTCTCCATAGTCTGTTACATACTTCCCAAATCTCTTCTCTAACCCTCCTTCCGCCAAATTTCAACGCTTCATTCTCCATCCCATCCGCTCCTGTCGCCTTATTTCGTTTTAACTTCTCAATTGCTTGATTCACCTCCTCTCTGGTCAGCTCATTCCCACCTTCTATTCCACCCTCCTTGATCTTTCTGCCATCCCCCCTCACCTTGCTATCCACCCCTCCTAGCAATTTCTTGAAATATGCCGTCCATTCATCCATACTTATCTCTTCATTGATTCCTTTCCATTTACTCCTTTCTCTATTGATCACCTCCCATTCCCTTCCTTCCTTTATTGCTTTTTCAACCTCCTTCATGTACCTCACCTTCTCTTCCTGTCGTTTTTACATCCAATAATTTCTCGTGTTCCCTTTTTCTCTTATTATACTCCTTTTTGTCTATCTCTCCTCTTCTCCACTTCTTTAACGTTAACTTTATACGCTTTTTACTCTCTGCACATTCCACATCCCACCATCCTCTCTTCTCCCCTCTTTCTTCCTCACTTGGCCTAATTTCTTCCACTATCTTCTCTACCCTTCCCCTCATTTTACACAAAATCTCATCCACGCCTCCCCCATCTTCAATCAAACCATTCTCTTCTTCCATTCTTTCCGTATATTCTCTTAGCTTATCAGCTCCCCATTTACCCATCTTTGCTTTTTTCCTTGTCGCTCCCTCCTTCCTTCCCTCTCTTCCCCAATTCCCGCATTTCAACGTTGCAATGACCGGGAAGTGTTCTGACCCTATTTCGTTCCCTACTTCCATTCTTTTCAACAGCCTCCTTATCCTTTCCTCGGCCAGAATGTAGTCAATCACTGTTTCCCCTTTCCCTGCAAACGTAATCTCGCCTTCCTCATCCCCTTCCGAGTTCCCATTGCAAATAAACCATCCTGTTTCTCCCAGAATTTCCAACAGAGTCCTACCCTCCTGGTCCAACTGTTTGTGTTTCGATTTTCTCCTGAAAGTCTCACTGTATTCATCCCATATTTACCCTCCCTGTTCCCCCGTCCAAGCATTCAGATCACCTCCTATCAACACCAATTCGTCATCCATCCGCTTCCTCAAATCCCATTTCTATTCTCTTTTCTCCTACCAATTCCTCCCTCACTCCTGACACCATACCCCCTTTCTTTCTTCCCTTTGCCTTCTCTTTCTTTGCCCCTTGCATCTGCCACGTATATCCCTTGGGTAACTTCCTCTTCACTCTCTTCCACTCCTTCTCATCTACCCAGGTTTCACTCAACATCACTACATCCCATTTCTTCAACTCTTCCCAGAAACCTTCATCTTTATTAATTAGCCCTGATACGTTCCAAAACGCTACTCTCACTTCTTTTTTCCTTCCTTTCTCCCTTCTTTCATCATTATGTCCCCTCCCTACTTTTGTGGAAACCCCGTCGCTCCGTCTTCTCCTCCTTCTTTTCTTTCACCCTCCAGTGTTTCCATTACCTCCTCCCTTGTATTCTTAGTCTTCACTTCTTCCTCTCGTCGCCATGGGCCTTCCCTACACGCTTCACTCAATTTTTCTTCCTTATCATCCCATATCCACACATTCCCATTTATCCACATCCTGTCTTTCCCTATCCATACCGTGTTCCCTTTCACTCTTTCATTCCATGCTCTCTGTTTCATCATCCACCTTCTCCTTCTTTCATTCCACGTCATATCCTCCTCTATCCTTTCTTCCCTTCCCTTCAAAGCTTCCTTCTTTCTCAAGATATCAACTTTTCCTTCCTCATTTCTCACTTTCACTATATACATACGCGATTTACCTTCAATCTTCCTTCCCACTCCATTTAACTCTTCCACGTGCACTTTTGCCCCAATTTCACCCATCAACTTTTCCACTTCTTCTCTTCCTGATTCACTATCCACTTTCATTCCTCTAATCACTATATTTCTACTCCGTTTCGTCTTCTCTTCTACTTCCATTTTCCTTTCCAACTCTCTCAATCTTAATTTCATTCTCACATTTTCTAGGATAACATTCTCATTCATTTCTTTTATTCTCTCTCCTTCTCTTACCCCCTCATTCCCTTTCCTTATATCCTCAGACTTACACTCTAGTTTTCTCACTCTTTCTGCCAGCTTCTCCATATCTGATTTTCTCTTTTCCTCACTCATCCTTTGATTTTTCTCAATATCTTCCAACTGCTTCCAAACTTTATCTTTTTCTTGCCGCCACACCAAATTCCATTCTTCCCACTTCTCTCTAACTTTCCTCATTTCCTCCCAAACCTCCCCCCCTCGCTTTTGCATGCCATTCAAACTTCGGATCGTTTCCTCTCTAAACCCTTTAATAAGATTTTCTAGGCTCTCTAGATCGAATTTCCCTTTCGCTTTATTCCTTTCCGGTGGTGACTTTTTTAAAAACTTTCTCCGCAACTTCTCCTCTCCCTGCTCATACCCCTCTTCTTCCCTTGATCTTTTACTGTCTTCTGTCTTATCCCCCTCGTCACTTTTATCCGTAAACCCTCCCCCCTGCCTCCATTTATCAAAAAGTTTTCTCGATCCTAAACTGCCCTGGATCTATTGAGCAGTTCCCGTTTCGACGGCCTCCCTCGATTCCTCCTGTCAACTAGCCCCCCTTCCTTCTCTCCCCACTCGAATTTTCCTGGCGTAGCATACTGGTCCCCGCCATCATCACTATCTCCGGCATCACCCTTACCACTCCCCGTTTCGCCGGTCTCAGTGAGATCATCAGTATTGGGGTTGTTGTCTACCTGCTGCCCTCTGTCGGACCCCACTGGGCTCCTCGCAACAAACAGGCTGGCCTATCTTACCGATCTCCTGTCCCCTATCTTCTCTCTCACTTTTCCGTCCTCGACAACTAACCTCCAAATTATCACTTTCAACTCTCCTCCTAACCCTTTTAACCCTACAAAACAGCCTCCCCACACTTCCACACAACCCCTTCACTTCACTGACCACCCTCACCACCTTTCGCCTCAATCACACCTCCGCACTCGTCGTCAAAACCAAAAAAGATAGCACAGAATAAATACGCGTACTTTACTATTCGGTACCGGAAACGGAACTATTTATTCATATATTTATATATTTTTATTAAACTAAAAAACTTGAAAATAAATCATTTATTAACAAAATTAAAAGTGTTTAAAATAATAAAGCTGAGAACTCTCAAATCTTGATCACACCATTACAGAAGCAAATTTAATGGGGAAAAAATAAACATTAAAAATAATAAACTATTCAGAAATAAATAATAATTGAATAATTGTAAAAATTTAAATGTCACCGTTGCGTTGTGGTTGTGTTTTTTAATTCGGAAAAGTTTTGCCAGGTAATTTATTTATTTTGGCATAGTTAATTATTTCGATTATTTCTAAAGTTTTCTTACCATTAAATTCGCTTCTGTAACGGTATCGTCAAAATTTGGGACTTTTCAGCTTTATTATTTACAAATTTTTAAAATAAATTTGTTATTTTTTAAAAATTAAGAGTCTTTTTAAAAATATTTTTTATTTGTATAATTGCAAAGAACACAAAGGTCGGGGGTTTCTTCAAATTTTTTTTTTTTTCATAAATAATTAAGTTATTAACTAATAATTGCAGGAGTTTGAAATGGAAATTTCGCTAGACACCCTGCTTATTTGACTTTTGGACCTTTCTTTTCAGGGAAGCTGCGGCTTCACTAAGACTTTCGCACGACCAACTCGTGAAACATGCTGCGAGTTTGGTAGATTGCAAAATTCTGAAAAAGTCCTCCGAGGGCGAAGTCGAGGAGGACACGATTCTCACGCTCAATTTCGAATACTACAACAAAAGAACAAAGTTTCGAATCACTGGAGCTTTGCAGCGAGACGCACCTCACGATACTGAAGCCACTCATCGTAGCGTCGATGATGACCGGAAACTCTACCTCCAAGCTGCCATCGTTCGAATTATGAAGAGCAGAAAGTTGCTCAGACACAATCAGCTCGTCCAAGAGGTAATTTTCCTTCAACAGACCTTTTTATCTAATCTTTTCCACATCGGTTTTTTGTGACCGGCCACGCCGGATCAAGATAATCTGCTCGGTTCTGCTTTTTGGCGTACCTTACAACAAAACGAAGAACTACCATAAACTTGGGTCATGAAAGATGGTAGTTCTTCATTTTTTCGTTAGGTTCACCAAAAAGCAGAACCGAGCAGACCTGCTTTTTGGTGAACCTGACAAGAAACGAAAAACTATCATCCTTAAGAACCCAATTTCATGGTAGTTTTTTGTTTTTAGTCAGGTTCGCTAAAAGGCAGATCTGCTCGGTTCTGCTTTTTGGCGAACCTAACGACAAAAGGAAGAACTAACGTGAACTTGGGCCCTGAAAGTTGGTAGTTCTTCTTTTTATCGTTAGGTTCACCCAAAAGCAGAACCGAGCAGACCTGCTTTTTGACGAACCTGACAAGAAACGAAAAACGACCATCCTTAAGAACACAATTTCATGGTAGATTTTTGTTTTTAGTCAGGTTCGCTAAAAAGCAGATCTGCTCGGTTCTGCTTTTCGGCGGACCTAACGACAAAACGAAGAACTACCGTGAACTGGGGTCCTGAAGGATGGTAGATTTTCGTTTTTCGGCAAGTTCGCCAAAAAGCAGAACCGAGCAGATTCTCTTTCACCGGCATGGCCAGTAACAAGCATGGTAAGTCACAAAAGCAAAAACCGATGTAGGCAACTATTTTATGTACTCCCTTTTTAGATAAATAAATTTTTTTCATGATATAATAATAAATATAAATATAATATATTAATAATTTTTTTCATCTGATTATCATATTAAAAAAATCAGAATCGATTTTTGCTTTAGTGACTTACCATGCTTGTTACTGGCGATGCCGGTGGAAGATCTGCTCGGTTCTGCTTTGTGGCGAACCTGATGAAAATCTACTGTGAACTTGGGTCCTGAACGATGGTATTTTTTTTTATTTTCATGAGGTTCGCCAAAAAGCAGAACCGAGCAGATTCTTTTCCTCCGGCATGGCCAGTAACGAACATTGCAAGTCACAAAAACAAAAACCGATGTAGACAGCTGTGTTATGTAATCCCTTTTTAGATAGTTTTTTCTTATAATATAATAATAATAAATAGAATAATGTTTTCTTTTATTTGTTATATAAAAAAATCGGTTTTTGCTCTTGTGCCTTACCATGCTTGTTACTGGCCATGGAGGAGGAAGAGTATTTGCTCGGTTTTCCTTTTTGGCGAACTTGACGAAAAACTACCATCCTTCAGCATTCAAGTTTATGGCAGTTCTTCGTTTTGTCGTTGGGTTCGCCAAAAAGCAGAACCGAGCAGATCTGCTTTTTAGCGAATATGACGAAAAACTACCAGGAACTTGGTTTCTGATGGAGGGTAGTTTTTCGTCAGATTCGTCAAAAAGGACATCAGCTCGGTTCTGCTTTTTGGCGAACCTAATGACAAAATGAAGAATCACCATCTTTCAGGACAGAAGTTCATGGTAGTTCTTCATTTTGTTGTCAGGTTCTCGAAAAAACAGAACCGAGCAGATCTGCTTTTTATCGAATCTGACGAAAAACTACCATAAACTTGGGTCCTGAAGGATGGTAGTTCTTTATTTTGTCGTTAGGTTCGCCAAAAAGCAGAACCGCGCAGATCTGCTTTTTGGGGAAACTGAAGAAAATCGAAAAACTACCATCCTTTAGGACCCAAGTTCATGGTAGTTCGTCGTTTTGTGGCTGGGTTCGCCAAAAAGCAGAACCGAGCAGAATCTGCTTTTTGCGAACCTGGCGTAAAAACGAAAAACTACCATGAACTTGGGTTCTGAAGGATGGTAGTTTTTCGTTTCTTGTCAGGTTCGCGAAAAAGCAGGTCTGCTCGGTTCTGCGTTTTGGCGAACCTAACGACAAAATGAAGAACTACCATCCTTCAGGACCCAAGTTCACGGTAGCTGCATTTCTTGAATCGTCCCAAGGAATTGAATGACAAGAAATGAAAACTAATTTCAGGTTTTGGGCCAGTCGAAGGTGACATTCGCGCCCTCGATCGGGATGATCAAGAAGTGCATCGAGGCGCTGATAGATAAACAATACATTGAACGCACGGCGAATAGCGCGGACGAATACTCGTACGTGGCGTAACCTTTCTCCTGAAATTCGATACTAATTTATTTCGCGCGAGATGCTCCCTCTTGTATAGTCAGAAAAGAAATTGCGAATCTCCAAAGGAGACAGTGGACGAATCCGCAGCCATCACCAATTTACTAATCTGCGGATTCGCCTTAACGCCAAAGCGTTTCCAGGGGAACGTCTTCGAATCACTTGATCGCTCCTGAATCATTCGATTTATGTACGATGATTAGCTGATTAACAGAAATGTAATATATGCACACCGAATAAAGATGAAGTTACTATTTTAATTCAGAGTTCCTCTTTTCTTCCTTTTTCTGCTTTTTTTATCTATCTTTCAGGTCCTTTTAATCCATCCGCTGGGCTCTCTAGTTATTGCCATATTTACGGCACAAAAGGCGCTTTTTGAATAACAGCTTAATTTTCAAATAAATCAATTTTTTAACTAAATAATTTAAGTTTCAATCAAAAAGGTGAATTCTTAACAAATTATATGAATTCTCTACAAAACAGTTGAATTTTCTATCATATTGTTGACTTTTCAGGGCAAACTCTCTATAAAACAATTGAAATTTCAATCAAATAGTTGAATTTTCAACGAAGAGGATGAATTCTTAAGAAATTACATCAATTTTCCACAAAACTGTTGGATTTTCTACCAAATTGTTCAACTTTCAGGGCAAAGTCTATAAAAGAATTGAAGTTTCAATCAAATTTTCAACCAAAAAGGTGAATTCTCGGAAAATTACATCAAATTAAAAAAAAAAGTGAAATTTACTACCACATTGTTGGATTTTCAAGCCAAACAGGTGAATTTTCTATAAAGCAATTTAATTTTCAACCAAATAGTTAAATTTTCAACCAAAAAGATGAATTCTAATAAAATACATAAATTTTTCACAACATTTACTACCTAATTGTTGAATTTTCAAACCAAACAGGCGAATCCTCTATGAAATAATTGAATTTTCAAACAAATAGTTGAATTGTCTACCAAATTGTTGAATTTACAAGCCAAACAGACGAAATTATCTATAAAACAGTTGAATTTTAAATTTGATCATAATAATTTTCAGCAAAAAATGAAATAATAATATATGTAAATTTTAAATAAAAAACAGTTGAATTTAATTAAAAAGGCGAATTTTTAACAAAAATACTGGAATCCTCAACTAAAAAAGATTAATGTTCGACCAAACAGTTGCATTTTTAACCAAAAAAGTTGATTTTCTACGAAAAAATCGAAATTTCAACAAAATACATGAATCTTCAACTAAAACAGATTAATTTTGAAACATATAGTTGCATTTTTAACCAAAAATGTTAAAAAGACGATTTTTAAAGAAAATACATGAAGTTTCAACCAAAAAAGATCAATTACCGAAAATCGAATAGTTAAATTTCCACTTAAAAAAATTAATTTTCAATAAAAGAAAAACGAATTCTCAAAAAATGGTTGCATTTTTAATCTGGAAATACTATTATTTAACAAAAAATGTAATAGGTGTTATTTAAACCAAAAATCTTTTTCATTTCGAATAAAAAACAGTTAAACAATAGCATTCTTAACAATAAAAAAAACGAATTGTTAAAAAAATACATATATTTTCTACCAAATAGTTAATTTTAAAACAAGAGGCATAATTGTGTATGAAAAAGACGGTTTTTATAGAAAGTACATAAATTTTCAACTAAAAAAGATCAATTTTCAACCAGAAATTAAATAGTTTAATTAAAAAAATTAATTTTCAATAAAAAGATAACGAATTGCCAACAAAAAGAAAACGAATTTTCAAGAAAATAGTTAAATTCACAAGGAAAGAGATTAATCATCAAACAAAAAAATGCAAGATGAATTTCCAATCAAAAATGTAATACTTGATATTTTAACCAAAAAAGATTTTAAGTTTTAGTCAAAAACAGTTGAATATAACTGAAAAAGATAAATTATCAAAAAAAAATTGAATCCTCTACCAAAACAGATTCGCTTTGAACAAAACATTTAGATTTTTAACAAAAAAAAGTTTTCCCACCAAAAAAGACGAATCGTCAACGAAATACATATATTTTCTATCAAATAGTTGAATTTTCAACCCAGGAGAATTATTCTCTACTAGAAAAGACGAATTTTCAATAAAAAACATAAATTTTGCCCCAAATAGTTGATTTTTCTACCAAAAGACGAATTTTCAACAAAATACTTGAATCCTCAATTAAAAGATTAATTTTCAACCAAACAGTTGCATTTTTAACAAAAAATTGATATTCTCACAAAAAAATGAATTGTTTAAAAAAAGACGCATATTTTCTACCTAATAGTTCAATTTTAAACCAAGATGATTAATTTTCCAGAACAAAGACGACTTTTCAACAAAATACACACATTTTTGACCAAATAGTTGAATTTTCAACTAAAAAAGATAAATTTTTTAACCAAAAATCGAATAGTTAAATTTTCAATTAAAAAGATAATTTTCAATAAAAAGAAAACGAATTTTCTACAGGACTAATGAATTTTCAAGTCAAAGAGTCGCATTTTCAACCTGGAAAGACTACTTTTCAACAAAAAATGTAATCGTTGATATTTAAACAAAAAAAGATTTTAATTTTAAATAAGAAACAGTTGAGTGTTCCTGTCCAGGATAGTAGTCAAGCTAGGCCGGCTCTGCATCACTACTACGTAGTTAAAGCTGCCACCGACTGATTAAATTTGAGAACTCTACCATTTCGCCTTGCTCAATCATTAGCAACATATCAACATCGGTGAGGAGATCTGATGTTACTTTTGTATATTTGAGCATGACATCCCATGTCAAGCCAGGAGTGGAGTAGTAGTGTGCGGGATCGAGTCCATAGGCTTGTAGACATTGCTTGACCGTGAATCCTGAGATTGAATGCAAACCATACCTGTTGCGCATGAACATAATCTTCGTCAGATATTGACGAATCATTTAGCGTACTGCAGAATTTTTCTTTTAGTTGCAACTGATTTTCTTTAAGTCTTTCACTCGAGTCACGGTATTCGTAGGGAAGAACACCTTACCTCGTGAGAAGCTCAATTTTTTCTCTTTGAATGCCCAAAAACATGGAATTGATCGAACGAAACGAGTCTATGAACCTGAATTGTATTTGTGTATCCTGAACATACTTTATGAATTATATGTATTTTTCTTGATTCAGAGCAAGAACTTTAACTTTACCTTCAAATTTTTTTGCAACATCTCTAATGATGACGTGAGCAACATATCCGCTCAAATTGTGAAAGACAACAGGTATGGTGTATGAATTTTGATAGGCTAGATTTACAATCTGCGTGTGCAACACCACGATATTTATCGGTGAGGTGACAATGGACACGTACTTTCTTCTTTGGAGGATGAAGGACCTTTCCACATATTCCTACTGAAAATTTGCGGCCGCAATTGCGGCTGCATTTGCGGCCGCGTATAAGAAACAGCATTTGCGGTCGCATTTTGAAATATTATAAACCGCTAAAAAATTTATTTTGACTTAATTTGCATTGTCTGAGGTGTAATTAAAGAAGCACAACCGTGAATATTGATCAATTAAAGAACAAAGTTCTTTTCAACGTAGTCAAATTCTTTATCTACGCAAATTCGAATATACAACCATGATTGGAATGTAATTTTATCCATATTTAGAAATTGAGATCGAGATCACCGCACGTAAAGATTAATTAATTAGACCGACTATCAAGAAACTACGAATTCATCGATTCCTTTGCTCTACAGCTTCTCAGAGCTTTGCGACTGCACGTGTGCGCCCGTGTTCGACCACGATCGCAGCCAGATCCAGGTTCGTGGATCATAGTAAAACATGGCGGGCCTCATTTCAACCAATCAAAACAATGGCCTACAGAATCTACCCTGCCCTATGCGTCGCATCATTGGAAATCTAAATATCGAGTCGGTTCAACAATTTAAGCGTCGATTTTGTTATGTATATTAAGTGATTATTTTGCCGATAAAATATAACACTCGAAAAATATTTATTCGAATCGCGCTACAATTTTCAACGGTTTCCTAAGTGGAATAAAGTATTTTTATGTTAAGGGCATGCTCTTCGGTGATCACGTGACCAAACCAGTCCTTGGTTATATGAAATTTTTTTTGGTGTTCACCATGTCCAAACGCAATGATATATCGATCTCAAAATTTGGAATATAGGAAATGGGACAATAAATTGCGTTTTTATATTCAGTTTGAGTAATAATTTTGAAAAAAATTATTTATGTAAAAAATAAATGCGTAATATTATTTTCATTTTTTTGGTGCTCACTACGTCCACACGGATTGAGATATCGTGTTTAGAATTTGAACGATTAAATAAAAAGCACTAAAGAACGTTTGTATACATCAATATGTTTATAATTTCAAAGAAATTTTATTGATAATTTAATAAAATAGGATATTACCACTCGAGTCGAGCACTTTGCAGGTAATGTTTGGTTTGATGCATTTCAGATTTTTTGATTCGCGTATGTTGATAACTGACACAAATTTTGGACTAAATCGTCGAAACATTTAAAAAAATCAATATAAACAATAACATTTGCACATTTGTTGCAAATCAAAAAATAAGTATCTGCAGTATCTGCACACACGTCACCTGTCATTATTTTTGGAGCATTTTCAGCAATTTCTAGCGGAGAAAAAAAGAAGCTTTCAACGTCGGTAAAGTAGAGATCACATGACCAAGCTTGGTTATGAAATTTTACACATTATTTTTTACATGGATAATTTTTTTCAAAATTATTACTGAAACTAATTATAAAAACGCAATTTATTGTCTCATTTCCTATATTCCAAATTTTGAGAGCGATATATCATTGCGTTTGGACATGGTGAACACCAAGAAAAATTTCATAACCAAGGACTGGTTTGGTCACGTCATCACCGAAGAGCATGCCCTTAAAATGAGTGAAAGTGAAAACAAAAGATGAAGAAAAACATTCTTGGACGACGATGACGAAGTTGTACCTCGCACCACACAATACAGAATAAGAGTGAAAAGCAGGGACATTCATTCAGATGTAAGTAAGTAAGTATATCATTAAGCCATTTCCCTTTCAGGGTAGGCGTGACACTACCCGATTCGGGTAGTGTTTCTAGGTGGATAGTTTTCTTGTAGTAAATAACTACAAGTGTGGGCTCACCACACCCATGATGTGCCAACAGCACGCAGTATTCTCGAATGGTCACCCATCCAAGTACTAACCGCGCCCAACGCTGCTTAACTTCAGTGATCGGACGAGAACTGGGTTTTTCAGCGTGGTAGGGCAGTTTATGTAAGTACAAACTATTGCACTAACATATAAATACTTAAATATGCGTTGTAATTTTTGTATTATCTTCACTAAAAAGATCAGGTTGTTGTTTTCAGTAGTTGACATAACCTAAAAATGAAACATTTCAAAGTCCTCAGTCCTCTTGCC
>CAKNYM010050946.1:124472-145727 GCA_932195095.1 Andricus curvator
GGCAAGAGGACTGAGGACTTTGAAATGTTTCATTTTTAGGTTATGTCCACTACTGAAAACAACCTGATCTTTTTAGTGAAGATAATACAAAAATTACAACACATATTTAAGTATTTATATGTTAGTGCAATAGTTTGTACTTACATCTGAATGAATGTCCCTGCTTTGCACTCTTATTCTGTATTGTGTGGTGCGAGGTACAACTTCGTCATCGTCGTCCAAGAATGTTTTTATTCGTATTTTGTTTTCACTCATTGTAACATAAAAATACTTTATTCCACTTAAGGAACCGTTGAAAATTGTAGTGCGATTCGAATAAATATTTTTCGAGTGTTATATTTTATCGGCAAAATAATCACTTAATATACATAACAAAATCGACGCTTAGATTTTTGAACCGACTCGATATTTAGATTTCCAATGATGCGACGCACAGGGCAGGGTAGATTCTGTAGGCCATTGCTCTGATTGGTTGAAATGAGGCCCGCCATGTTTTACTATGATCCACGAACCTGGATCTGGCTGCGATCGTGGTCGAACACGGGCGCACACGTGCAGTTGCAACGCTCTGAGAAGCTGTAGAGCAAAGGAATCGATGAATTCGTAGTTTCTTGATAGTCGGTGTAATTAATTAATCTTTACGTGCGGTGTTCTCGATCTCAATTTCTAAATATGGATAAAATTACATTCGAATCATGGTTGTATATTCTATTTTGCGTAGATAAAGAATTTGACTACGTTGAAAAGAACTTTGTTCTTCAATTGATAAATATTCACGGTTGTGCTTCTTTAATTACACCTCAGACAATACAAATTAAGTCAAAGTAAATTTTTTAGCGGTTTATAATATTTCAAAATGCGACCGAAAATGCTGTTTCTTATACGCGGCCGCAAATTCAGCCGCAATTGCGGCCGCAAATTTTCAGTGGGGATATGACAGATTGTAGCTTCAAAAAAGGCTTCCTCTTGCTTTCGGTTCAGTTTCTGAATATGAACTGTAGATGAAAGTATCTTGTCACATTCCTTTGCAATTTCCAGTAACTGCAGAGAGAACCATTTCGCGGGTACCACATCTTCAGGGCAGAACTCATTGAAAGATAGTGACTCGTCGTAACTGCACTTGAGGTAATATCCTATGTCACAAAACTCATGCCTTTGAAAAACCTCTGTGTTTGCTGTTCTTTCCTGGGCTTCCACGGGCTTTAGCAGAGATTCACAATCTGCATAAATGATGAAAGGAACCTTCTCTCGAAGCTTGAAGTTTTTGAATTCGATCATGTTTTTTCCAGGTTTCGGTAGCACGATTTTAGTCATTTAATTTTTTGCAATCTTCACTGAGTACCGTCAACTTTCCTTCAGATGAAAAATAGTGTAGGCATCGATCAAAAATATATTTTCTGTGTTCCTTTGCAGATAGTTGTCTGCTGACTACTCGCGAAATATTTTTAACCCACACATAATGAAAATTAAATGAATGATTCCTACTATCCTGATAATCCTCTTCTTCATCATTACTCTATTCATTCACATACTCTTCTTCTACTCGGAGAAGGTTCACGTGGATATTCCTCTTCTGCGAAGTAAGATGTAATGGAACCACCATAAATTCATTCTTCTTCTTTTTGATCAGGCCATACACGTTAACTGATATATCATTTTTTTCTTAGAATCTTTTCACGTCTTTTAATGCGACTAGAAAGTTGATTCCAACAAAATCAAATACATCTTTGTATTGAGTATAGCTGGATACACGATTAGTGCTACCTTTGCTCTCAGGTGATAGTATAGCCCATTTAAAACACTCGTCATTTATGTTTTGCACGTTGATACTTGCTTTTCTTTTCCTAATACATAAAGGAACTTCGATGTAGGAACTGCCCTATATTGGGTTAAGCTTATTGATGTTCACTGAAAGTTTTATGATTGAGTATACGGTCCATCCTGAGCCTTCTCCTTACCAATCTTCAAATAGTATGTAAGGAGCACAGCGTTGACTTTTAAAGCCCTGTGTTCGCGCAAGGCCTTGCCCACCTCAGCAATAAATAGTCTTTCAGCATCATCCAGGAAAGCAAGAACATCTTTGCGAATTAGGTTGGCTACAACACATGTCAACGTCGATCCATGCGACTCGATTACTGATGTCATCACGCTTTGTTCTTTCGTTGGGCAGACCACTTCCTTCTTTATTGAGCAAATCAAAACGAGCCTTGAGACATGCTAATTTTTCAAATATATTTAGACACTTCCGTTGTTGATTTATTGTCAGTGGCTGTGTTTTTTTAGAAAGCTCCTTTCTCATCGTCTTTGGACACATCATACACTCGTTCCTCCATTTATTGACTTTGTCCAGCTGCATATTTCCAGACGATGATGATGAAATCGGGGTTAAAGCTTCCTCAGTAATGGGAGCAAGTTTTACACACTCGTCGAGCAGCGTCTTAACACCTAGTCCAGAAGTTATTATTATTATTAAAGTTTTTCCACACCTCAACTTTCTTTTCATCTTCTTTTCGCTCTTTCAGACACTATTTACTTCACTAATGTTTATTTTTTATCTCTTTTCACTATTCACTTTTAAATTCAGATGCTTCTTACTCTAAGTTCGAAAACGGAATGACTGCGGTTCGCTCTAGTCCGACTTTTATTAGTCGTCACCCCCACTCTACACCTTAGTATAAGTTTCTAGATATTTCGATACAGGGAATCTCGAAAGCAATAGCCCCTTCTAGAAACTTCGATCGTTCTTTCTCGAATTTAGGTAAAAATTACATCCAATGTTTACTGAGTTACATCCAACCTGTACCCTTATACATAATTGAATCGATCTTTCTAGAATGAATGTAAAGATCACACATGACGGTTCTAGAAATTTGATGCAGGTAAGAGCCCCACATGCAATGAATCTTACAGAAACTTCGATCGATCTTTCTAGAATCTAAATAGATTAGGGGTAATAAGAGTAAGCGGTCATTATGATTAACTGCGTCGATGTTTCTAGAACTAGAAGACGTATCGGGATCATACGTCATACGCCAGACCTTCTAGAAACTTCGACGTATACGCAATCGTTATAGATCACGTCCACAAAGAAATTTCTGGAAGGCTCGACACATTGAATTTCAAATATGTACCATTCTAGGTGGAAGTTGATAATATCTATTGATCTTTTCTGAAAAGCCGTGAGAGATTATATCTAATATCTACGCTTCTAGAAAATTTAAACCGGAAGTTTGACCTGTCTAGAAATTTTTAGAAAGTTGTACCGCAAGTTCATACCAATTATATACTGATATGATTTGACTACTTGGTTGATACATTGAGGGTTAGGTCGGTAAGTTAGGGGCCTACATTATCGACCGGGGCATGTATCCATGTCAGAATCCTACCTCACCGACTGATGGTAATGCAAATTTCTATATTGTCGACTGATGGTAATGCAGGTTTCTACTTACCAGCTTATGGTAATGCAGGTTTCCACCCCACCGACTGATGGTGGATCAAATTCACCAATTATCACTAATTGGGAGTTTAAAAATGTCGGTACCTCCTAAATTACTTCCAAAAAGGATCTAATAGCATCTAAGTTAATACCGGGTGGGATATAAAGTAGAAGAAAGACACATATCTAATTTTTACCCGTCAGATTAACAGCAATAAAGTCTATATCAACACAACCAGCAGCATTCAATGAGAATTCTACTTGAATTGAATCTATATTTGAACGAACAGCTAATAGTGCTGTACGCGCATGTACGCCTCGTACTGCAAACATCGGCCTCGGACGTCAAAGACGCGGTTTGCTGAGTTGTAACACAATATACTATTTTAAACATAAAAAAAAATTCAAACTTATTTGAAAAAACTTTCCTCAAGTAATTATATTCAGTTGTTAGTGCTCTTTTAATTTCACCAGGGGAAAAAAATATATTTGAAAATGTGCAGCAACCCCAGTAAATGAAAAAAAAATCTAGGATGACAAATCTCTTAAGAGTTTTCTCTGCTTCAATGTCAATAATGAGTAAATAAATTTTTTGACCATTTTGTAGTTATTGTCCCGCACTGTGCACTGGATTGTATTTTCATTTATGTGGTATTCAGTCTGTTTAATCGAAGCTTTTTCGTATTAATCCATCTTTTACTACACTGATTCAGATCATCCGTGGAGTGGTGTGAATTTTTTTAATTACATAAAAGTCGAAAGTGCCAAAATCTATTTAGATTTTTTTTTAATTTTTAAGTCAGGCTTTTGAAACATAAAAGAGATTACAAATTACTATTAAAGTCAAAAATCTTTTCCCCAGGTGCGAATTGTCGGTCGGGCCATGGTTGGACCAACCTTTGTAAGGTCGGCCCAACTTTGTGAGCCAATGGTCGGGTCAACCAGCGTAATGATAACGCATGCCGTCCCTATTTTACACAGTTGGGCCAACAATAGTTGTCATGGTTGAGCCAACCGCGGAATACAAGGTTGGCATACCATTGTTTTTCAAAGTTGGCCCAACTTTGTGAGCCAATGGTCGGGCCAACCAGCGTAATGATAACGCATGCCGTCCCTATTTTACACAGTTGGGCCAACAATGGTTGTCATGGTTGAGCCAACCGCGAAATACAAGGTTGGCATACCATTGGTTTTCAAAGTTGGCCCAACATAGAGAAGAAGCGTTGTTTAACCAACGCTTCTTCTGCGAATTGATCGTCGGTCTACGGTCGGGCCAACCAGCTAAATGAAAACGGTCAACCGGCTTTGGCTTCTCAACGTCGGCCCGACATTTGGTCCCATATATGGGCCATCTATTAAGATGATGTCGGCCCAACCTTGGACAACAATGTGGGGCCGACTTTCATTTTAGAAGGTTCGTACTAAACAGGTGATAATACACAAAATAGGTATTCAAAAAATAAATAATAATTGATGGCGAGTATTTTGACTATCAATGTTAATGGTCCTGCTTAGAATGAATACATATATTACATTTTTAAACATTATATTACAAATAAAATTTTGAACGCGACGGGGTTTCGAACCTACATCTATATCTGAATCTATCGCCTAGCAGGCGGGAGTCTTACCCATTACTCTATACCTGGAGAATTGAAATTCAATGAAAAAACCATCCTCATAAGCCACAGCTCAAGGCAGTTGAAAAGAAACAATTTTTTAACTCTTTTTTCTCATTAATTTTTTTATTATTATGCGACATCATGTAGATGTAAAATAAATTAACTGTTAACGGGAATATAAATGAAATAATTTTTAATGAAATAATTTAAACCGAATACAACAATTTTTTTCAAACATTTTTTTGTTGCGCCCACTTTGACTAATTTTTCTGCGTGTAATATTTTTTGTTCTCGCGTTTCAGGCCATTTTACAACGTTTGATAATGACACAGAGTGTCATTTTTAATAAGCATTTGAAATTTGCATCGACGGAACTTCGAAATTTTATCACGTACTGCGACAATTTTTTCAATTACAATTTTCTTAAACTTTCCTGTAACGTTTTGCTTTTTAGGTGTTTCAGCCTATTTTAAAACGATTAAGAATTATATCAAATGTAAATTTTTCGGAACATTTACAATTTATCATAAAGATGGAGCTTCGAATTTTTTTTCTTAAAAAAAGGAAGGGTCTGGCCGCTCGTATCATTACGGTTATTCTGAACCAATTTGCCAAAGCCTGAACGACCGTCGACCCAACCTTGGGCCAGAGTTGGGCCGACGCTCGGCAGCAGAAATGTTACTTGCACTGGATAATATTACGCCGATGGTCGGGCCAACTGTCGCCCAGGGTCAGGCCGCCCTTATTTTTATGGTTATTCAGAGCCAATTTGCCAAAGCCTAAATGACCGTCGACCCAACCTTGTGCCAGAGTTGGGCCGACGGTCGGCAGCAGAAAGGTTACTTGCACTGGATAATATTACGCCGATGGTCGGGCCAACTATCGCCCAGAGTCGGGCCGACCGTAGTGTTATTGTTATTTGGAGCCAATTTGCCAAAGCCTAAACAACGGTCGACCCAACCTTGGGCCAGGGTTGGGCCGACGGTTGGCAGCAGAAAGGTTACTTGCACTGGATAATATAACGCCGATGGTCGGGCCAACTATCGCCCAGAGTCGGGCCGACCGTAGTGTTATGGTTATTTGGAGCCAATTTGCCAAAGCCTAAACGACCGTCGACCCAACCTTGGGCCACGGTTGGGACGACGGTTGTCAGCAGAAAGGTTACTTGCACTGGATAATATTACGCCGATGGTCGGCTCAACTATCGCTCAGAGTCGGGCCGACCGTAGTGTTATGGTTATTTAGAGCCGATTTGCCAAAGCCCAAACGACCGTCGACCCAACCTTGGACCACAGTTGGGCCGACGGTTGGGTGAGTTTTGGAAGCCAATGTCGGCTTCTAACGTTGGCCCAACTAAGGTGGCTTCGACCTGCTATAGTTGGGCCAACCTTGGTTACCAAAATTCGGTTGCCAAAGCCGGCCCGACCTTGGGCCGACCGTCAAGTCTGGCTGCCAACCCAAATTCGCACCTGGGTCAGAATTATTTTAAGCTGTTCTAGTGAAGCGGCCGATGCGCCTGTAGGGCACCCCTTTGACCTTGACAACAGCGCCATCTGAAACACTTTTGGGTATCCCGAATATTTGAGCAATGTTAATGAAAAAGAGCAGTGAATATCAATTCATTTTAATAAAAAATGTTATACTACGGTTTTAAATTAATTATTTACTTTAAGATTTCTTGTCAATATTGAATAGAAATTCAAATTTCTTCTCAACAGTTCCAAATTGGTGGCGCTGTCGTAGCTACCTAACAGGCGTAATTTAAACACACGCTGCCAGGATACGTTGTTGCAACAATTTTAATACGATTTTACAATAATTTATTTCAATTTATTGTAATTTTACAATTTTATTCCGGATCAGGTGACTTAGAGAAAATTTTCGCTGAAGTAAATTAGTGACAATGTAATAGATTCAACGAGTATTTTTTCCCCCGTTTTTGTCACTGGTCGTTTAGATTAATTGAGTACATAAGTGACCAGCTCCACAACGGTTAAGGCATTCGAATTTATCCAAAGACATAGTTGAAGATGTTTTACCATCAGTTACACAAACTGAGTCAGTTCCAGTGTTCTAAAAACATATTTTTTTTTAGTTTACAATTTTAGGGGAAAACTGATTGTTTTCCAATATGAAAAAAATGTGTAAAATTTTTGTTTACTTACAGCTGGACATTTCACTACACACTTGCGAACGGATAGAGGATACTATAAAAGAAATATAATTTGTTATTAGTAGAAGTGCACTACTGACGAAAATTATCTACACGGCTCGCTAGATTTTGAAACGAGATTACTCATTCAATGAAGGAGCGAGAAACTTTTTTAAAAAAGGGTTCGAAAGATTATGAAATTCCGCGTCCAATGACCCCTGATATAGTTATTTCTGATCATTTGAAGAGAATATACCAGGTGAGAAGTTTAAAAATAAAATGAAGAATTACTCGAATTTTGTACCTCAACTTCAACTGATGGCATCACTTAGGAAAGTTGTAGAAAAAATCTGAAAATTATAAGAAATAGTCTTTGAAGTCTTAACTTTAATTCAAGCCGAGAAAACTGGAAAAATCTTGATTGGTTCACGAGATATGACTGAAAATGTCCAAGCGTGTCTGCGTCGATTTTCAGTCGGCGTAACCAGCGAGGCCGGTCGACGCTTGGACATTTTTTGTCATAACTTGGGAACCCGTAAAGATTTTTCAAGTTTTATCGGCTTAAATTGAAGATAAGATTTTAAAGAATACGTTCTGTCCATTTCACTTGTTTTCCAGAGAAGTTTCCTAAGTCACAGCACTAGTTGAAGTTGAGGTACAAATTTTGAGAAATTTTCGATGATCACCGATCTCCGGCCGAATCTGGCTTAGGAAGCTTATGGAAAACAACTGAAATTAACAGGACATAATCTTTGAAATCTCATCTTTAATTTAAGCCGATAAAACTTCAAAAATCTTTACGGGTTCCCAAGTTATGACAATAAATGTCCAAGCGTGTCTGCAACAAGTTTTCAGTCGATCACCGCTGTCGAACGGCCTGGCTGGTTACGTTGACTGAAAATCGATGTAGATACGCTTGGACATTTTTAGTGATATCTCGGGAACCCATAGAGCTTTTTTGAATTTTATTGTCTTGAATTAAAGATAAGACTTTAAAGACTGTGTCTGGTAAATTTCAGATTTTTATACAACTTTCCTAGGACATGCCACGAGTTGAAGACGAGGTACAAAATTCGACAAATTAAAATAATTAATTATAATAATTATAATAATCACTACTACGTAGTTGAAGCTGCCAGCGACAGATGGTGCCACCGGTCAGTTCTTATCAGTCGGCCAGTTACCATCAGTCGGTAAAACAGTAACAGGACAGGCAACAGCAACCGGTAATGTAGAAATCGGCGGTCCGGTTGAAAAATCACGGATTTTTGTTTGAAAATTTATTTTTGTCTGAAAATTTAACTATTTCACGTAAGGATTCACCATTTTATTTGAAGATACATCTCTGGTTGAAAATTTAACTAATTTGTTGAAAATTCGTTTTCTTTTTGGTTTTAAATTAATTTTTTATCTGAAAATTTACCATTCCATTTTTGATGGCGTATTTATCTTTTTTAGTTAAAAATTAAATTACTCCGTTGAAAATTCATGTACATATTTGGTTGAAAATTCAACTGTTTGTTTAAAATTTCATTTGTTTTGTTCAAAATTCAACAATTATTTAAAAGTAATCCTGTCCATATTTTAGGTGACCACATTTTCAGGAGTTCTTACCACGTCGATTACATATAATACAGGAATTTTAAATAGGTGCTAGATTAACCGGAAATGGATTAGTCTTATGGAAAATTAAGGGGGTCATCTGGTATAGAGAGTAAAAAAATTAGATTTCAAGAGCGTCTGTTTTCGGTTCATCATGGATACTTTCCCGGTGGTGGATTGCTCGTTTCCAGGCGCATAAATGAAGCACATTTTCAATTAATTAAAAAAAAAAAACAAGACGATTTTTCGAAAAAAGGGCACTAATAGGTTGTGTATTAGGCCATTGAGATTATGTGGTTAAAATATTACATCAAACAATTCATCCTTGTAGGAGGAAACATGTCATTTGTAATACATGGGCTAAAAATCGAACCTGAGGAAACACCTTAAGGTGCTTCAAACGAGTCGGTTTTTAGAATAATACAAAATACGGCAACAAGGATGAATTGCTTGATGTTATATTTTTACCACATAATCTAAAGGCTTATACATGTGCGTGACCAGAGCTCTTTTTTTTCGAAAAATGGTCCTGTTGTTAATTGAAAATATGCTGAATTTTCTGAGCCTGGAAATGGGCAACGCGCCACTAGGATGTGTACCCACGGTGAACCTCAAACAGGCGCTCACCGCGTCATAGTGCGTTTCAATTAAAAAAGAAAAAACCAACAAGACCATTTTTCGAAAAAAGGCTCTAAGCATGCACATGTAAAAGTCTTCAGAGTATGTGGTAAAAATATTACATCAAAAAATTCATCCCTGTAGCCGTATTTTGTATTATTCTAAAACCCGATACATTTGAAGCACCTTAAGCAATAGTAGACACTCCGTTTTAGACAACTGTTCTAAACAAATTAAAACTCACCTTATCGTATTCACTATCAGTCACAGGGACTGCAGACGTAGCCAAGAATAAAGCTGCGATTGCTTTAAAAATAAAAAAAATAATCATACTTATTTATTAATTTGTTTATTCCCAATTGAATTTCATACAAGTGAGATCAAGTTTCATCATAAAACGATATGAAACATTTTCAACTAAGCTAGATGGTTTTTTTTGTCTACATTTGTTTAAGTAATGAAATTGTAATAATTTACAATATAGAAAGTAATTGAGATCAGGTTTTTAAATGCTTTCTGCGTTATAGAGAAATACATACCTAGTAAGAAAGCGAATACTATTTTTCCCGTCATCTTGAAAACTGAATTTTAAGATAATCTTTTTTCAGTGCTAATTTTTTCTGAAAAGGATCGTGAAATAACGATGTTTGGCAAGAAGCTGAATATTTGCAGAATGATAAGAGTCGTTATTGTTACAATATAGTGTTTGCGTAGTCGTCGTACGTTTTCAAGGTTCAGCACAAAAGGAAATAACTTTAAGATTCATCAGTGTTTACTAATTTATTAATTTATTATCTGAAAATACAAAATACCCTAGCGGACCGCGTGAATGGAACGCTTACGCAATAGTGCGACCGTAAAGTGACCACAGTGACCGTGCGGTTCACTGGGCCGGCTAGCGCATATTTTCATCCTTTTTCACATTTATTCACAATTTCACTTAGAGCTTAATACTCTTTTTATCTTTTTACCCATTTATATTAATTTATTTGTACTTATTCGTGCGTTACAAAATTAAAACTGTGCGCTGTAACTCGACGCACAATATTGCACGACGGGTTGCCGCACACAGCTTTTATTTCTTAATTTTTTAACGCATGAATAAATATAAATACAAATAAATGAATTCAAATAAATGAAAATAAAAAAGATTGTTTAGTTCTATATGAAATTGTGAATAAATGTGAAAAAGTATGAAAATATGCCATAGCGGGCTCAGTGAACCGCACGGTCACTATGTGGTCACTTTACGGTCGCACAATCGACTAAAAAGCTTGAGCTTTATTTAGAAATGTGTCGTAATTCAACTTTACAATAAAAAATAATCCCAAATAAAGAAATATAATTTCGTTTTAAATTTATATAAAAGAGTCATGGGGCAGGCCAGAGAACGTAACTTTTATTTTCATAAACAAATAATTATTATCCCTATTTTTAACCCCAAGGTTCTTAAAGGTAAAACCTTAGCTTACCTAAAATAAAACAAAGCAAATTAAAAATAAGCATTGCGCGTGAACACTTTCAAGGTTATATTTTTTATTCGTACCTGCATTTTTTACCGCATCATATCGTTATGAGAAAAATTAGGACAAATCAAAAATATAACCTTGAAAGTGTTTACGCGAAATGCTTAATTGAGATGAGAAATAACTTTGAAGTTGTTTACGCGAATTTATCTTTTACAATTACAGAATGTAGAGAATACACGATTTCAAACCTAATAAAGACAGAGAATAAGTCGATAAGCCTACAACATCAGTATCCATTAGATTTATTATTATTTGCACAAGAATTTAATTAATACTTCTATTATAATTAATATTATTAATAATACAAACACCCTAATGAAAAGAATATCACGTCTCAATTGAAGATTTTTTTTTTATTTTGTTATTCATAGCAATTAAGATCGAGGAGATTTCAGCTGAAGCAGTTCCGGGTCTAAAAGTGGACTATCGTCTGCATCTGGTGGTTTGTTCATGCCATTGACAATTAGAGGAGATGAGGAGTTATTAGTATAAGGCGAAAATCCAGCCCATTCCATGCCAAGGTAAATCGGAGGTGGACTTCCTAGTGGAGGTTCTAATAAAAGGTGATCTTGTTGTTGCTGATGTTGTTGTTGTTGCTGATGCTGTTGTTCGACTTCCTGGCAATCATTCGAACCCATGTGAGGACCTAAGTGATTTCCTTTACATTGTTTTTCCTGCTTTCTCCATTTTGCTCGTCTATTTTGAAACCACACCTTTATAGTGAAAAAAAGTAGAGAATTACTGTTAAAAATCTGTTTAAAAAAGTATTGTCGCATTGGGCAAAAAATGTTCTGTGGATAAAATGATTGAGGTCCCATATTTGATACATAACAGTCCTAGAACTGTTATAGAATTGTTATAGAACTATTAGAGAATTGTTCTAGATTTATTACAAGGCAGCGTACCAAAGTTCTCGAATTGTTCTAGAAATGTTACAGATTGGTTGTCACAGCGTTTTAGTTCTGTTACAGATTTGTTATATGAAATATGTCATTAAGTTCTAGAATTGTTCTAGAAATGTTACAGATCGGTTGGCACAGATTTCCAGAACTGTTACAGAATTGTTATATAACACTTGCAATCGAGTTCTAGAATTGATCTAGAAATGTTACAGATCGTGTGTCACAGTGTTATAGAACTGTTACAGAATTGTTATAGATTTATTACAAGGCAGCGTACCAAAGTTCTCGAATTGTTCTAGAAATGTTACAGATCGGTTGGCACAGATTTCCAGAACTGTTACATAATTGTTACGTAACACTTGCAATCGAGTTCTAGAATTGGTCTAGAAATGTTACAGATCGTGTGTCACAGTGTTATAGACCTGTTACCGAATTGTTCTAGATTTATTACAACGCAGAATACCAAAGTTCTAGAATTGTTCTAGAAATGTTACAGATCGGTTGTCACAGCGTTTTAGTTCTGTTACAGATTTGTTACATAAAATTTGTCATTGAGTTCTAGAATTGGTCTAGAAATGTTGCAGATCGGTTGGCATATATTTCCAGAACTGTTACAGAATTTCTACATAACACTTGCCACCGAGTTCTAGAATTGTTCTAGAAATGCTACAGATCGTGTGTCACAGTGTTATAGAACTGTTGAAGAATTGTTCTAAATTTAATACAACGCAGCATACCAAAGTTCTAGAATTATTCTAGAAATGTTACAGATCGGTTGTCACAGCGTTTTAGTTCTGTTACAGATTTGTTACATAAAATTTGTCATTGAGTTCTCGAATTGTTCTAGAAATGTTACAGATCGGTTGTCACAGCGTTTTAGTTCTTTTACAGAATTGTTGCATAACACTTGCAACCGAGTTCTAGAATTGTTCTAGAAATGCTACAGATCGTGTTTGACTGTGTTATAGAATTGTTACAGAATTGTTCTAGATTTATTACAAGGCAGCGTACCAAAGTTCTAGAATTGTTCTAGAAATGTTACAGATCGGTTGTCACAGCGTTTTAGTTCTGTTACAGATTTGTTACATACAATTTGTCATCGAGTTCTAGAATTGTTCTAGAAATGTTACAGACCGGTTTTCACAGCGTTCCAGAACTGTTACAGAATTGTTTCATAACACTTGAAACCGAGTTCTAGAATTGTTCTAGAAATGTTACAGATCGTGTGTCGCAGTGTTCTAGAACTGTTACAGAATTGTTCTAACGTATTTTGGATGACATAGTAACTCGCATGTTCGTAACCTGTTACTAACCTGTTCTAGAACATGTTTTTTTGTGTTCTAGAACATGTTCTTTTGTGTTCTAGAACAGTTACTGATCTGTTCTGTAACCATGTTTGATGGGTTATAACTTTCTGGCGCTTGTAGTGGAGGCTCCTGAACGACACTCAAATACAAGCGGTAAGTGGTCACATCTACTCTGAGCGCCAGAAAGGTACATTTGGGTTATTGATTCTGGGTCCTCAATATTGTCCGAAACTCTGAATTTATGCAAATCTTAAATGTCGCTAATTTAATTTTCTTGAATATATTCAAGTAGAGAATACAGAGACGGACATTGTTTTACTTTCCTTTTTTTGGTCTAATTATTATTTTTAATTCTAAAAATTAAAATATTTAATAAGAGTACCGTCACAGTGGGCAAAAAAAATTCCTGTGGATAAATCAATTGAGGCCCTTGATCAAAGAAATAGTTATAACTTTCTGGCGCCTAGAATGGGGACGTTTGGAAGGGGCCTCAATTTTTAGCCTACACTATTCATTTGATTTAGAAGGTTTTTTTTATGAAAGATTTTTCAATTTCGAAAATATTTGTGTGTTTGGATTTTTATTAAAAAATTTGGTTAATTTTTTAATTCACAACGAAATTGACATTTTTTTTAACTTTTCAGAAGTATCATTTTTTTAGGATTTTCAGATTTATGAAATAAGGCCTCATATCTATACTAAAATAATCTAGAAATAATTGCAGTTTGTAAAAAGAATTGATTATAATTTATAAACAAATTAATGAACAAAAATTATTTTTCGGGATTGGCAACTCAAATCCAAAGTTTTTTTCGGGATTGGCAACTCAAATCCAAATTTTTTGTATAAAAAGTGAGATAAATTGATGTTTCATTACGATCAATTGAAAATACATGCTATTTTCCAATTTTTAAAACAATTTTTATAAACAAATTCAAGGTTTGAATATTTTTCAACGAATACGCTGTTCTTTTTACGGAATCAACTAAGAATGTCCCTTCGATGACTCTTTGCCATGATACTTTCTAAACTGACTACTATTATTTAAAAAAATTTAATAAGCAACAAAAGTATCATAGCAAAGACGCACCGAAATGCATTCTTAGTAGATTCCGTAAACAAAAACTAAGCGTATTCGTTGAAAAATAGCCAAACCATAAATTTTTGTAATAAAATTGTTTAAACAATTTATAATTCTTGTGAAGTTTTACAAGCGTCATTGCAAAAAGTGATCGAAAAAGCATAATCAGTTTATTCTGTAAAAAATTGTGCCTATCCGTTGAAAAATAGCCAATTCTGAATTTTTATATGAAAATTGTTTGAATAATTAATAATTTTTGTAAAAGCATCATAGCAAAGAGTTTTCAAACAAATATTTTAGTCGATTCCGTAAACAAAAATTAGGCGTATTTGTTGAAAAATAGCCAATTCTGATTTTTTTTAAATTGTTTAAACAATTAACATTTCTTGTGAGTTTGCAAAAGCATAATCGCGAAGAGTGATCAGAAAAGCATTTTTAGTTAATTCTGTAAAAAACTAGTGCCTATTCGATGAAAAATAGCCAGTTCTGAATTTTTTAATGTATGTATACCATTAAGCCATTTCCCTTTCAGGGTAGGCGTGACACTACCCGATTCGGGTAGTGTTTCTAGGTGGATAGTTTTCTTGTAGTTATAAATAACTACAAATTTGGGCTCACCACACCCATAATATGCCAACAGCACACAGTTAAAATAATGAATAATTCTTGTAAATTTGCAAAACATCATGGCAAAGAGTGATCAAAAAGACGTTTTTAGTCGATTCCATACAAAAAAAATTAAGCGTATTCGTTGAAAAATAGTCAAGTTCTAATTTTTTAAATAAAAATTGTTTAAAAAATAATTGATAATTCTTGTGAGTTTGCAAAAGCTTCATCGCAAAGAGTGATCAAAAAAGCATCCTTAGTTAATTCTGTAAAAAAATAGTGCATATTCGTTGAAAAGTAACCAGTTCTGAATTTGTTTATGAAAATTATTTCAATGATTAATAATTATTGTGAATTTGGAAAGGATCATAGCAAAGAGTGATTGAAAAGACATTTTTAGTCGATCCCGTAAACAAAAATTAAGCGTATTCGTTGAAAAATAGCCAAGCTCTAATTTTTAAAATAAAAATTGTTTAAATAATTGATAATATTCTTGTGAGTTTGCGAAAGCATGATCGCAAGGAGTTATTGAAAAAGAATTCTTAGATGATTCTGTAAGAAATTGTGCCTATTCGTTGAAAAATAGCCAATTCTGAATTTGTTTATGAAAATTGTTGAGATAATTATTAATTCTTGTAAATTTGCAAAGTACAGTAGCAAAGAGTAATTGGAAATTCTTAGCTGATTCTGTAAAGAAATTGAGCCTATTCCTTGAAAGTTATCCAAACTGTGTTTTTATTTATAAAAATTTTGTGAATAATTGCTAAATAGCATCTATTTTCAATCAATAGTGATAAAATATTACATTCTCTCAAATTATGTACAAGAACTTTGGATTTTAATGAGATAATCAGTGTCAATCCCGAAAAACAACTTCTATTCATTAATTTGTTTATAACGTAATAAAATTTTTCTTCCAATTAGTCTCACCCATTTGAAATTATTTATTTTTTAAAGATTTTTCAATTTTTTCGTTTACCTGAACTCGAGCCTCCGTGAGTTGAATCCGAAGTGCGAGTTCTTCTCTGAAGAAAACGTCTGGATAATGGGTTTTCTGAAAGGCACGTTCAAGTTCCTCAAGTTGGAAATTTGTAAAAGTAGTTCGATATCTGCGCTGTTTCCGTTTTCCTAAACTTCCCGAAGTTTGACGCTCTTCACTTATCGGACTCGGAGAGTAATCGTATGCTGAAAAATGAGGACAATTTTCTATGTTCAAACTGAATGAATATTCCCTCCCCTTTCCCTATTTCCTCTTCTTCTCCCATGGTTCCCCTCTTCCCACTTTCCCACACTACTATCCCTTCCCTCCTCACTTCACCCTTCTCCCTTCTTCCTTCCCCACTCCTCCCACCACTATTTTCCTTGAGTTCCTATACAATCCCTATTCCCCCTTTTCTACTTCCCCAATCCTTCCTCCAATATTATCCCATACATCCCCCACCTTCCCTATCCCCCTTTCCTACTTTCCTACTTCTCCCCTCGCTTCCCATAATTTTCTCTACTTCTCTTCCCCTAATTTCCCCTACTTCGACTTTCCTAATTTATCCCCACTTCTCATACTTCCCCTTCCCTCATTTTCATTCCCTTCAACTTACTATCCTTCTTCCCCTCCCTTCATTTTTTCCACTTTCCCTTCCTTATTTTCCCTACTTCTCCCTGAATTTCCTTACAGACCCTCCCCTCACTTCGCATTAATTGACATCATTCTACTTTTGTATTTTCATGGTGGGCGGGGAACGTCAGAACACTCCTTAATATTTTATTTTAATGTATTCTTATTATCAGTTATAAGTAATTTTAGAAACATCATTATAATATCCTCTATGAGGAAGCAAATATATTTGCTGATTGATAATAATGAGGAAGCAAAGCGCTCATCAAGTGACCAATTGCGATTTTGAAGAAGGGAAAAGTGTAAAGACCCAAGCAAAAAATAAGTTATTGAAGGAGGGAGTAGAAGTGGATGGGATGAGAAATGTAAAGAAGAGAAGAAGGAAGAGAGAGAGAGAGAGAGAGAGAGAGAGAGAGAGAGAGAGAGAGAGAGAGAGAGAGAGAGAGAGAGAGAGAGAGAGAGAGGGAGCGAGAGAGAGCGGGGGGGGGGGCTCAGGTGAGATTCGAAATAAAGTCTAGAAGTAGAAGAGGAAAGAATCAAAGATATAAGAATGGATAATGTGCAATATAGTATCGAGATGAGGGGGGTGCCCAGAGTTATGGAAAGAGTACCACTAGTGCAAAAAAACAAAGGGGAGGAGGTTGAAGATTATAGGTGGGTGACGCTAATGCCAAGTTTTTATAAGTTATGTGTAATTTTTTTATCGGAGACGTTAAAGAAAGATGTTGAGGAAAGAAAGTTAGTACCACCGAATCAGAGAAAGGAAAGAGGATAAGAGGGGTTTTAATAAAGAGAGTATCGGAAATGTTTAGAGAGTCAAACAGCAGTGTAAATGTAGCAGAGAAAGTAGCAGATAGTTACTGGTTGGTAAGAGGAGTAGGGAAAGGTCCTCTGAGCCTACTTTTATTTACTATATTAATCTCAAACTTAGAAGAAGAAGTGGAGAGAAAAGGATGGTGAGGAGTTATTAATTATAGGATTGGTGAAATACTTAGATGGGGAAAACTTGAAGTTAAATGTAGAAAGGACAAAGATAATGAGGTTGAGAAAAAGACAAGGAGGAAAAAGAAATAGACTGGGGGATGGAAGGAAATAAGGCTAAAAGAAGTAGAGGAGTATAAATACTTAGGATACACCTTGAAAATAAATGGAGATCATGGAGTTCATATAAGAGAAAGGATAAAAAAGCAGCAGAGGTAATGAAACGAATATGGGTAATAGGAAAAGAAGGTTACAAAAAGATAGAGAAATGTGATTATTTGATTCGCTAATATTAGGCTATGCAGCAGAAATGTGAAGGTGAAAGGAAAGGAAAGAGGACGCGTGGATATATGGTGAGAGAAGAAGCACAAAGGGATAAATTAAGTATTAGAGCGGGAAAGAGGACATGTAAGATTGAGGAGGAGCTAAGGGAAAGGTAGGGCAATTAGCGAAGTGTTGGAAGGGCGTAGAAGGAAGGAGTAGAAGGGCGATAGAATTAACGAGATGGGGAGAAGAAAGAAGGGAGTTCTTTAGGACTAGGGATATAAGAGAGGGGACTGGAGTATATGAAGAATTGGAGAAGAGCGATAGGGAAAGACAAGATTTAGATTGGGAAGGGAGGCAAGGGAAAAGAAAGAGTTCGAAAGTCGAAAGTTCAGATTCTGTGAATGGGAAGAGGAAACGTGAGAGCATGTATGGGAAGGTTGTAGGAGAGTAACGGAAGATGAAAGAAGCTGACAAAAGAATGTGATAAAGGTTTTAGGGGAGGAAAAAAATGGCAAGGTTGAAGTAGAAGAGAAGTGAAAGGAAATGGAAGAATTTCTCGAGGAAAAATGAAGAATTATTGTTCAAACTTTTATATTGGAGCCTTATAATAGTACCAATATTTGAATTTGTATGTACCTTCCGCTTAATGAAGTCTTAAGCTTGAGTGAGTAGAGTTTGTGGAAACTTAATATCCTCAGCTTTAATGAATTCTCAGGACAAGAGCTTTTATGAAAGTTGGTTACTTGAAATTTGAAACTTCTGAAGGATAAATTCTTAATTATTAAATTTGAAAAATACAAGTTAAAATTACTTTCAAATTAGCTTATTTAAAATTTAAATAATAAAAACGATTATACTAAATCTTTTACAATTAAAAAATGTTATTAAAATTTAAGTTCCTTTTAAATTTTATTGAATCGCTCGATGATAATATTGATTTTCGTGGTAAAAGAATCACTAGGAAGTCACTCTAAAAGTTAGTTTCAAGGCTCTATGTGTCACGAATAGATTTTAATCTTTTTCTGACCAAAGAGAAAAGTTTTTCTCAAACAATTTTTGATCAGGTAAAATTTTGAAAAAAGGAAAATATTTCTAATGGAATCAAAAGGAATTCAACTTGCATCATTTTGAAATTTAATAATTTGAAATTGTGTTTTTAGTTGAAAAATGTTAAAACAGAAGCTCTCAAAATTGAAAAATTTCAGATTAAAATTTGAAAATTGGGCAATTTCAAAATGTTCAAAATTAAATAATTTCAGATTAAAATTTTGAAAACCAGATCATTTGAAATTCAAAGGAATTGAAATTCGCCATCATTTTCACTGTTCGAAATGAAATTTTTTAAATTATAAACGTTTCAAATTCTATTATTTTGAAAAAACGTTCAAAATAAAAATTTTCCAATTTTCAATTACACTCTTCAATAATCAACCAGTTCAACTTAAATTACAAAATCAAAGCTTAATTTAGAGTTTAAAATAAAAATTCAAAACTCTAAAAATTATTATTATTTATTAAAAATTAAACAAATTATTTAATATCTGTGGTATCTATTTCAGATAATTTAATTTTAATTTTTTGTTTATATTTCGCAACATAATTATTAACTTTCAAATTTCAAACCGTTTCATGCTTAACACTTTATTTAAAATTATTATTCATTCTCGAAATTTGCAAATCAAATATTTTACGATTTCAAATCTCCAACTAAAAATTGTTTTTAATTTATTCTGGAGACATTTAATTCAAAATTGTTTAATTACAAATCCTTTCGAAGAATTAAGAAAAAACATAAAATTTACAATTTAGAATATTTGAATCTAAAAATATTAATTTTTAAAATGTCTTAAATTTAAAGAAAACAATTAGGAATACTTAAATCTAAAATTTATTAAATTAAAAACTCTGCAATTTTAAAGATGTATAAATAAAAATTCTGAAATTTTGATGATTTTCAAGATCAAAAGTCAAGGTTTTAATTCTGAATCTAAATTAAAATCTTTAACATTTAAAAATTTACAATTGAAAGTTCTGAAATTTTGAAGTGTTATAATTGAATAACCTTGAATTTTGAAAATATGGAATTTTTATTATTTTATTTATTTATTTATTTTTTAATTTTACCTTTTTTGTTATTATTAATTCTTGAAATTAAATTTTTTTTCAAATTTTGAATGACATCGGGATATCCCCAGGATATCCGCAATGTCTATGGAAAGTTTCTGGGATATTTAAATGTCCGAAGTAGGATATATAAAAATTTTAATATCCTACTTGAGATATTCGAATATCCCAGAAACGTCCTATATACATCTCAGATAACCTGGGGATATCCCAGGGATAACCCGTAGGACATCCCGCAATGCGACAATCAGGATATCCCCAGGATATCCTCAGGATATTTTTCAATGAGGGAATTGGGATATCCCCACGATATCCGGGATGTCTATGGGTCGTTTCTGGGATATTCAAATGTCCCAAGTACATCCTGGATATCCTGGAGATATCCCAGGGATAACCCGTCAGACGTCCTGCAATGCGGAAGTTGGGATATCCCCAGGATATCCTGCAATGGGGAAATTGGGATATCCCCAGAATATCCTGCAATGCGGAAATTGGAATATCCCAGGGATATCCGGGATGTCTACGGGACATTTATGGGATATTCACATATCCCAAGTAAGATATATAAAAAAATTAAATATCCTACGTGGTACATTTGAATATTCCAGTAACGTTCCATTGACATCCTGGATATCCTGGCCATATCACTGGAATAACCCGTCGGATATCCTGCAATGCGAAAATGACGATATTCCAGGGATATCCCCAGGATATCTGGGATGTCTATGGGACGTTTCTGGGATATTCAAATGTCTCAAGTAGGATATATAAAAATTTTAATATCCTACTTGAGACATTCGAATATCACAGAAACGTCCTATATACATCTCAGATATCCTGGGGATATCCCAGGGATAACCCGTAGGACATCTCGCAATGCGGCAATTGGGATATCCCCAGGATATCCCAAAGATATTTTTCAATGAGGAAATTGGGATATCCCCAGGATATCCTGCAATGCGAAAATTAGGATATTCCCAGGATATCCGAGATGTCTATGGGACGTTTATGGGACATTAAAATGTCCCAAGTACATCCCGGATATCCTGGAGATATCCCAGGGTTAACCCGACAGACATCCTGCAATGCGGAAGTTGGGATATCCCCAGGATATCCTGCAGTTAGGAAATTGGGATATCCCCAGGATATCCTGCAATGCGGAAATTGGAATATCCGGGATGTCTACGGGACATTTATGGGATATTCACATATCCCAAGTAAGATATATAAAAATTTGAATATCCCACTTGAGATATTTGAATATCCCAGAAACGTACCATAGACATCCCGGATATCCTGGGGATATCCCTGGGATATTCAGATTTCCGCGTTGCGGGATATCAGACGGGTTAGGGATCGTCCATAAACTACGTTACCAATTTCAGGGGGGGGGGTCTCGCCAACAATTAGAGA
>CAKNYM010050946.1:145827-160989 GCA_932195095.1 Andricus curvator
ATAACTTTTTTTTGTCCTGTTTTCAAGAAATTACCCCTTTTTCTCGATTTTTTGTTTAAATATTTTTTTCGGTTGAAAATTCTCCTATTTGATTAAAAATTTAATTATTTTGTTGAAAGTGCAACTATTTTGTTAAACACTCATCTTTTTTGGTCCAAAATTCAACAACTTGGTTGAAAGTTGTACTGCTTTGTTAAAAATTTATCTTTTTTCTTGAAGAAGATTCATCTTCTATTTTGTTAAAAATTCGTCTTTTTTGGTAGAAAATTAAATCTTCTTTTTTTAAAATTTATCTTTTTGACGGTGGATTCAACTATTTTGTTAGAAATTCGTCTTTTTTTTTGTTCAATTTAGTCTTCCATTAGTTCCATTTTTGGTTCAAACCTTGTTTTTTTAAATTTAAAATTCAACTATTTGGTTGAAAATTCATCTTTTTGGTGAGAAATAAACTATTTTGAAAAAAAAATTCAATTCTATCGTTTAAAATTAAACTATTTATTTGAAAAATTAAGTACTTGGCAGAAAATTATCTTTTTTGTTGAAAAGTCACAGTGTTGGCTTAAAAATTCAACATTTTTGGGGAAAATTCATCTATTTTGTTGAAAACTCGTATTTTTTGGTAGAAATTAATCTTCTTTTTTGAAAATTCACCTTTCTGGCTGTGGATTCAACTATTTTGTTAAAATCTTGTCTTGTTTGGTTCAAATGAACTAAAAGAAGATTAATTTTGTTGTTGAAAAATAATTTTTTAAACTGAAAATGTAACTGTTGCAATTGTGGTTGAAAACTTATCTTTTTAAATTGAAATTAAACTATTTATTAAAAAAATTAATTGCTTGGTAGAAGATTAACTTTTTTTGAAAATCCATAATGTCGGGTGGAAAATTCAACTTTTTTAATGTAAAATTCATGTATTTTGTTAAAAATTCGTCTTTTTGGGTAGAAAATTTATCTTCTTTTTTGAAAATTCATCTTATTGGCTGTGGATGCAACTAGTTTATTAAAAATTCGTCTTGTTTGGTTAAATGGTAGAAAATTAGTTGTTTTTTTTTACTGAAAATTAATTTTTTAAACTGAAAATGTACTAACTATTCTATTTTTGGTTGAAAACTTTTTTTTAATTCAACTATTTTGGTAGAAAATTGAACTAATTTCTGTTGGGTGGAAAATGCAACTGTTGGATATAATATAATATAATTAATTTGTTAAAAACTCGTATTTTCCTTTCAGTTTAACTGGTAAAAAGTTATTTATTTTTTATTAAAAATTAATTTTTTAAACTGAAAATGCGAAAATTCAATTTTTTGGTTGGAAACTTATGTTTTTTTGTTTGAAAATCCAATTATTTGGTTTTGGGTTGAAACTGTAAAATTTGTAGAAAATTCGTCTTTTTGGGTATAAAATTAATCTTCTTTTTTTTAATTCATCTTTTTCGCTGTGGATTCAACTATTTTGTTGCAAATTCTTCTTTTTTGGCTCAATTAAACTGGTAGAAAATTCTTTTCTTTTTTTTGAAAAATAATTTTTTGAACTGAAAATGAAACTATTCCATTTTTGGATAAAAACTTGTGTTTTTTTGTTGTTGAAAAATTCAATTATTTGGTTTTGGGTGGATAATTCATCTATTTTGTTGAAAATTCGACTTTTTCGTTAGAAAATTAATCTGATTTTTTGAAAAATGTTCCTATTGACTGTAGATTTAATTTTTTTCGTCTTTTTTTATTCATTTTAACTGGTAGAAAATTATTTATTTTTCATTGAAAATTAATTTTTCAAACCGAAAATGTAACTATTCCATTTTTTGTTAGAAACTTGTGTTTTTTGTTGTTGAAAAATTCAATTATTTGGTTTTGGGAGGAAAATTTAATTTTTTTGTGAAAAATTCATCTATTTTGTCGAAAAATTCGTCTTTTTCGGTAGAAAATTGATCTGTTTTTTTGAAAAACTATCCTATTGGCTGTGGATTTAATTTTCTTTTTGAATTCGTCTTTTTTATTTATTTTAACTGGTAGAAAATTCTTTATTTTTTAATGAAAATTAATTTTTTTAACTAAAAGTGTAACTATTCCATTTTTGGTTCTAATTTTTTTTGTTTGAAAATTAAAAAAATTTGTTGAAAATTAAACTACTGGTTTGAAAAATTAACAGCTTGGTAGAAAATTCAGTGTCTGGTGGATATTTAACTGTTTTGTGGAAAATTCATGTAATTTGTTGAAAATTCGTCTTTTTGAGCAGAAAATTAATCTTCTTTTTTGAAAAATCATCATTTTGGTTGAGAATTTAATCTTTTTGATTTTCTTGTTTTTCAGTTCAATTAAACCAGTTGAAAGTTCGTTTTTTCTGATGAACATTAATTTTTTAAGCTGAAGAAGTAACAATTCCATTATTGGTTAAAAACTTATATATTTAGTTGAAAATTCAACTATTTGGTTAAAAATTCAGCTCTTTTGATTAAAAATTACACTCGTGGTGAAAATTCATCTTTGTAGGTTTAAAATTCAACTATTTTGTAGAGTTGTCCTTTTTATTCGAAAATTTAACTGTTTTCTTGAAAATAAGTTCTTTTGGACTGAAAATTAATACATTCATTCATTAAATAAGAATTATTAAATCTTGCATTAAGAATTCATCTTTTTTTGAGAACTGGATTATACTTGGTTAAAAATTTGACTATTTTGTTAAAAATTTAATTATTTTGTTGAAAATTTAACTATTTTTTTAATAGTTTTCTTTGTGGTTGAAAATTCTACTCACTATGGAACAACTCATTAGAAACTTGAAAAAAAACGCACAATAAACGTGAAAGTAAACGCGTTATTGCGCGTTATTACGCGTTATTGCGTGTTATTATGAATTATTACGCGTTATTATACTTTTTGCGCATTATAACGCGTTAAGGATAGGAAGCAATAAACGACTGAATTCCCCCTCCTTTCGACACCAAAAGAGTTACTTTATAAGGGTTTTATTTGATAAAAAATATAAAGCTTTTTTTTCAAATAATCATGCAAGGGATATCACTGCAACCTCTAGAACTGATCTTTCATTCATAAAAAATTTTTACTCAAATATAATAAACAAATTGGGGTATAAATGGGATATCCGATTGCTGTGAGGGAACCGGAAACATAAAAGCTTCAATCTAGACAGGCTGAATGAATCTTAGATTATTATGGTAATAATTCCAGAATGAAAAAAAAATGATTTTTCTTAAATAAGATCAATTTAAGAATTTTAAACTAGATTAAAATCAAATTAAAAATCCTATTCAACGTCCAATACTCAAGTTAATGTATAGAATTCCTGAAAATAAAAACATGAATCCAACGACCAAATTTGGAAACCACCATAAAATGCTCCTATTGTAATTTGAAAAAAAAATTCTTTTTCCTTGGACAAAAAATAAAAAAGAGGAAAAAAATGAGAAGGCAACCAACCAATTCCCCTTCCTTCTCTTTTTTTATTTCTTTCGTCTTTTTTATTTTTATTATTATCAAATCACAACACAAAAACATTCATAATATTTACCTAAATAAATAATAAATATAATATATATATATATAATAAATATTATGGATGTTTTTGTGTTGTGATTTGATAATAATAAAAATAAAAAAGACGAAAGAAATAAAAAAAGAGAAGGAAGGGGAATTGGTTGGTTGCCTTCTCATTTTTCTTTCCTCTTTTTTATTTTTTGTCCAAGGAAAAAGGAATTTTTTTTTTCAAATTACAATAGGAGCATTTTATGGTGGTTTCCAAAATTGGCCGTATAAAAAAAAAATAAAGGCAAGATTCCAATCTTGTTTTTATTTTCGGAAATTCTATACATTAAATAAGATCCCCAAGAGTGACTACACTCTGACGAGCTTTCACACTATCAGAACCAGGGTTGATCCTCGATTTGGGAAAAGCAGGAAGAGGTTCATATCTCTTGAGCTGATTAGTGCTAACTTTGTTTAAAAATGGCTGGGTCGGCAGCAGCTTAATGCATTTAGCAATAATTTAATTGAGCTCAACCCCAACTTAGACGGGGCCTCGAGAAAGAGAGCCTCTCTCTAATTAAATCAGAACCCTGGAAACGAGGAGCACTTACTGAATTTAGCAGGGAAGCAAACTGAGGAAGATTGCGCTCCCATCAGACCAGCGAGAGCGCTCGACTGCAGATCTCCTCCAGGGTTGATCTCCTCGGACCCGCCAGTCTCCACGATCGCCCCAGAAGACACCAGAGGATCCCTTGGTGTGCCAACCAGGTACATCTGCCTCTCGGTTCCATTCTCGTCATCCGCCTTCAGTTCCATTGTCCCGAAAATTTTCAAAATTCCCCTCCCCCTCACTCGACCATTTAGCCCCGCGAGTCCAGGGGCAAACCGGGCCGGCGGAATCTGGGGCGATTTGGGTCTTTTTTTTTAATCGCGGGAGATTTCTGATACGAATCGCAAGCGGGTTGACAACTACCTTGGACTCGGCAACTCGGCCGCTTCTTTCCTCTCTTTTCTTTTTTTTCCTTACACCTGTGAGAGGTAGACAGAGTAGGGGATCGCGTATTCGAGAGGGGTAGTGAAGCCACAAAAATGTATTGCTTGTACACCACGAATCAATAATACAAGAGCCAACGTTGGAAAAAAGATATATCTGAATTCTCTCTTGTTGGGCTTTAGAAGAAAGCGGAAACTTCAGAAAGTCAGAATTCCAATGGCCTTTAATGGCCTTTTTCAAATATTTTCCCGGGCTTCCTGCTTCTTCGCCGAGGCGAGCGAGGCGATCTTCTTACTGGTCTCAGTGGAGAAGATGTGGATTTTTTTTTAGTGGTCACCCATAAACGTGACCAATTTTTAAATATTTTTACCCCCCCCCCCCTCATTGACAATCTTAGTTTTTTCTTTATCCCCCCCCCCCCTGAAAGTAAAAAAGCCTTTGGCTATACACTAGGGGTGTCCAACAATTTTTTTTCTTCAAATTTTGATGAATAACGCCCAGAAATTTTGAAAAAGGAGATTAATTTTATACCCAAAAAGACTAATTTTCAACAAATTACATAAAATTTTCCACAAAACAATTGAATTTTCCACCCAAACCAAATAATTGGATTTTCAAAAAAAAAAAAAAAAAAAAAAAAAAAACATAGGTTTTCAACCAAGAATGAAATAGTTACATTTTCAGTTTAAAAAATTAATTTTCAACCAAAAAAAAACGAATTTTCTACCATTTAAATTGAACCAAACAAGACGAATTTTTAACAAAATAGTTGAATCTTCAACCAAAATGATGATTTTTCAAAAAATAAAATTATCTTTCTGCTTAAAAAGATGAATTTTCCACAAAACAATTAAATTTTACACACAAAACCAAATAATTGAATTAAAAAAAGAAAAGTTTTTAACCAAAACTGGAATAATTACATTTTTAGTTGAAAAAATTAATTTTCATTAAAAAAAATGTCTACTAGTTGAAATTAATAAAAAGACGAATTTTTAACAAAATAGTTGAATCTTCAACCAAAATGATGGTTTTTCAAGAAAGAAAAATAACTTTCTTCTTAAAAAGACGAATTTTCAAGAAAATATATGAATTTTCCACAAAACAATTAAATTTTACACACAAAATTAAATAATTGAATTTAAAAAAGAAAAGTTTTTAACCGAAAATGGAATAGTTACATTTTCAGTTTAAAAAATTAATTTTCAATACAAAAGAAAACTAATTTTCAACTGGTTGAATTCAACTGAAAAACACGAATTTTTAACAAAATAGTTGAATCTTCAACCAAAATGATGATTTTTCAAAAAATAAGATTAACTTTCTGCTCAAAAAGAGGAATTTTCTGTAAAATACATGAATTTTTTACCCGACATTATGGATTTTCAACAAAAAAGTTAATCTTCTACGAAGCAGTTAATTTTTAAAATAAATAGTTTAATTTTTAACTGATTGAATTCAACTAAAAAACACGAATTTTTAACAAAACAGTTAAATTCTCAACCAAGAGGATGATTTTTCAAAAAAGAAGATTAATTTTCTGCTCAAAAAGACGAATTTTTAACAACATAAATGAATTTTCCACAAAACAATTAAATTTTCTACCCAAAACCAAATAACTGAATTTTCAAACAAAACAAAAACACAAGTTTTTAAATAAAAATATAATAATTACATTTTCAGTTTAAGAAATTAATTTTCAACAGAATAAAAACGAACTTTCAATTGATTGAATTCAACTGAAAAACACGAATTTTTAGCAATATAGTTGAATTTTTAACTAAAAAGAATAAGCTGTTAGCCAAAAATGGAATAATTACACTTTCAGTTAAAAAAAAAAAAATATTTTTCATACGAAAAAAAAAATTTTAAACTGATTGAATTCTACTAAAAACACGAATTTTTAACAAAACAGTTGAATTCTCAACCAAAAGGATGATTTTTCACAAAGAAGATTAATTTTCTGCTCAAAAAGACGAATTTTCAATGAAATAGATAAAATTTTCATAAAACAATTACATTTTCCACCTGAAACGAAATAATTGAATTTTCGAAAAAACATCAGTTACAAAAAAAATGGAATAGTTACATTTTCAGTTAAAAAATTAATTTTCAGCAAAAAAAAAAAAATTCAGCTGGTTGAATTCAACTAAAAGATACAAATTTTCAACAAAAGTGTGGAATTCTAAATAAAAATGATGATTTTTCAAAATAGAAAATTAATTTTCTACCGAAAAAGACGAATTTTCAACAAGTTAGATGAATTTTCCACGAAACAATTAAATTTTCAATCCAAAACCAAATAAATGAATTTTCAAAAAAAAAAGTTTTTAACCAAAAATGGAATAGTTAACATTTTCAGTTTAAAAATAAAATTTCCAAAATAAAATTTATATAATTTTCGACTGGTTGAATTCAACTGAAAAACACGAATTTTTAACAAAATAGTTGAATCTTCAACCAGAATGCTGATTTTTCAAAAAAGAAGATTAACTTTCTGCTCAAAAAGACGAATTTTCAATAAAATAGATAAATTTTCCATAAAACAATTGAATTTTCCACCCGGTATTATGAATTTTCAACAAAGAAGTGAATTTTCTACCAAGCAATTAACTTTTCGAATCAATAGATTGATTTTTAACAAATTAATTGAATTTGAAAAAAAATTTTGAACAAAAAGTGGAATAGTTAAACTTTCAGTTAAAAAAATTAATTTTCAACCAAAAGAAAAGAAGATTCTACCAGTTTAATTGAACCAAAAAAGACGAATTCGTAAAAAAATATTTGAATTCACAGCCAAAAAGATGAATTTAAAAAAAAAAGAATAATTTTATACCCAAAAAGACGAATTTTAAACAAATTGCATAAATTTTCCAAGAAACAATTGAATTTTTCACCCAAAACTAAATAATTGGATTTAAAAAAAAGAGAATGGTTACATTTTTAGTTTAAGAAATTAATTTTCAACAAAAAAAAACGAATTTTCAACTGGTTGAATTCAACTGAAAAGCACGAATTTTTAACAAAATAGTTGAATCTTCAATCAAAATGATGACTTTTCAAAAAAGAAGATTAAGTTTCTGGTCAAAAAGACGAATTTTCAATAAAATAAATGAATTTTCCATAAAACAATTAAAGTTTCTACCCAAAACCAAATAATTGAATTAAAAAAACATAAGTTTTTAACCAAAAATGAGGTGATGGATGCGCCTAGAAGTATTGACCACACGGCAAAATCGATCGATGAAAAAAAAGTGGCCGAAACGCAAAACAAAATATACCTTCGTATTCACATTGACGCGACCGACAAATTTTTCTCATCAAACTTTTTCATTCGACAATTATTACTCATGATAAACAACAAAAACTTACAAAATTTTTCGATCGAAAATCGACGTTTTATAAAACACAACTCGCGATTATTCGGCCGTTTGTTGATAAAAATGCTTAAAAATGTTATGGAGTATTCTCAATACATACTCGATGACTATAAGCAACGCACTTTGTTTAAAATTGCAATATGTTTGTTTTTGTTTAATAACAAATTAATTCCGATCGAAAACCGCGTTTTGCCAACTTCGACACGCGGGCAGGTCATCGAAAAATGCTAGCTGAAACAACTTATCGCGAGAAAGTTGTTCACTATACTTTGGGAAAGTTTTCCTAAAAATTTGAAGAAAATCGGTTGAAAATTGTGGAAATGGCAGCGAGTTGACGTCAACACACGCTGCCGCTGGAGCGCTCTGATTATCGGCCTTTGTTACTTCATAGTTCATGCGGTGTTTCGCGAATTGCGATCAACAGGGCATAGTTATTAGAACCTGCACAATTATTGATTTTATTTTGGGTGGAAAAAAAGTACCAATAAATTCATTCTAGTATTTCAACTTTCGAAATATTATAAATAATAAAAGAAACAATTTCATCAGAAAAAGCAAAAATTTCCGGAAAATTGTATTTATTGTATATAATACGCAAAAACATTTGGTGCATTTGGTGCATTCAAACTCTTTAAAAAATAAGTAAAAAATGACTACGATATTCATATGAATTGATCATTAAATTCCTTCATAATTTTCGAATGCAACCTTATTAAAAAATGATCATCTTTCTAAATAATTCCATGATTCAATTAAAGGATCGTCCATATATATCTCGTAACGCTATTGAAAAGATACAATAACATCATTTGATACTCGAGGAAAACATACATGCCTGCAAAAGCGCCTTGAGATTCATTAACAGCCCCCTACATGCTTAAAATGTTTCAAAACCTTTATGAAAATAATATGTGAAAATTGTCATTCATACATATTTAAAAAATTCAATTTAAAATTGAGGTGAACTTCAAAAAATATAATTACTAAGCTATGGACGGAACATAATTTTCGTTTAATTAAATTTAAAAACTATATTGTAAATATATTAACTTGATAATATCCCAATTTCTAATGAATATTGTGAATTAATTGTTTTTGTTATTCTTCGCAGTAAAAATCTATTACTTATACCTCATTTTTTGACGTTTTATTCACGTTTCTATGCCACTTATCCGTGTTACGTTTTCTTCTTCGACCAGTTTCAATACGTTCATTTTCGGACATTTTTGCGATGGACAATCGGATATTTTATTCTAAATAACTGATGCTACCCTGCACATCACAAATTTGAATATAAAAAAATCACGCCAAAAGATCAACGGCCAAACCACGCTGAAAAAAAACAGTTCTAGTCAGATCACTGAAGTTAAGCAGCGTTGGGCGCGGTTAGTACTTGGATGGGTGACCATTCGAGAATACTGCGTGCTGTTGGCATATCGTGGGTGTGGTGAGCCCAACTTGTAGTTATTTACTACAAGAAACTATCCACCTAGAAACACTACCCAAAGCGGGTAGTGTCACGCCTACCCTGAAAGGGAAATGGCTTAAGGCTTACTTGCAAATTTTGAAAAATTCGATTTTTGGGTTTTGACATTTTCTGAAAGTACATCATTTGAAAAATATTTTCTGAAAGTCTTAATGAAATCTGAATGAAATTGTAGAAGTTATTCAGTCGGAAGCGTAGGTGGGTCCGTTTAGGTCACTGCGATCTATATACTAACTGGATAGCGTATAGAACACGATTTTCACGTATAGTAGAACGACGCCATTTTGAGCATAACTACACTGGTTCGGGAAATTTCGTGACTTATTATATGGGCCTGGAATTGATGATTCTGTGTAAGTAAAAAAAAAATTATATGCATGTGCGCATAATATGCGGGAAAACACTGATGGATAAAGTCCGAAACGAGACAATCCTCAAAGAATGTGGTGCAAAAGAGACAATAGTTGACACATGGGAAAGAAATCAGTTAAGATGGTTCGGTCATCTTGAAAGAATGAAAGATGAGCGACTGACCAAACAAGTGTACAAAGGTAAAGTAAATGGTAGAATGCCCAGAGGTAGACCGCCGAAAGAATGGTTAGAATCGGTAAATGAGACATTAATCCGAAGAGACGTAAGAAGCCATAGAAACACAAGAGCTTGCATGAAAAAATGCATGGACGTGAAGGAAGCTAGAGTAGTATGCCAGGACAGAAAAGTGTGGCGACAAATAGTTTGTAAACAGAGTGACAATAGAATGAATGAAGCCTGAAACAAAGACCTTGGATTCTAATGGGCCCAAGTGGGGAACCATACATAACAATTTTGTGAGGCTCTTCACTTGGGGTGATCGCTAGAGAGATTGATCAGCAACTTGGGTCGGAGCAGTGTTGTGGAATAAACGTGTCATTTGAATAAATGACACGAGAATTCCAGATCAATCTAAAACATATATACCTAACACCTATATACCTATCTACTTTACACCTATATACCTATCTAACTTGTACCTATATACTCTATACCAATGCACCCATGTACCCAATACTATTTTCCAACCGAGCAAGCCACGCCTACCCCGAAAGGGAAATGGCTTAATGGTATAATAATAAATAGTATTTAAAACTTTAAATGCGTTTTTCTCGAAACGACGTTTTCAAAGTCGGTGGGCAAGATTTCTAGAAACCCGTTTAACCGATCATTTCCAAACTTGGCAACCTTTTTTTGTGATATGAAAAAGCAGTCCTTAATCGAAGTATTTTTTTTCATCGAAACTTTTTTTTTTATTTTAAAAACGAATGTGTTTTTTTTTTTGACAAAAATAGGTTTCTCATTTTTGACTGGCCGCCATTTTGTCAAAAAAATTTGTTGTTCAAATCCTTCGGTTAAGGACTAGAAAAACTTATAATTTATGGAAATATTTTTGATTTTCCCATTTCAGATGATCGAGTCCTGAGCAGTGTTGCTCACCGCAATACACCTTCAAAAAATCATACTACGGTGTATCAGTAGTAACTCATGAAATAATGTGTATTCTTAAATGAAAATTAGTGTAAATTAGGTTTACATGATACTCTTTCGAATATGCAAACTTTTACAAAAAAGTATTTAAAAAAAAATCGATAAAATTCACTTTTTTATTGCGTTGCAAGTAGGGCTAACCCCTTAATGGTATACGCTCGACGAAATAAATACAGAACGAAAAGATTATACTTATGAGGTTATTGAATGTTTGTGTACTATAAGCGAACTGACTATAAATAAACAGCAGTTTTTCTAGTTGGGACTTCCACTTGTTTTGGAAACTTCGAAATCGCATTCGCGAAACACCGCATAAAGTAACAAAGGCCGATAATCAGAGCGCTCCAGCGGCAGCGTGTGTTGACTTCAACTCGCTGCCATTTCCCCAATTTTCAACCGATTTTCTTCAAATTTTCAGGAAAACTTTCCCAAAGTCTAGTGAACAACTTTCTCGCAATAAGTTATTTCAGCTAGCATTTTTTCGATTACCTGCCCGCTGGTCGAAGTTGGCAAAACGCGGTTTTCGATCGGAATTAATTTGTTATTAAACAAAAACAAACATATGTTTGTTTTTAAAATGTAATATATGTTTTTTTTCAAATGTAATATAGTACATTTAAAAAAAAAGTGCGTTGCTTATAGTCATCGGGTATGTATTGAGAATACGCCATAAAATTGTTAAGCATTTTTATCAACAAACGGCCGAATAATCGCGAGTTGTGTTTTATAAAACGACGATTTTCGATCGAAAAATTTGGTAAGTTTTTGTTGTTTATCTTGAGTAATAATTGTCGAATGAAAAAGTTTGATAAGAAAAATTTTCCGGTCGCGTCAATGTGAATACGAAGGTATATTTTGTTTTGCGTTTCGGCCACTTTTTTTTCATCGATCGATTTTGCCGAGTGGTTATATTCCCGACATAAAAAAATCCTTCTGTAAACAAGGAAACTAATTTTATTGAAAAATTTAAAAACGATATTGGTAGGTTATAGTAGATCATGAGAAGTTCTTAATTTTAGCAATCGGTGCGTCTCGAAGACGCGAACAAATATATTATATACATTATTGTTCCATACCACGCTGGAAACACCAGTTCCCGTTAGATCACTGAAGTTAAGCAGTGTTGGGCGCGGTTAGTACTTGGATGGGTGACCGTCTGATACTACTGCGTTGCTGTTGGCGGTGGTGGGTGTGGTGAGCCCATACTTGTAGTTATTTACTACAAGAAACTATCCACCTAGAAACACTACCCGAATCGGGTAGTGTCACGCTTACCCCTTGAGGCTCGCCGAAAGGGAAATGGCTTAATGGTATATATATATATATATATATATATATATATTGTTGTATTCCCAATATTAAAAACGTTTTCCTTTTATTAACAAGATAAATAACATATTTTTTCAATTTATAAATCGGTATTGCTAGATCATAAGAGGTTATGGAAGGTTCGTCAATAGGTCATTCGACGTGTCTTGAAATCGCAAACAAACGTGTCAGATACAGTACTATGTATACCATTAAGCCATTTCCCTTTCAGGGTAGGCGTGACACTACCCGATTCGGGTAGTGTTTCTAGGTGGATAGTTTTCTTGTAGTTATAAATAACTACAAGTGTGGGCTCACCAGACCCACGATGTGCGAACAGCACTCAGTATTCTTGAATGGTCACCCATCCAAGTACTAACCGCGTCCAACGCTGCTTAACTTCAGTGATCTGACGAGAACTGGGTTTTTCAGCGTGGTATGGCCGTTTAGTACACATAATATGAACATTTTTTTTAAACTTCGTAAATCGGCAATGGTCCGTCATAAAAAATTCACCAATTGGTCAATTGGTGCGTCTCAAGAACGCGAACAAATACTCATGTAATATTGTCGTGTTTTGAATATCAAGAAAACTTTTTTCATGGAAACAGAATAAACCATTTTTTTTTAAACTTCATAAATCGGTACTGGTGGGTCATAAAAGGTTCATCAATAGGTCAATCGATGCGTCTCAAGGGTGCGAGTAAATACTCTATATGTAATATTGTCGTATTTTGAATATCAAAAAAGTTTTTCTTATATAAACAGAATAAACCATTCTCTGAAACTTCATAAATCGGTACTGGTGAGTCATAAAAGGTTCATCAATAGGTCAATCGATGCGTCTCAAGGACGCAAATAAATACCCTACATGTAATATTGTCTTGTTTTGAATGTCAAAAAAGTGTTTTTCATATAAACAGAATAAACCATTTTTTGAAACTTCATAAATCGGTACTGTGGGTGTAAAAGGTTCAACAATAGGTCGATCGATGAGTCTCAGAGACGCGAACAAATACGCTAGATATCGTATTGTTGTATTTTAAATATCAAACAAGTTTTTCTCATATAAACAAGGTAAAATTTTTCTTTTTAAATCTCTAAGCGCAAGAAAAAAAACTTCTTCTAAATTGTCGATCTAGCTCAAAATCCTATCAGACCTGGACATCAACCGGAGCTACACTTCATCGAAATTTCATGATTGTAGCTCTTTTACGTTTCGAGATACAGTGAACAGAAAAAAGTTACACACACACATACACAAACCAACATTTTTTTTAAATTTTATTTTCGAGCTCCTGGGGTCGAATTATATCAAAATTTGTCAAAAAAGTATATTTGATAAAGCTGGAAAAGGGATAGGGTGCGACAGAACTTTTTAACTTCCCTTTTCCACCTCGGAAAATTATCATTTCGAATACAAAATTTGATTTGTCTGATTTGTCTTTGTATTTAAACAATTTTTTGTATTATATTGTATTTATTGTACATTTTTATTTTTAAATTGATCAAAATGAAGAGTTTGGTTGATCTATTATTAAAAAAAAATTAATGCTTCCTCTATGAGAAATCAAATACATTTGCTAACGGGAAGCAAAGTGCTCATGAAATGCGCACCATATAATTATAAATATAAACAAAGTGGAAACACTATAGATCGAATTCACAGCTAGTTTAATTAATACTGATTGAAATATTTTTTTACAGGTATATTAATTTTTTTTCATACGTTTAGTTATTCCCTATAAATAATCCCTGATGAGGAGGTCTAAATTGGCCTCGAAACATGTTGGTCCCCTCGTAGTATAAAAAGGACAGAGTAAGGAAAAAGTGAGAGGTTGGTTTTTGGTTGACTTATTCCCCCTTTTTTTTCATTGTGCTATTCTTTTCTCTAATAAGCCGAAAAGTGAGGTTGGTTGGAAGTTTATTTTTTAATTATGAATCTTTGTCTTGTTTATTTTGCAAGAATCATTCATGATAAAATGGATTTCTTTTCAATCTTAAGTAAAAAAGTATTTCATTTATTGCGCCGTGTTAAAGTTTTAACACATTTTTCCTGAATTATAAGATACGAAATATTCTCAGCCACACTTTTAGAAAATTGTTGGGAAAAAAACACCATTTTTGATTGGAAACTGATAAGTTTATTTATTTAATTGCATATGCATAATTTACAACTGAAATCAGAAACATACGAAATTAGCGAATTGAAATTATAAACTATAGAATAGGGTTATCCACAAAAATTTGTTTTGCCTGATAGTTAAGCTTTTTATAAACTTTGACTCCCAAAGAATTTAAATGTGAAATTAAAACTTAATTTTGTTTATTTAATAATTTATAATAATTTATTGAAAAGAGACCAAATATCAACCGGAAATTTCGATTTTACAAACTAAACATGTGGCGCCCTCATGGCATGAAACACTTGCTGTGACGTCACGCGCCGTCAAAGCTGAAGAAAATACATGGTCAGTTTGATAAAAAAAATCAAAATAATTAATCATCAACGTTTTTTTGGCTAAAACGGTTTATTTTCAGGGAGTATCAGTATGCCTGGATACGTTAAAGTTAGTTAGGATAATTTTCCAACAGTGATTACACTTATTACAAGTGATTTTTTTGCGAAGTGCTCCAATTTCAACGTTGTTGAGTTTCTAGGTGGTCTCTATGAGTAAAAGCGAAAAAGTAAGGAAATGGAATGAATGACGTTAACCCTTTGAAACATTTATTTTTATTTATTTAATTTATAATGATAATTATTGCTTTAGGTGAATCGTAACATATATGCAATATTGGCAATATTGCATCCAGAAAACCTAACCTCACTTTTTTATAGATGTTTTTATAAATACTTATATAAATACTTCTATAAAATCGTTATACAATTTATAATAATAAGATTCATAAATACTTTATTTTATAATACTTGTTGCGTAAAGAAACGATTTGATTTGACTAGGTTATAGCTCAAATACATTCCGGCACCCC
>CAKNYM010050946.1:161089-194690 GCA_932195095.1 Andricus curvator
CACCGTTGAACATAAGTCAATTACAAGTAGTGATGGGCACTGCTCGGCCTGACTGTGGTAATACCTGACCTGACCGGTAATGTCCGGTCATGACGGTAAAAGTTGGTAAAACGCGGTCAGACCCAAATATCTCCAACAGGATAGTTTTTTTTTAGAAAAAAGTGGTTTAGTTGTTAGGACATCCCCTATGCTAAACTTGTACAAAAAGTTTTTCGGTTCTAAATGTTCCAGTTATTCTCAAAGTTATAAAAATGCGAAAAAGCTGAGCATAGCAGACGACACTTTTGACAGTTTCGCGCGAGTTTCGAGGGGAATTTGAAAATGACACTTTACAAATTGACAAATTACATTGAAAATCTGTTGCATTTATTATGTAATATTTTCAAAATAATATTTAGTAGTGTGCTAAGTTATTTCGAATATCATTTCAATAAATATGAGACTTATACATTAGGTTAAGTACTGTGTATCGTATAGGTTATATTCCCTGAATGAAAATACTGTTTTTTTGTCTTTAAATAACATAAAATTGATAAATAATTATTATGAATTTAGAGTTATGAGTAATTTGTGTAAATAATGTATTATGTGTTATTATTTGCATTGTCATTGTTACCACTTTTAATTATAATTGCCTTATTGAATTTCGTCACATATAAATAATAACAAATAATAAATTATTTACACAAATTACTCATAAATCTAAATTCATAATAATTAGATATCAATGTTATTTTATTTAGAGAACAAAAAACAATATTTTCATTTAGGGAATATAACCTATACGATACAAAGTACTTAACTTAATATTTAAGTGTCATATTTATTGAAATGATATTCAAAATAACTTAGCATACTACTAAATATTATTTTTAAAATATTGCTTAGTAAATGCAACATATTTTCAATGTAATTTGTAAATTTGTAAAGTGTCATTTTCAAATTCTCCTCGAAACTCGCGCGAAACTGTCAAAAATGTCGTCTGCTATGTTCAGCTTTTTGGAATTTTTATTACTTTGAGAATAACTGGAACATTTAGAACCGAAAAACTTTTTGTACAAGTTTAGTATAGGGTATGTCCTAACATCTAAATCACTTTTCTCTATAAAAAAAACCTTTTCTGGTGGAAATATTTGGGTCTGACCGCGTTTTACCAACATTTACCGTCATGACCGGTCAGGATTGGTCATGACTGTGAAATACCGAGCAGCGCCCATCACTAATTACAAGTCTTATGCCATTAAAAAAAACACTATATATTTTGTTGTCTATTCAAAAAAAAAAATTTGCTTATCGTTGAAATGATCTTCGCAACAATATACTGTTGACGTTAAAGATGTGGTAGGTCACATGTCGCGCCGAACAATTTTTGTCTTTCCTCACGTTTGGGTATAGATATATAAACAAATGTAAACTTTTGATTGAAACTTCATGAACTATTCTTAATTCTAAAATAATTTCAAATTTAATTAAACGCTCTTATTGAATTCCAAATCCTATTCAAATATTATTTCAATCTAAAATATTCTATTTTTAACCATTTAATTTGTATTTTTTTAATTAATGAAGACTTTTTTGGGATATTCAGCAATATTTTACTTTCCATACAATTTTAATTGTCCTATTTAACAAATTTTTAATATGTAAGTGAAATTATTGAATTTTGATGCATAAATAACAATTGAACAATTATCAATTTAGAAAAAATGTGAGTTAGTTTGAGACATATTTACAAGTTTGGAGAAGATAAAACTGGACAAAATTTCGAGAAATAAAATACTAAATTGAGATTTCTGAAGATTTCGAAATAAAATTTTGAAGCTTTTTATGGATCTTTAAAGTTTTTGAGAAAACAAAATAATTTTTAAGTTTGCTGAGAAGATTTAATATTATTTTTTATTTTGAAAAGTTAATATTAGGAGCAAAATTAAAAAAGATTGTAAACAAAATGCAGATGTTTGAAAATTTCGAACACAAAATTTATAAGCTTTTTAAGCATTTTAAAAGGTTTTAAATGAATAAAAATTCTTATTTTTTTAGTTAATTTTAAAAGAATATTTAATAAAATTTTCAAAAAAGAATCAGGATGATTTTAAGGTAATTTTTTTACTTTTTCAGAATTTTCAAAAAATTGTAGGAAAAATTCGGCTGCTTAAAATGATATAATTTAACATTTTCTTTGAATATTTCTTCAATTCACAGCACTGAAAATGATAGCGTGGATTTCTGTTATTTTTTTAATATCTTTTAACTATACAATGTATAAAAGTTAACATCTTGCAGTTTAACGACTTTTAATTGAAAAATTTTCAATTGAAAAGTGTTAAAAGCTTCCATTTTATACGCGTAAATTATAAAGCGTTTGAATTAAACAAATTTCTTAAGTTAAAAATTTGTAAAAATTTAACTTTGAGTGCTCGAATTTGCAGTTCAGTTTTTGTCACTTCAACAGAAAAAAAGTTTATATTCAAGAGTTCGAATATTTTAATTTCAATGACCGTGATCAATTCTTTCTCAATTGTTCAATTTTTATTTGCAGTCAGAAAGTTGTTCTTTTTCGTCCTAGGGTGACAAATATTGAGAATATTGAAAAGAGATAATTTTAAATGGCATATATATGGTGTCCAATCAATGGCTATATATTTGAAAAAAACTTCAAACTTAAGGTTTTTTGGTGTTTATTAAAGATTTTTTATTATTCTGTTTTAATATTTTACCATTGCTTGACATTTTAAATATAGAAGCTTTTTGTAATAGCAATCAGGTACACATCTTAATTTAAAATTATCTTATTGAAATATTCTGAATATTTGTCATCTAAGGTCGAAAAAAAAAATTTTTTGGCTGCAAAACATGTAAATTCCTGTAGATTTTTGTAGTTGTAAATTCTCGCAGAAAATTAAAACTACAACAAAATAAAACAATGTACAAAAAAATACAATAAAAGTTCAAAATTCGTCTCAATAATAGAAAAAAGTTGTACTTTCCTGTAATTTTTGGTTGTAATTTATTGTATTTATTTGTAGGTTGCTGTAAAAATAGTTTTAGGTTTCTGTACTTTCTTGTACAAATTTTTCCACCATGGAAATTAATCTTCTTGATCGAAAATCACCCTTTTGTTTAAAAATACATAATTTTATTTGAAAATTCATCTGTTTGGTTAGAAATGTACTAATTTTGTTGAAAATTCGTCTTTTTCGGTTGAAGATTCCTCTGTTTTCGTAGAAAATTCAACCATTTGGTTGACAGATAACTTTTTTTATCAAAAATTCATATTTACTGGTTGAAAATTCAACTGATTTGTAATAATTGATCTTTTGGCTTAAAAAGTCAACAATTTGGTTGAAAAAGAACCTATTTTGTTGAAAAATCTTATTTTTTTAATGAATTCTACTGTTTTTTATATTAAATTTTTTTGTAGTTAGAAAAATTCAACCATTTCGTTAAAAGTTGAACTACTTTCTTAAACATATATTTTTTTCTTGAAGATTCATAATTTTGGTGGAAAATTCGTCTTTTTGGTAAAAAATCCTTCTTTTTGATTACTTTTTTGACACATTATTAATTAATATTACATTAATTATATTAATATTACTAATTGTTTAACTTACGCACATGTCACAAGAGTTTTATTCCTTTTGCTCTTTTAAATTATTATAATTTATATTATAATTTACCCACTTTTCTTATCCGCAGAAAACTTATTTTGTACAAATTGGTAGCTTTTAAAGGTTCCAATTAGTGTTTCACAATTCTAACGTATACAGATTTTTAGGATATTACAATTATTATATTGTTCACTTGTAAAAACTTCAAAGTTTTATTGTACTTTTCAAGAGAAAAAAAAATATATTGTAAACCACGTGTTTACAAAATATGTATTCCGCCAATTCAAAATCCCATCGACTTTCCTTTTGTTGTACTGTTCGATTATTTTTATTCATGTAATCACTTTTTATTAAGTTTTACTTAGTTTTCAGTTTTAGTCGATTCACTCATTGACAATAAACTAAATTTTACATGATTTTTATTAATATTTTTGAGTTCTCTTCTATACTACATTTGAATCTCCCGCATATCCCGATCTGTCCCGAATGGTCCCGAACCAAAACATCCCTGAAAAATGGCGGCTCCGAAGCCTTCAAGCAGGCACACGCGTTTTCCATTGAATCCTGCATCCAGTGTATTATATATCAGTGTGATAAACACAATTATTTAATAAGATAATACACGCGGCGCAATGTATAGAATGCAATGCTATCCCTGAACCATTCGGACATTTTGAAATGACGTCACAAGTGGAACGCCGCTGCGACGCATGCGCAGTACAGTTGGAGGGGCCGAATTGAGAGCACTGACACTTACTCCAACCATGCTTTTACTCAGAGAACATGCGTCATGATCCAAGAAGCTATGTCCCGCCACTTGGGGGTACGAAATACGTTGAAGCCGCGTCTCGTACAGCGACAGCCATATTGGTTACCATGACAACGCAGAGACGCTTTCCTAAGTACGATTGAAATCATTTCGCGTCATGATGTAGCACAGCGTTTCTCAAACTTAGATACTTAAATGTAGATAATAAGAATGTAGTTAATACCTCTTTTAATTCTTGAAGATACATAGTTTTACATTTAATAGAAATTGTAAATTTGAAACTATTTATTGATATTGAAAATCTTCCAATAATGCGATGAAAAATTAATTACTATGAGAGATTATGTGCGTACTAAAATTTGTGGATTGTTCGAAATTATGTGCATACGTTTAGTGTTCTAAAGAGTTTAAGTGCTCGGAGAAATTCTCACGAGCATGAGAATATGCTCCCAAATATGATCGACCTTTATGTGCTTTGAGAATTTAATGAGCATTTATGAGCATTTTGAATTCGGATTTCAAAAATCGTATTTTATACTTTTATTAAGAATAATTACGTTATTTAAATTTCGCGGGGAGAGGTATCGCTTGAAACGGGAAAGGGTGCTAAATATAAATGATAAAAAAAATCAAAGTAATAGAAAACATCTTATTCGCATCAAACAATGCATTATTCAGGATTGCTACAATATCCCAATTCCTGAATTCTTCTAGGTATAAAACCAACCATTCACCTACAATAATAATAATGTTATGCAAAATAAATTATGTTTCTAAATATATTTAAAATACTTTTTAGTTGTGTTTTCAAGTCAAAAAGATAAATTATCAACCAAAGAAATGAATTTTCAACTAAAATAATGAATCTTCAACCAAAAATAGTTGAATTTTCAACCCAAAAGATTGATTTTCTACCAAAAAAGACTCACTTTCTCCACAAAATAATTCAATTTTTAACTAAAAGAGATGAATTTACAAACGAAAAGTGAATTTAAAAAAACGAGTTTTCAGCCAAATTAATTAATTTTCAACTGAAGATATAAATTTTCAAGCTCAAATGGAATAGTTATATCTTCAGTTGAAAAAATAATTTTCAACTAAAAAGAAACGAATTTTCAACCTAAGAAATTATTTTTTAATGAAAATGATGAATTTTGAACCAAAATTATGAAATTTTTGACCAAATTGTGGGTTTTTCTATCCAAAAGATGAATCTTCTATCAACAAAAAAAAACTAATTTTCAACTACTCTTTTTTCAATGAGAAAAATGAATTCTTAACAAAAAATATAACAGATAAATTTTTTACTAAACCGATAATTTTTTAATGGAAAAGATTACATTATTATCAAAAAAGGCAAATTTTCCACACAAAATTCAATAGTTAAAGTGAATTTTCAACTAAAAAGATGAATCTTCAACTATAAAAATTTAATTTTTAACCAAATACATGAATTTTAAACTAAAAATATGAATTTTCTACCAAAAATGAAGTAGAATAATTTTCAGTTAGTAAAATAAATTTTCAACTGAAAACCAAACGAATTTCCAACCAAAGAAATTCATTTTTAACCAAGAAGGTGAAATTTCAACTACTGAGAGTACTCTTTTACCAAAAAAAATACGGATTTACAACTAATAGTTCAATTTTCACCGAAAACCGATACATTTTCAATGAAATAGTGTAATTTTCAACCAAGGAGAATTAGATGCTATGAAAAAAGATAAATTTTCGACAAAAAATGGAAGTTACAATTTCCGGTTAAAAAAATTGATTCTAAATAAGAAACATCTCATTTTCAACCAAATATTTTAATTTTCAAATGAATTTCCAACCAAAAAGATGAATTAGTCACCAAGAAGAATTTTAAACCGAATATTTTAATTTTTAACATAAGAAGATAAATTATGAACCACATATGTACAAAATAATTTTCAACAAAATAATTAAATTTTGAACAAAAGAAAGTTTTTTCAACTAAAGTGATGAATCATCAACCAAAGAAAAGAATTTTTAACAAAGTAGTTCCACTTCCAACTAAGTAATTGAATTTTCTACCAAAAAAGATGAATTCTCAACGAAAAACGTGATATTTTATATTTTAACCAAAAAGGATTTTAATTTTATACCAAAAATAGTTGAATTAACCCAAAAAAGATGAATTTTCTACAAAATGGTTTGAATCCTCAAGCAAAACAGATTAATTTTCAACCAAATAGTTGCGATTTTTAACCATAACGATAAAATTAATTTCAACTTTAATTTATCGAAAATTCCCTAACCCGTCAGGTTAGTCAGGTTATCTGACCTGTAGCAACTCTGTAATTTAAAAAAAGTATATGTTTTTTTCACTCTAGAATGTTTTTGTAAAAATACATGTATTAATTATGATATATATTTGTTTAAACAATAAGTGCTTTGAATTCTCTTTAATGAGCATATACTCGAGAGCATTTACTCAACATAAATTCTTGGGCATTTAAGAACTCTACGTACGTTACAAATAATCAAGAAGGCTTAACATAATTTGTTTTTGTCATTCATGCATCTTTTGTGCTACACCATTAAATAAATCATGAAAGTCATAGAAAATTTTAATTATAAAAGTATATATAGTATTGTATTCTTCACATTTTTACTGTGTTTGCTATTATAATATTACACAAAAAATACATTCAATGATAAAAATTATAGTTAAACTGGCAACACTTTCTGGGAACAACATTTTTAATAGTAATTAATACAAATCATTATAATTTTTAATTTTTAATTACAATAATTATAATTGACTTATGTATCATAATTAATTATTGTATTTGTAATTAGTAATTATTGAGATATTTAGAATTGTATTCTTCATGTTTTTTACTATGTTTGCTGTTACAATAATTATACAATAATTATAATGATAATTACAATAATTGTAAATTATCGATTAATTATTTCGTTTATAATTATTAAGTATTAATTAATTATTTTGTTTGTTATTATTAATTAATAAATAATTATTTTACTTGTGATTATTAATTATTTATTAGAATTTGTAATAATGTAAATAATAAAACCATTACTTTATCCGACTGTGCACAACTAGTACAAATTATTTATAATGATTTCTGTAATAAAAGGCAGAATACAAGAAAATTTTGTAACTCTCTTCGTTCTTTTCAAAATCGATAGTGTGAATAGTATGGGATTACAATTCTTCAAATATGTTGCAAAGAAGCACTTCAAATTTTTTAATAGCACGCTCTTTTACATTATATACTCTTTGTAAATATACGACATACTCGTATGTTCCTGATTTTCATTATAGCTTTATACGATTATTTATTTATTTATTATTTCTGTTTTCGAGTTTTTTCTGCAATTAACACATGCAGCGTTGAACCTGCTTTAAACTTCCCGCTTCACGTCCTTTACAAAATGGAGGTCGCTGTACGAATTTCTACGGGCCATTTGATTGGTTCACTTTTTTTAGTTGCGCGTGGCGAGACCATAGCTTCTTGGATCATGGAACATGCGTCATGCGTCATTAGTCCATTGTAGGGACCACCAACTACCTGTTGTGGTTGTTTCAAATTGCGTGTCCACAAATTTAAATTCTTCTTTTTATTTGTACCCTTTTAGAAAAAACAAAAATGCACCAGTGGCTTATAGTGTCTCTATTAATTAATTTCCTATATTCAGGTAAGGCTGAATATGAAATATTGAAGTTTGTGAGTCAAAAATGATGTTTATTATTTTTCAGGCCACGCCCTGGAATGTTATGTGTGTCATAATCAAGAGGGAAACATTGAGAAATGTTTAAATACAATTAAAACGTGTGAGCAAGGAGAAGATGTGTGCTATTCAGAAATAAAATGGGGAAGTAAGTATTTATTTTATTCAGTCAGAATTAAATTGTAGAAGGCAGTTCTTCACCGATTTTTGATTTCTTCTTTGGAAAAACTAAGCATTTAGGCTTGGAGAGATTTGTGGTCCGATTTTTTAAGTTTTCTTTGTTTAAACATTGATGTTAATGCAAATAGCGGCAAAATAGTAGATTTTATCGGTTTTTTCGTGGAATTTTTTCCCTATGTTTAGCATTGCTGGACTGATCAAAAAAAAAAATTTTTCTAATTTTTATGAATAACGCCCGGAAATTGTTCGAATCCACACAAAAATAAATCCGTATCTTTTATTTTGAACAAAAAAATATATTTAGAGGTTGTGCACGCCCCATGAACACGTATTTCCCATAAGAAAAAAAAGTCGTTTTTGTTAATTTTATTCAGAATCCTCGATATTAGCTATATCGAGTTGAAACTCAACATTTCTCTTCACAATTAGTCATAGAATACGAATAAAATATTTCTTTTCAAATATCACCCCCATAAGTCTGTTTTATAGGGTACCAAAAAACCCCCATAAGTGAAAAAATGGGTTTTGCGAGTTTTTGACGCTAGTTATGATTTTTTTGCGGTTTTTTAAATGCAGATTATTTCTAATAAATATAATACTACTTTGTACTGATAATTAGATATTTACATAAATTGTTTAAACAATTTATTATTGTTTTTAGCAATTTTCTCTTAGAATGGAGTTAGAAAGTCGCGCTTTAAAAAAAATCCACTTTTTGTCCTACTTTCAATGAGAGTGATGTAATACTTAATTAAAGTAAACAAATATTATTGTTTAAACGAAATATTATTGTTAACAATATTCTCTTTCAATAATGCTAGAAAATTGCAGTTTTTTCAAAAGATTTCTACTTTTTCTCCAATTTTTAATTACAGTTAACAAAATTAATTGTTTCAATCATTCATTATTATTTAAAATAATACTCGAACATTGTGCGCACTACGCGCGCACTAATTTCCCTTTCTTTAGACAAAACTCTGTTTATTTTCCAACATTTTGTTACGGATTTTACAGACAATCTTATATTTGGTTAAAAATTATTATTTTTTGGTAGAAAATTAATCTTTTAGGTTGAAAAGTCATTTCTTTGGTTGAAAATTAGTTGTTTTTTTGATCGAAAACTAATTTTTTTAACACTTGAAAATGTATTTTATTTGCTTAAAAACTTACTCTCTAACTGAAAATTAAACTAGTGTATTTTTTGTTGAAAATATATCTTTTTAGTTGAAAATTCATCTATTTTGTTCAAAATAATTGATCTTTTTTGGTAGAAAGTTAAACTTTTCGGTTGAAAATCCAACTATTAGGTTGAAAATCCAACTATTAGGTTGGAAATTCTATTAAAAATTAAAATATTTGGTTGAAAATTAGTTTTTTTATTGAAAATTAATGTTTTTAACTAAAAATTTTATTAAATTTTTTTTCGAATTTTTTTTTATAGGCATTTAATTCTTTTGGTAGACAATTATTTTGTTTGGTTAAAAATTTAACTATTTCGTTGAAAATGCATTGTATTTGCTTGAAAACTTACTCTCTAACTGAAAATTAAACTAGTGTATTTTTTGTTGAAAACATATCTTTTTAGTTGAGAATTCATCTATTTTGTTCAAAATTGATCTTTTTTGGTAGAAAGTTAAACTATTTGGGTGAAAGTTCCATTAAAAATTAAAATATTTGGTTGAAAATTCATGTATTTTGTTAAAAATTATTATTTTTTGGTAGAAAATTAATCTTTTTCGTTGAAAATTCATTTCTTTGATTGAAAATTAGTTTGTTTTTTTGATTGAAAATTACATTTTTAACTAAAAATTTTATTAATTTTTTTTCGAATTTTTTTGATAGGCATTTAATCTTCTTGGTAGAAAATTAATTTGATTGGTTGAAAATTTAACTATTTCGTTGAAAATGTATTTTATTTGCTTCAAAACTTACTCTTTAACTGAAAATTAAACTAGTGTATTTTTTGTCGAAAATATATCTTTTTAGTTGAAAATTCATCTATTTTGTGCAAAATAATTGATCTTTTTTGGTAGAAAGTTAAACTTTTCGGTTGAAAATTCAACTATTAGGTTGAAAATTCTATTAAAAATTAAAATATTTGGTTGAAAATTAGTTGTTTTTTTTATTGAAAATTAATTTTTTTAACTAAAAATTTTGTTACATTTAAAAAAAAAATTTATAGGCATTTAATCCTTTTGGTAGAAAATTATTTTGTTTGGTTAAAAATTTAACTATTTCGTTGAAAATGTATTTTATTTGCTTGAAAACTTACTCTCTAACTGAAAATTAAACTAGTGTATTTTTTGTTGAAAACATATCTTTTTAGTTGAGAATTCATCTATTTTGTTCAAAATTGATCTTTTTTGGTAGAAAGTTAAACTTTTTGGTTGAAAATTCAACTATTAGGTTGAAAATTCCATTAAAAATTAAAATATTTTGTTGAAAATTCATGTGTTTTGTTACAAATTATTTTTTTTTGGTAGAAAATTAATCTTTTTCGTTGAAAATTCATTTCTTTGATTGAAAATTAGTTTGTTTGTTTTATTGAAAATTATATTTTTTAACTAAAAATTTTATTATTTTTTTTGATAGGCATTTAATGTTCTTGGTAGAAAATTAATTTGATTGGTTGAAAATTTAACTATTTCGTTGAAAATGTATTTTATTTGCTTAAAAACTTACTCTCTAACTGAAAATTAAACTAGTGTATTTTTTGTTGAAAATATATCTTTTTAGTTCAACATTCATGTATTTTGTTGAAAATTCAACTATTAGGTTGAAAATCCATGTATATTGTTGAAAATTCGTCTTTTTTTGTAGAATATTATTCTTTTTGTTTGAAAATGGTTGAAAGTGTACCGATTTTGTTGAAAATTCTTTTTTTTTAATTAATTTTTTGAACTCCATATTTAACTATTCAATTTTTTGAAATTGATCTTTTTTAGTAGAAAATTTATTTTTTCGGCAAAAATTGAACTATTTGCATGAAACATCTTTTTTTTTAGTCAAAATTAATATTTTAACTGAAAATAAAACTTCCATTCTTTGGTTAAAAATTTATATTTTTTAATTTAATATTTAATTATGTGGTTTGAAAATGGTTGAAAAGTTATGGATTTTGTTAAAAAAAATGAAAATTAATTTTTATAATTATACCATTCTTGGTTCAAAATTTAACTATTTTGTTAAAAAAAAATTATTTTTTTGGTTGCGAATTAATTTTGTTTAGTTAAAAATTCGTCTTTTTGGTAGAAACTATCCACCTATCCAAAAAGACTCATTTTCAATAAAGTACATGAATTTTCATCTAAAAAGAAAAGCAATTTTCATCCAAAATTAGAATAATTTAAATGGCAGAAAAATGAATAAAAAAAAACGAATTTTCTACAATATACATTTTTTTTCATAAAAAAAAGGTTTTTTCAACCAAAAATAGAAGAATTAAATTTTCAGTTAAGGCAATCAATTTTCCACCAAAAAAGTGAATTCTCAAAAAAGAAATTCAATTTAAACTAAAAAAGCTAAATTTACAAACCAAAAATATAATGTTGCAATTTGCAGTTAGAAAAGTAAATATTTACAACAAAAAATATAAATTTTCAAGCGAAAATGGAATAGTTATATCTTCAGTTGAAAAAATTAATTTTCAACTAAAAAGAAACGAATTTTCAACCAAAGAAATTAATTTTTAATCACAATGATGATTTTTAACCAAGAATATTACATTTTGACCAAATAGTGGACTTTTCAATCCAAAAGATGAATTTTCTATCAACAAAAAAGCAACGAATTTTCAACTAAATAGTTTTTTCTTCAATAAAAGAAATGGATTCTTAACTAAAAAATTTAATTTTTAACCAAATACATTAATTTTAAACTAAAAAGATAAATTTTTCACAAAAAATAAAGTAGGATAATTTTCAGTTAGTAAAATAAATTTTCAACCATAGAGCAAACGAATTTTCAACAAAACAGTTACATTTTTAACCAAAGAAATTAATTTTTAATCAAAAAGGTGAAATTTCTACTAATGAGAGTACTCTTTTACCAAAAAAAGACGGATTTTCAACAAATAGTTAAATTTTCACCGAAAACAGATAAATTGTCAACAAAAAATAGAATAGTCAAATTTTCAGTAAAAAAATTAATTTTCAATAAAATTAAAGTAAATTTTCAACGAAATGGTATAAGTTTCAACTAAGAAGATTAAATTTCTATCAAAAAGATAAATTTTCGACAAAAAATGGAACCGTTACATTTCCAGTTAAAAAAATTAATTCCAAATAATAAAAAACTCATTTTTAACCAAAAAGATTAATTTTCAACCAATAAGGTGAATTTTCAAATCAAAGTAGATGCATTTTCAAATCAAAGTACATGAATTTTTAACCAAATATTTGAACTTTTAAAGGAATTTCCAACCAAAATGATGAATTAGTCACCAAGAAGATTAAATATTCTCCCACAAAATTCGAATTTTCAATAAAATACAGGAATTTTAAACCAAATATTTGAATTGAAGTTTTCAGTTGAAACAATTAATTTTCATATAGAAAACATAATTATCAACAAGATAATTAAATTTTGAACAAAAAAAGGGTTTTCAACTAAAATGATGAATCATCGAACAAGTAAATGAATTTTTAACAAAGTAGTTCTACTTTGAACTAAGTAGTTAAATTTTCTACCAAAAAAGATTAATTTTCTACAAAATGGTTTGAATCCTCAAGCAAAATAGTTGCGATTTTTAACCATAATAATAAAATTAACTCTAACTTTAGTTTCTCGAAAATTCCCTAACTTTGTCAGGTTTTTCCTGACATTCCCTGACTTTCTGGAATTATCTGACCTGCAGCAACTCTGTAACAGGGTGTCCAGCGACCTGGAAAACCTGGAATTCTCCTTCAATTTTTCTTGAACCTTGAAAACCTGGAAATCTCCTTGAAATTTTCTCGAGAACCTTGAATTAAATTTTTTTGTCTTATAAAACAGTTATTTTTTCGAAATGTGAAAAGTAATTTAAATCATTTAGTCTATTATGAAAGAAACATCTCGTTTAGAAGAAAATTTGCTACTAAAAAGGTTGTTATTTATCAGGATATAATTTATCTTTTACTCATTACAGAATAAATAAAGAGATTTCTCGCCTTTTTTGTAGACTTTACCAATTATTTTATAGATTGCAATGAACAGACTTTAATATTGTGAGTAATTCTATAAGGTTTTAATGTCGTCTTCGCTAATATAGAATGTTAAAGTATACCTTTTTTTGTGATATTCAACTTACAAATTATAAAAATTATTAGTTGAAAATTTCGATGTTAATTCAGTTTCAGAATTAGAATGAGCCATGGCCATATAACGGATTTTTCAAGGGTTTCACCACTCGGTTTTTGAGTGTACACCAGATTACAAAACATTACTATTATTATTATTATTTATTTATTGAACTTCAGCCTTCTGGCCCGGAAGCGGACTTGGTTTACAATGCGTTTTAATTACTCAATCATACTTTCGTACCTTCTCATACCTAATCTATCCCTGCTCTATACCTTGTTTCTTTATACACTACATAAATGTATAAATATATAAAAAGATTCATAAATACATATAAATATATAGTCTTCTTTCTCAAAACCTTACAACTAATAGGAACAATCTGTATTTTTACTTAGATTTAAACAGTCTTTCAGAGACTTATTTTCTAATGACTTTAACCCTTATTTGTACTTTTCAACGCTGTTTTTAAATACCAAACTTTTTCTTTCCAAATTTTCTTATAAATTGTTAAATTTTTTCTCTCGAAGTTTTCCTGAACTAATTTCCTAATTTTATCCTCAGTACTATTACCTGGCAGATCTTTAAACCATTCTTTGGCTGCTTCGCATTCCTCTATATAGTGGGGCAAATTGTCCCACCCTACTTTACAAAAGACACATCTACGCTTTTCTTCACTTAACCAATATTTATTCTCATTTTCAAAATTACCGCATCTCATTCTAGCCAGAAACTTTAACGCTTCTCCCTCTCTTATGTCATACAAGTATCCTGGAGGTCCAAAGTCACGTTTAATATCTTTGTATCTCTTATTATATTTCGCTTCCCTTATTCTATTACCATTTAATTGTTTTTGCACATCTGTTTGCGTTGTTCTAATTCTTTCTACGAGATCTAGCTCTTTTTCCCACCATTCCTCTGCTTCCATTACCCCTATCCCATTCCGATTCAAAAATTTCTCTCTTTCTTTACTGTACAAATCTGTCCAACCCCTCTCTTTTTTTTCTTCCCAACACGCTTTCACCCATACACTTGATTCATTGTCCCTAATTCGTTTTTCAAATCTTAAAGCTCTAAGTCCCCAATGAACGTCAATCCCATAGTTTAAACCCGTTTCCCATTGGATCAAATATCTTGGCGTACTAAAATCTAATCCCAATGTCCATCGAACGTAGTCCATAAAAACTTTAACTAGCTCTTTTCTCGTTTCCCATCCCCATATTTCAACCCCATATGACATTACACTTTCCACCAAGTAAGAGAAAAGCCTCATCCTACGCTTAAAATCGCCTTTACAGACCCTTTCCCCCAAACCCCATGTTTTCCTCATTGCTATTATACCTTTGGATCTCAATTCTTTGATGTGCTCTTTAGCATTACCTTTTCTATTAAACGTATATCCTAAGTATTTAAAAAACTCTACCTCCTCGATTATTCCCTTTCCCCAACTCCAATTTAATTTCTTCTCATTACCTTTTTTGTTAAATATCAATACTTTCGTTTTTTCCACATTCAGAGTTAGTTCTCTTTCCCTCAAAAAGGACCGTAAAACCCCGAACATAATATCTAGCGCCTCTTTGTTCCTCGCTAAAAGTACAATGTCATCTGCGTACTCTAATGACCACACTCTCCAGTTTTTAATTTTAACGCCGCCTATTCCTTTGTTACAAAATCTGTTAATTAAGTCTGCTATATACAAGTTGAAGAGGAGTGGACTCATCCCACAGCCCTGTCTCACGCCCATGTTTGTCTGGAATTCTTCAGTAAGCCCTTCGCTGGTCCTCACCTTCACCGTCGTTCTCTCGTATATCTTCTTCAGCTTCCAGATGAGGTGTAAGTCGATCCCGGCCTCCTGCAACACCATCCAAAGCTTTTCTCTGTTGACGGTGTCAAAGGCAGCCTTGAGGTCCACGAACGCAGCAAATAGTCTGTCATCCTTCTTTAGCACCGTCGACTGTGCCAGATGGCTCAATATAAAGACGTTCTGCATCGTGGATCTTCTCCTTCTGAAACCAGCCTGAGATTCTGGCAGTATTCCTCTAGTTTCTACCATCTCCTCCAGTTTTCTTCTCAAGATGTCGGTGTAGATTTTGTACCCTGATGGCAGGATTGATATACCTCTGTAGTTACTGGCCTCATTCTTGTCCCCCTTTTTGTATAGGGGAACAACGATACTCGTCCTCCAATCTTCTGGTATCTCGCCCTGGTTCCATATTGCCGTAATAAGGTCCACCAGTCTCCTCCAAATGTCGCTGCCACCGAATTTCCAGGCTTCATTTGGTATTCCATCTATTCCCACCGCCTTCTTGACCTTGAGCCCGCGGACTGCAGCTACGATGTCTTCTATATCAATATTCTTCAGATTCCACGGGTCCTCTAAGTAAGTCGATGGGTCTCCTTTTTCTATGGTCTTGGCCGTTGATTCCTTGTCAATTCTCGAGCCGTTCAGCAGCTCCATAAAGTGTTTTCTCCAGGTCTCCGAATTTATATCATTGGCAGTCTGGATTTTCTTCTTTCTTCGTTTGTTTAAAAATCTCCACACATCATTCTCGTTCTTCAGACTTTTCAGCTCTCTTTCTTCTTCCTCTCTCTTTGCATCCTCGCTGTTCTTGAATACGGCTCTCATCTCTCCTCTGGCTTCTATCACTTCCTCTCTTGATGCCATCTCCTTCTTCCAGAGCTTGAGTACCATCTTCGCCTTCTTCTTTGATCTGGAGCATTCTCGATTCCACCAGGGCTTGAAACCAATACCTCTTCTTGTAACCTTCACCTTCTTTGGGATCATGGCTCCCAGCACAAGATGTTTCAGGCGCTGCCACTTCTCTTCTACTGATACCTCTTGGATGCCAGGATCTACCTCCGGGATGTTCGTGCGCTGTCTGAAGATCTCCTTGGCCTCCTCTCCCCAGTCCCAGAGTTTGATGCCTTCCCCTTTGTTCTGCTGCTTTTCCTTAGTGACTTTTCCTTCATCGAGGCGCAAGCACAGCGGCATGTGATCGGAATCCACCCTTTCTCCTATCTTAAAATCGCTTACCTTATCTAACGCATTATCATTAACTAAAACATAATCGATAACCGAACTGCCTCTAGGGCCTACATAAGTAAACTCACCTTTCTCATCTCCAAAGCCAATCCCATTCAAAATAGTCCATCCTTTCTCTGTGATATTCTTCACCAATTCATGTCCATCGTTACCTATACAATTATCTTTACTTTCTCTAGATATCACGCATCCATTTTTATTACTTACAATTACCCCACCTAATTTACCGGTTCTTATATTAAAATCTCCGCCGATTATCACATTTTCTTGTTCATCTAGTTCAACGCATGAGAATAAGAATTCGTTTAGTACCTCCAGTCTACCTGAATTATATACTGACCATATCACAAAATTTTCATTATCGAGTCTTAACCTAGATTGAACCAGACCCTCGCTGCACGTACGGGCGCACAAACTGAAATCTTCACACCAACCTTGCCTGATCCCTAAAACCATTCCTCCCTTTGCTCTCCCTCTTTTTTTATCTCTTGTTGCAAAAATCTTATCCCATGTATGAGAGCTCGGTAAGCTCTTTTCTATTCCAATCCAACTTTTTTCTTCTACCCACGTTTCCGATAAACTAACAAAGTCAAATTGCGAAACAAAATTCCAAAATTCCTTATCTTTACTCATTAAACCTGCTACATTCCAAAAAATCCAATTCCCTCCTCTCTTGCATGTCTTATTTTCTGTCTTTTTACCTGTACTGTTACCTTTGACTTTACCTGATCTCTTTTCCTTATTCTTCTTACCTGAATGACTGTTCCTTAGACCATTTCTGTCCTCTTTCCATTCCTTCCTATTTTCTATTTCTGATCCTCGCTTCCGGGCATCTGAAAATCCTTTTCTTTTTCCCCTTCCGTTCCCTTGCCATGATTTTCACTCATTTCCCTTTTTTCATTTATTTCCCGCTCGATTGTATCCCAGCTTTTCCACTCGTTGTTGATTCTCACTTTGCCTTGAGCAATTTTCACCCCCACCCCTTTTTCTTTCATTTCTTTCGCCCATTTAACGATTTTTCCCTGAGTTTTCCTTTCCTCCCAAGTCAGATCATTTTCTATGAATACTTTGCTCCCCCCTAATTTACTCTTCCTTTTCATGACCTCTGTTTTGTCTTCCAAGCTCTTCATTCTGGCTACGATGATCGAGCCACTTTTCCACGCCCTCTCTAACTCTACTTTGATCTCCAACTTTTCCTCGAGAAAGACTTCTACCCCCGTTTTCAATTTATCTGCGTTAACATCACCCCCCTTAATTACGATATTCAATTTCCTCTCCTCTTTTTCCTTGTTTCCCAAAAGTTTCCTCACTAACCCGACTTCTCTCACGGAAAAGCCACTGTTTGCGCTTCCCGCGCTATTGAGACTCCACGTTGAACCGTCCCTACTTCTAACTCCCTCTATCGACTGCTTTCCGCTTAAACTTTTCTCTGACCCTCCCGATTTCGTACTCGCTTTTTCCCACCCCTCTTCCATCAAAATTTCCAAGTTCCCCACTTTTTCCTCTAACTCTTTTACCTTTATCTCGAACGTGCTATTCTTCACTATAAGTTCGTTTACCTGTTTCCTAAGTAAATTGTTATCCTCCGTTACCTTTTCTATCGCGATCTTCATTAACCTCATTTCTTCTGCCAGTATAACTTTTTCGTCAAAAGTTACCTTTTTCTTTAGCGCTTCGTCAATTGGCGGTTGTTTACCACCGCCATTCCCCCCTCCCTTAGCTCGAGTCCCCACGCGCGACGCAATATCTCTATCGTCAACCTAACCTAACTTTTCTCGGCTCGATACAAATTCGTCTCAAAATTCTTCTACAGCTCGAAATTCTGCAAGCCCTTACGCGAGCAAAGGCCTGGCACCCTACGCTTACCTTATCTCTTACTCCACACACACTCACTTTCCAAAACCAACGCTTTTTTTACACTTTTTGCTCCGCGCTTCTCCCGCACAACTGCACACAAGCACGCCCTCTAACCAAGTCTACAAAACATTACTAAAGATTTCCAAAAGGTTTCGAAATATTTCAAAGATTTCAAAATATTTAAAAGGATTTTGAATATTTTACAACGATTTCACGGATTTCAAAGATTTAAAAAAGGCGTGTACACCAAATTAAAAATATTTCACAAAAATTTCACAAAGCTTTTAGAACTTTCAAAAGATTTAAAGGATTTCAAATATTTGAAACAGGGTACAGTACACCAGATTTCAAAGATTTTAAAACATTTCAAAGATATGAAACATTTTCAAAAGGTTTCAAAACATTTTAGAAGATTTGAAAAGATTTCACTAAGTTTTCAAATTATTCAATGATTTCAACAAATATAACAGATTTCACAAACAAATATTTAATAAAAATTTCATAAATATTTCAAAAGATTTTACAAAAATTTACCAAAGATTTTGAACATTTCATAAAGATTGCAAGGATTTCAAAGATTTGAAAAAGGCGTGTACACCAGATTTCAAAGATTTTACGAAGATTTCGAACATTTTCAAAGATTTTAAAAGTTTCAAAAGATTTAAAAGTTTTTTTAAGTTTTTAAAAATCTGGTAAACCAGATTTCTAAGATTTCAAAAGATTTTATACAGATTAAAAATATTTTAATAAATTCAAATGAATACAAAATATTTCAGAAATATTTCACAAATATTTCAAAGATTTCATAAAAAGTTCATAAAGATTTCAAAAGAATACAAGAATTCCAAAATTTTGAAAAGGGTTTTACATCATCTGGTTTACACCAGATTTTAAAGCATTTCAAAGATTTTAAAGCATTTCAAAGATTTGAAACGATTTCAAAAGTTTTCAAAACATTTTAGAAGATTTGAAAAGATTTAACTAAGTATTTCAAATAATTCAATTATTTCAACGAAAAAAAAGATTTCATAAACAAAGGTTTAAGAAAAATTTTACAAATAGGTATTTCAAAATATTTGACAAAAATTTCCCAAAGATTTCGAACACTTCATAAAGATTTCGAGCATTTCCAAAGATTTTAAAACTTTCAAAGATTATAAAGATTTTAAAATGAGTATAGTAAATCAGATTTCTACGATTTCAAAAGATTTAACACAGATGGAAAACATTTTAATGATTTCACATGAATACAAAAGATTTCAGCAAGGTTTCATAAATATTTAAAAGACTTCATAAAAATTTCATAAAGATTTTAAAAGAATACAAGGATTCCAAAGATTTCAAAAAGGGTACAGTATACCAGATTTCGAAGATTTTAAACGATTTCAAATATTTCAGTGATTTCAAACGAATACGAAAGATTTCACAAATATTTCAAAGATGTTAAACTATTTCAAAAGGTTTCAACAAATTGGAGAAGATTTCAAGAGATTTCAAATGAACACAAAATATTTTACTTATAAAGATTAGAGAAAGCTTTCATAAATATTTCAAATATTTCATAAAAATTTCACAAAGGTTTCACAGTTCAAGGATTTTAAAAATTTCAAATATTTTGCAAAAATTTAAAAAGATTTCAAAGAAATTTCAAGATTTCACAAAGATGTTAAGTACTTTAAGAGATTATTACGAATTCACCAAGATTTTAAAAGATTTCAAGAATTTCAATGATGACTTATGTTTGCAAAAAATTAAGAGTTTATTTATGGTTCTGCTTTCTTTAAATATTGTTAACCAATAAAAAATGAAATGGCTCATTTTTTACATCTATAACAAACGGTTATTTCATTATTTGATGTCAAAAAGGAGACCTGGAAAAACTTAACTTCTTGGCCTGGAAAACCTGGGAAAGACTTTGAATTTCGTTCCTAAGAATCGCTGGACACCCTGTGTAATTTAAAAAAAGTATATGTTCATTTCACTCTAGAATGTTTTTGTAAAAATATATATCTATTAATGATGATATAAATTTGTTTAAACAGTAGATGCTTAAAATGCTCTTAAATGCTCTATAAATGCTCTGTTCGAGCTTAAATGCTGAACTCTATTTCTGCAACTCTTTTTCTTACTCTAAGATAACCTGCTTCTTTTAGGTACACCCTATTGGTCTCAAGGAGCAAAAAAGCAATTTTATGTTTCCAAAAGATGCTCCACAAAAAGAGATTGCGAGAGAATGAGACTCAATAATATGGATGATTGTTCACACATTTGGTATCAAGATTGGAAATGTTCCGAATGTTGTCAGGGTGATCGGTGTAACTACTTTATTATAGTAAGTATAAATTACATTTATTTTTCATAGGGAACTTATCAATAATTAATACTTTATTTGTAATTTATTTCTGCCTAACAGCCTTATAAAAGAACATGCTTTTAAAAATAAACCTACCCCAATTCTTCAGAAAGGTTTTAGAAATATTTGATAAATATCTACTTTCTTCAATTTATTATTATTTATTAATTTATTGTTTTAAACGTTGCGTTCAATTTTGATGTTAAGTTACGAAAAAGTACCCCCTCCCCCAATCTTATTGTACGTAATTTATGGTTTCCAGAAATAATAAGATAGGGGACTTGAAACTAATGGAATTCCTTGGCCAATTTTTCATTTTCCCTGACCATTAATATTCAAATACCAGCATTTTATTCTTTAAATATTTTTAACACAGGATCTTTTATAAATGGAATGAAACAATATTTGAAATATAATTTAAAAATTTGAAAATGTATTTTTTTAAACAAAACAAAATGACTTTTCAATCATAAAAGATGACTTTCAAACAAAATACTTCAATTTTTAACAAACTATATAAATTCTGAACAAAATAATTAAATTTTCAACCTAAAAAGATGAATTTTCTACAAAAAAATTGTTCACCTAAATTGTTGATTCTTTAAGTCAAAAAATGAATTTTCTGTAAAAAAATTGAATTTTCAACAAAATAGTTAAATTTTCAACCAAAGAGATAAACATTGATTTAAAAAAAAATAATTTCAACAAAGTAGTTCAACTTTTACCAACGTAGTTGCATTTTCAATTAAAAAATATCAGTTTTAGAAGTCTTAGATATATTAGAACTAGATTTCTTAACAAAGAAAATTACTTTAAAAAAAAACTTGTCAACCAAAATTTTCAAACAAAATAGGTGAACTCTCAAGCATAGAACACCAATTTTCAACCAAACAGTTGCATTTTATCCAAGAAAGATGAAATTTTCATCCAAAAAAGATTTCAGTTGACTTTTCAACACCAAAATATATATTTTAATCGAAAAATAAATTCTATACGAAAATAGTTGATTTTTCAACCCAAAAAGACGATTTTTCGACAAAACAGTTGAATTTTCGACCACAAAGGATGCTCTTTTAATAAAATTGTTAAATTTTTAACCAAACAGTTTCATTTTTTTCAAGAAAAATATTTCTATGAGAATAGATGAATTTTTAAATTAAAAAGACAACATTTCAAGGAAATAGTTCCATGTTCATCCAAAAAGGATTTCAGTGGACTTTTCAACATCTAAATATGAATTTTAATCAAACAGTAAATTTTCTACGAAAATAATTTAATTATCAACCCAAAAATACTATTTTTCGACAAAACAGTTGAATTTTCAGCCAATAAGGTTGACATTTCAACAAAATTGTTGAATTTTTAAACAAATAGTTGCATTTTTCCAAGAAACATGCAATTTCCATTAAAGTAACTGAATTTTTAAACTAAAAAGACAAATTTTCATAAAATAGTTCAATTTTCATCCAAAAAAGATTTCAGTTAACTTTTCAACACCAAAATATGAATTTTAATCAAAAAGTAAATTTTCTACGAAAATAGTTGAATTTTCAACCCAAAAAGACGATTTTTCGACAAAACAGTTGAATTTTCGACGAAAAAAGGATGACTTTTTAATAAAATTGTTGAATTTTTAACCAAACAATTGCATTTTTGCAACAAAAACAATATTTGAAAATTCATCTTTTTGGTTAGAAATGTACTTATTTTGTTGAAAATTCGTCTTTTTCTGTTGAAGATTCCCGTTTTCGTAGAAAATTCAACTATTTGGTTGACCGATAATTTTTTTTTCAAAAATCCATATTTACTGGTTGAAAATTCAACTGTTTATAAAAATTGGTCTTTTTGGCTTAAAAACTCAACAGTTTGATTGAAAAATATCTTATTTTGCTGAAAAATCGTCTTTTTAAAATGAATTCTACTGTTTTTTATATTAAATTAAAATCTTTTTTTGTTATTGTATCAATTATTACATTTTTCGTTAACAATTCATCTTTGTTAGTCAGAAAAAATCAACCATTTTGTTAAAAGATGAACTACTTTCTTAAACACACATTTTTTTTTGAAGATTCATAATTTTGGTGGAAACTTCTTGTTTAAAAATTATTCTTTTCGGTTAAAAATTCAAGTATTCCAGTTAAATATTCATCATTTTAGTTGAAAATTCATCTTTTAGGTTGGAAATAAAATTACTTGGTTGAAAGTTAAACTCTTTTGTTACAATTTTTTTTTTTTTTGAAGATTAGTTGTTTTAATTAATAATTAATTTCTTTGGTTGAAAAATGAGCTGTTTCATTGAAAACTTGTTTTTTCTTTGGATGGTTTACGGTTGGAAATTATTTTTTTTAGCTGAAAATGTAACTATTATTCCAGTCGAATATTCCATAATTTTAGTTAAAAATTCATATCTTTGGTTGAACATTCATTTTTTGACTAAAAATTTAATTATTCAATTTTTGATTGAAAAATTATCTTTTTTTTTAGTTGAAAATTCGTCTTCTTTTGGTAGAAATTAGTCTTCTCGGTTGAAAATGCATTTTTTTTGTCAAAAATTCAATTATTCTAGTTAAAGATTCATCATTTCACTTAAAAATTCATCTTTCTGATTTAAAATTCAACTATTCCAGTTAAATATTCACAATTTTATTTGACAATTCATCACTTTGTTTGAAAATGTAACTATTTTTTTGAAAGTTAGTTTTTTTTGTTGAAAGTTTTTTGTTGAAACTTATTCCAAATGAAAATTCTATAGTTGTAGTTGAAAATTCATCTTTTTGGTGAAACATTAATTTTTTTAACTTTTAATTGAATTATTTAAGTTTAATCTTTAAATTAAGGTTGAAAATTAAGTTTAAAGTTAAATCCATATTTTCCATATTCACTGGTTGAAAATTCAACTGTTTTGTAAAAATTGGTCTTTTTGGCTTAAAAACTCAACAATTTAGTTGAAAAATAACCTATTGTGTTGAAAAATCGTTTTTTTTACATGAATTCTGTTTTTTATATTAAATTAAAATCTTTTTCTATAATTCGCGAAAAAGTGCCAGTTTTTCCACCTGTTTTTGGTGTAAAAAGTTACCGATTTTTGCTCGATGACGTGGCGCATGCGCAGTGCCGACCTTTCCGGGCAACAGTGACAAAAGTGGACAGATGCAGTGGAAAAAGTAAATGGACAGTGATAAAAGTGAGGCACAGTGGAAAAAGTAAATGTTATTTCGGGTGGGTTCGTGCTGCCTCGGGTGGACTCGTGCATCGTGCGCAGCCAACTTCATTCTATTTTCCGACTGTCGTCCCTAACCTAAAAGCAATTTCCTGAAAAGTCTCGAGTTGTGTATTTTGTATGTACTTTTGTCACTTGGCAAAAGCAAAAAAACACCGTCAGTTTCTCCGAAAATACTGTGCTTGGTTTTTTTCACGAAAAATCGGAAGTTTTGAAGCCCTCAACTTTATGGGCCAACTATTCAATTGTGAGAACCAGCTTATTATTACTGCCATATTATTGCCATGGTTTTGATAATTACCATTGTCATTGTTGCGTCAATCGACATAAAAATCGCCTTCTTTTTACACAAAAAACAGGTAAACAAAAACTAGCACTTTTGAACAAATTATAGAAAAAGTATGGTGTCCCACACATTGAAAAAGCGACGATTTAAAACTCGAGTGATAGCCACCCTCGCTCCGCTCGGGTAGCTAACTTCACACTCGTTTTAAATCTCTCGCTTTTTCAACTTGTAGCACAATATACTATTTTTGGTTATTGTATCAACTATTACATTTTTCGTTAACGGGCAGGGCTCGGAACGGGTTACTTTTTAGTAACTTAGTTACTTTCTTGATCCACGGTTACTAGAATGTTACTTATTTTATGAAAAGGTTACTTTTTGTTACATTTTTTGCCCGAAATAACGAAATTAATTAATTCATCAATCGTATTATTTAAAAACTTGTGAAAAATGTAAAAGTTAAAATTTTTCCAGTAAATTTGGCACTTTAGAACCATTTCATTTTAATTTAAAATTCATCTTTGGTTGAAAATGTAACTACTTTCTTGAAAATCAATTTACCTCTTTTTGGTTAAAATTCAACTATTTGGTTGAAAATTGATATTCTGCATTTAAAAATTCAAATTTGTTTGAAACTTTGTGTACCATGTGGAAAATTCGTCTTTTTTTGTAGAAAATTAATCTTTATTGTTGAAAATTCATCAGTTAGGCTGAAAATTAATTTCTTTAACTGAAAATTTAACTTTTCCATTGTTAGTTGAAAATTGATCTTTTCTAGTTGGAAATTCAACAATTTTGGTGAAAATTTGTCTTTCTAATTGAAAATTCAACTATTTCGTTGAAAATTCATCAGTTAGGCTGAAAATTAATTTCTTTAACTGAAAATTTAAGTTTCCCATTCTTAGTTGAAAATTAATATTTTCTAGTTAAAAATTCAACAATTTTGATGAAAATTTGTCTTTCTAATTGCAAATTCAACTATTTCGTTGAAAATTCACGTATTTTGTTAAAAAATCGATTTTTCTTTATGGTAGAAAATTATCTTTTTTTTAAAGTTAATCTTCTTGTTTAAAAATTCTTCTTTTTCGTTAACAATTCTAGTATTCCAGTTAAATATTTATCATTTTAGTTGAAAATTCATCTTTTAGGTTGGAAATAAAATTATTTGGTTGAAAGTTAAACTCTTTTGTTGAAAATTATTTTTTTTTTTTGTTGAACATTCATCGTTTTAATTAAAAATTCATTTCTTTGGTTGAAAAATGAGCTGTTTGATTGAAAACTTGTTTTTTATCTGGATGTTTTTTGGTTAAAAATTATTATTTTTTTAACTGAAAATACAACTATTATTCCAGTTGAATATTCTATAATTTTAGTTGAAAATTCATCTCTTTGGTCGAACATTCATTTTTTCCTAAAAATTTATTCAATTTATGGTTGAAAAATTATCTTTTTTAGTTGAAAATTCGTCTTTTTGGTAGAAATTAATCTTCTTGGTTGAAAATTCATCTTTATGGTCTAAAATTCAATTATTCTAAAGTCGAAGCCAAATTTCGAGGCCCTTCACTTCTTTTGATGAAAATTAATTGTTTTAACTGAAAACTTAAATCGTACATGTTTGGTTCAGAATTTATCTTCATACGTTGAAAATTCAAATATTTGGTTTAAAATTCCTGTATTTTATTGAAAATTCGAATTTTGTGGGAGAATATTTAATCTTCTTGGTGACTAATTCATCCTTTTGGTTGAAAGTTCCTTTAAAAATGCTAATATTTGGTTAAAGATTCTTGTACTTTGTTAAAAATTCATCTTATTGGTTGGAAATTTGAAAATTGATCTTTTTGGTTGAAAATGAGATTTTTCTTAGGTAGAATTCATTTTTTAAACTGGAAATATAACTTCCAATTTTTGTCGAAAATTAATTTTTTTTACTGAAAATTTAACTATCTTATTTTTAGTTGAAAATTTATCTGTTTTCGGTGAAAATTGAACTATTTCTTGAAAATCCGTCTCTTTTTTGTAAAAGAGTACTCTCATTAGTTGAAATTTCATCTTTTTGGTTAAAAATGAATTTCTTTGGTTGAAAATTCGTTTGTTTTTTATTTGGAAATTTATTTTACTGACTGAAAATTATCCTACATTATTTTTGGTAGGAAATTTATCTTTTTAGTTTCAAATTAAAATTTGTTTAGTGGAAGATTCATAATTTTAGTTGAAAATTCACTTTAAGTATTACATTTTTTGTGGAAAATTTACTTTTTTTGATAGAAATGTAATCTTTTTCGTTGAAAAATTATCTGTTTAGTAGAAAATTTAACTATTCTATTTTTTGTTAAGAATTAATTTCTTTCATTGAACAAAAACTGTTTAGTTGATAATTCTTCTTTTTTTTGTTGATAGAAAATTCATCTTTTTGGATTCAAAAATCCACTACATATTTGATCAAAATTTCATATTTTTAGTTGTAAATTCATCATAGTGATTAAAAAATAATTTCTTTGGTTGAAAATTCGTTTCTTTTTAGTTGAAAATTAATTTTTTTATCTGAATATATAACTATTCCATTTTCGCTTGAAAATTAATTAATTTTGCTGAAAACCCTTTTTTTCAATTTACTTTTCTAACTGCAAATTGAAATATTATATTTTTAGTTTGTAAATTTATCTTTTTAGTTTAAAATTGAATTATTTTGTTAAAAAAATCATTTTTTTGTTATGAAAAAAAATATATTTATAAAAATTCCTTTTTTGTTTTTGGTTGAACATTTATTTTTCTGAAATTTTAACTATTCTAATCTTGGTGGAAAATTGTTTTTTTTTTTTTTTTTTAGGAAAAAAATGCATAAACTTTGTTGAAAAAGAATTCTTTTTTTATTTTAAATTAATCTTTTGGGTTGAAAATTCAACTAAGTATTTGGTTAAACATTCATATTTTTGGTTGAAGATTTATCATTTTAGTTAAAAATTAATTTGTTTGGTTGAAAGTGTATCGTTTTGACTTGAAAACTCAACTAAAAAGTGTTTTAAACATATTTAGAAACAAAATTTATTTTGATTTAATATTATTAATCTTCTGGGTGTATGGTTGGTTTTATACCTAGAAGAATGTAGAAATTGGGATATTGTAGCAACCCTGAATAAGGCACTGTGTAATGTGAATAATATGTTTTCTATTACTTTGACTTCTTTTATCATTTAAATTTAGCTCCCTTTCCAATTTGAAGCGATCTGTTTTCCGGCGAAATTTAAACAATGTAATTATTATTAATAAAGATAGAAAATACGATTTTTTAACTCCTAATTCAAAATGCTCATAAATTCTCGTTAAATTCTCAAAGCACATAAAGGTCGAGCATATTCTCGAGCTTCCTTCTTTTATCACAGCCTCCAATCTCTCTTTGAAGAATTGATTACTTATTATCAATGAATAAACTTATTAAATAAACGTAATTTTTTCAGTCCGGAGCTGAGGAAGCAAGAATTTCAACCACAGCTCTTATTCTCATGAGCTTCATTCTTCCTTCTGCTGTATGGAGAATATACACCTAGTAGAGACTTTTTCGATAGGATATAACCACTGTTCATGCCGAAAGCAGTGTTCGCCGACTGCAATTCGACGCAGATCCACTTGTTATATCTCGGGAAGCCGTGAATTTTTTTTATGTTTCTTCTGGGTTGAATTAAAGATAAGATTTCAGAGAATGCCTGTTAAAAATGTCAGATTCGATAGAACGAACAGTTACTGAAATGAAATTGTTTTCAAATTGTTATAAACAAACTAGTGAAGAAAAGTTATATCTTCTTCATTCACTATGAATATGAAAACAAAACAAAAAACTCTATGAATCTCAACAGTGATGTATCGAAAATGTCCAATTGACCTCCGAGACAAAAAGTTTTATGTTTCTGCAAATTCTAGATATTGGCGAATTTACCGTAATGTCTACTCTGTGGCAGATACAGAAGCACTCCAGATCTCAAGTAGCTTAACAATGAAGTATTAATATTAGCTTGATATTAAAATAATTTAAACATCAATTCTTAATTGTTTATAACTAATTTAATAAACAAATTCATAAGGCCGCTTTTTGGTATATGTATAAATTTCGTTTTTCTAGCAGAATCAACTATAAATATTACACCACTGACATATGATACTTTGTTATGATGTAACCTCTATACTGCCTTTTGTTGTGATAGTTTACAATTATATAACGATGATTTATTGTTATACAATTTTAATATGCAAATGCATGATTTAACCGTCCAGTATGTAAGTTTCGCTTTTTCAGCAGAGTCAACTATAACCTAGCCGAAAATTCCTGTGCAGGAACCTCGGAGGATCCTGGACATGTTTCTGCACGCGGGTTCATGTACAGGGGCTCTCTCGATAGTAATTTCGATCTTCAAGGGAAGAAAAGGAAAGCAACTTTATAGCTGTAAGCGACATGAGTTTTCGCGACGGCTTTCTGTAAAGGACCCCATAAGTTTTTCTGTACAGGAACCCGCCCATCAATTTACTTCGCAAAGGAACCTGTACAGGAACCTATACTCGATCATTCAAAAGTTCCTTTTGTCGGTTCAGGTTCCATGTTCAGGATCATGTACAGTTTCCTTCGCCAAAATTCCTGCAAAGGAACCGTCAAGATTACCTGTGCAGGATCGTGTTCAGCAATATGTCCAGGATCCTCCGAATTTCCTGCACAGGAATTTTCAGCTAGGACGTATACTCCATAAATGCTAGCAATACATATTTTTTAAATACCAAGTGGTACTATTTTTTACTAGAAGTGTCTATGAGGAAAGAAAATCTGTCTACCTAAATAATTTATGTAGACGCTAAAAATAATAAATATTGCATTATTATGTATGTCGCATAGAAATTCAAAGAGAAAAATACAAGTACAAATATTTTATATATTGCGTAAATGCTATTTTTGTAAAAGTCTCCGTAAATAATAGAAAATGTCGTTATTGAATATTGTTAATATTAGAAAAGTAATAAACAAAATTATGTGTATTATGTAGATACTAAAAATAATAAATATTGAATAATTATGTATGTCACATAGAAATGCATATAAAAAAATACAAATATTCCATTTTTGAACTCCTACACCATTCCTTAGATTTCCTGCCTACTGACATGTCCAATTTCTCTCAGATTGTGTAATAATGCCCATACGGGTAACGTATGAAAACTTCCAATTCGATCATACTTCGGGGAGGTTGGATCGGTCCGATTGGCTTCAAGCATTCGGAGCTCCACTGCTGGTCAACGCGAGCCCGCTATCGTGTTTATTCGCTATGCAAAGTGTGCTTTCCGCTTGATGGTGCCCTGCGCAACGTCGTGACGCAGTTATCTAGCTAGGCCGTTAAAAGGTTCAGCGCTTTATCGCTACGCTCCGGTTATGCTCCATATACGTCGTCGTATTTTTTAATAGGAATAATATATTGAAAATAATATATATACAATTATGATATAAAATATATTGAAAAATACGACGTAGTGTACGATATCGTATATGACATAGTATACGAAATTGTAATTTGGGATAGTATACGATGCCGTTTACGATTTGTAGAAATAAATGTGCTTCTCTGATCACATCTGTTATAAAAACGCTGCGAAGTAGTTTGTGCGTATTCACTATTGAATTTGTTTGTGCTCATTTTATGAGCATTTAGCTTCCTCATAAGTATCAAATAAATTTGCTTCCTCGTAGAGGAAAGTAGTTGCATGTAAAGTTTCATACAGTATTTTTTTCGATTCGTAAACATTTATGTCATTTTCTATGGAAATATACTCTGTAAATTTAATTTAAATTAACAGAAAAAAATAGAAAACAGAAAATTAAAAAAAAAAAACAGAAAAGGGCAGAGAAAGATGTATAAAATAATTGTAGATTATACCATCAAACATTCTTCTAATTATCAATGTTTGTTGATACAGAGAGAATTTCGAAAAAATTCTGGTAGCAAGACGATATTCTTAATATTTCATAAAAAATTTTACTTATGAACGAAAAACTACGAAAATGTTTGTATGGAGATAGCTGTTATCAGTTTATCGAATTATATCAATTCGAATTTCTCAAATTCTTTTTTGTCATTCTCACGATATTTAATGAAATAAAGTTCGAAAATTTTCATCTTACAAAGCTTCGTTTTTCATATTTTTTAATTTTAGGAAGTGTACAAAAATGGTTAATTGACGTTTGTCATTTTTTTTTATTTGTGATTTTTTTATCAGTATCTTTTTGAGTTTTTAATGTTTATATAAATATATATGATTTTTTTATAATATAATGTATTAAATATTAAAAAATAATACATTTATGTTCAAAATGAGTACTATCTACATTAATGGTAAGATTGATCATTTAAACATTAGATATTGAACGCAGCAAATTTTAGTATAATTTATTAACACTGTACTAAATGATAATGAAATTCAATTTATAGAATAAATCTCTCCAGAGGATTACTTCAATGCCTATGAATTGAAAATTCCGTACAAAGAAATTCCAATTATATCTAGATACGTTGTAGAATGGGAAAGTACAGAATCAGCAAAATTTAGAATTTCGAATCGACTACTTAAGACAAAAATCAAAAGGCGTACTTAAAAATAAATCGAAAAAAAGAATATTTCATGATACCAAAGAATATACAACACAAATTACAAAAGTTTAGCCATAAATGAGCCAAAAAATTTAAAGAAATGATTTAATGGAAAGAATTAAGAAAATAAAATTGAAGAAAATTCAAATGGAGATTTAGAAATCATTCAAGGTTGTCATTTTTTTATTTCAAAGAAATAATAAGTCCAAAACTGTCAGAACATTTTCTATTTTTTATTTTAAAAGCTCTTACAAATAAAATTAATGAAATGAACATTTTTCAATGAAATTTCATTGACATTAAATGAAATGGTTTGCATAGTTTTATCCTTACATTTTGAGTTTAAATTTCTTATATGATCTTAATATGGCTGCTATTTCAACATATATTGGTTGCGATGGTAACCACAAAATAGTAGGTTTTGATACTTTACAATACTTTATTCACATTCTGTTATTATTATTCATATTGATATTCTCATATACATTTAATTCAAATAACACATTGAAAGGAAATAACAAAAGCGAGAGAGAAAAGGTATGTTAAGATTATTAATTATTATTATATTCAAATTTTTTTTTAATGTTATATTGTTATCATTATGTTATTAATCACTATTATTCTGTAGGAATAACCTGACTTTTTTTTGTACGAATAGACACTGCAGCGTTTATCGTGAACTATCGATCATCGAAGTAAAATGCTACAGATTTAAAATATATAATAATAATAATATAGGTTGGTTCCAGTCGTCCCGAAAAATTCAGAGATTTGGAAAAGGGGATGAACAAGTTGTCCCGTAAATTCAGAACGACTAGCCCAGCTAATAGAAAATATTTGACTACTCATCTCGAATTTGAAGATGACGAGACACTTCGAATAATATAATAATTGAAAATTAATTTTTATTAATAATCAAATATGTTCAGATATTTATGCAAAAAAATTTTGGCAAAATAATCATGGAATATAAGGATGTAAGAATAAGGATGATATAACTGGAATATATATATAATGTCCATACATAAAAGGTTTATTGGAAAAAATTAAACAAGTTCTAAAGAAGCAACAAATCAGAATCATTTACAAACCAACCAAATACAATTGCGCTGTCTGTCCGTTTTTTTATGTAGGTGAGACTGGCAGACCTATATAGAAACCCGTAGTCGCGAACATATATATTCTATTTCCCATCCTGATAAAGCTGCTCATACTGCTCTTGCATAACTTTGATTTAGATAATTTTGAAATTCTATCATTGGAGAAAAATAGTGCTCGTAGAAAAATAGTCGAAAACTTTTCTTATCAATAAAGTACTTAATATACAGTTAATCTCAGATATTAAAATAATTTATTTCCTGAACTTTACAAATCTCTTACAAACTTTTAATTTTCATGTTAAAGTTATATTCTGCTTAATCGACCCGATCGTCACTTTCTGTTTTCTTGTTTGAATTCTCGTAATTTCCTTCAGTTGTTCAGTCACTCGTCTTCACGTTGCAAGCGGGATGTCGGGCTTTCGCCCTTATTTATTTATATTTTTATTTGTTTACTCCCAGATAACAATATGCGCACACGGTGCTACGCACGGTGCAGGCATGAGTGCGAATAAATCGTCACGCGTGTCACGCAGTTCACCAAACAGATGTGTCCGCATATGCGTGACATATGCGTCGCACGCGTGTCGATGAAGTGCATCCCTTCTACAAAGATGGTTTTTAAACGATCCCAATCGTGTCTATCCTTTCTTTCTACAAGGGCATGCTAAAACTGCAAATTATTTTATGCTTTTTTATGTTTTTTCATATATACACGTGGAAAAAGTGAGATTTTACTTAACCTAACTTTCAATTTTCTGCCATTTAAACGAAAATATATATTTATATTTTTCTTTACTTACCAGTTTCTTTAACACAATTCGTAACACGCAAACATCCCTATTGAAAAAATCCTCGTGTTATTTTTGCGGACGAGGAAAACACGAGGAAATCCGCGAGGATTTTTAAATTCCTCGAGTAAGAGAATTAATCCTCGCAGAATTCCTCGAGGAATTTGAAAATCCTCGCGGATTTCCTCGTGTTTTCCTCGTCCGAAAATAAGACGAGGATTTCCTCGAGGATTTTTTCAATAGGGATTAATTAAGGCTCAAAAATACGAAGAATAATATCGCAATGATCGAGTTCGTTGAAATTTTATAACAATTAACTACTGGAAAAGCACTAGTGTACACTACAACATGACGCTCACATAACCTCACTGACGGCAACGTTGGCAACGATCTTAGGTGAACCGTGAAGTTTGACAATTGCGCATGTACAATACAGGTACAAATATCATTTGAAATAAGATAAATACATAAATCATTTGAATTACGATATTAATTTGATTCAACTGAACCGAATTTGCTGAATAAAAAATATTATTAACATATTGTTTTTATTTATTCAGCAAGGACTACGACGAAATATGAGTGATGGCTGAATGAGCGTCATTGTGCACGCACGCATTTATCCCTCACTTTATTGCGGAATGTGCTTGCTATTTGCGTGCGATATGGGTCGCATCGTGCGACTCGCACGCGTGCTTGAAGCGTGCGTCGCACGATTGTTATCTGGGGCCAGTGTTCACAGACTGTGGGAGCTGGCGGCCCCCACCACGACTCCCG